>JASSRZ010000006.1:14785901-14802789 GCA_032164315.1 Malacoctenus gilli
CAGGCGCGCCCGACCGACGGGGGCAGTTTCCCTATTCACAGGCGCTGGAATGAACGATGAATGGTCATTACATTCAGGGGGAACCAAGCAGAAGCAGAGAGAGGTCAAATCAACAGTCCGACAATGAGAGGGTGAAGCTGCACAAGGTCCCGAGGAGCCAAAGGGGACATAGAGTAGCCCACACTTAAGGAAAAAGCCCTGAAAAGTGTCTTTGTGGAGCCGTTTCAATGCACGCGGCTCCGATAAATCCTTCAACCGCACGCCGCACGAACCCACGCGCTCAGTAATTGAAAAGATGGCGGCAGGTTCAAGGGCTGTTTACCAGCTGGAGAGAGGAGCGCAGGAGAAAAAAAAAAAAAAAAAAGCTTGTTAAAGATCGACGAGGAAACTAAACCGAGTTGGGAAACTTGGACGTCCGCGATGAATTTATCGAATATCCACAATTAAGATGGAAGCGGATTGTTTTCCAGGAACCATCCGTTGACCATTTGTACCAACACCATCCAAGAGGAGGTCAAAGGGGACTGAAGCGCCCCCACCATGACCACCAACACCAGGAAAAGAATGGTAGCTCTTTGAACTGGTCGCAAGAGCCCACGTTTTCCTATTTGAACCTCACGTTTTTCAAAGTCTGCACCTGAAATATAAGAATTTTTGTGCATTTTTCAAAGTAGATGATCAATTAAATTTCTTATCAGTCAAAAAACAGGCTGGATTTTGTTTCATAGCCACAAAACCTTCAGTAGCAACAAATTCATGTGGTTTTTATAGTACCAAACTCTTGAAATCCTATCACTATTATTGTGCATTAATCAGCATTGAGAGTACAATAATCATCATTTTGTAGTGTACAATAACTCCCAGTTTAATGACTTTTATCCCCTTTAAATTAATCATAATGGCAGTTAAGAATCAAGTCATTGGGAGCATTTTTACAAAAGTTTTACTGCACCTCATTTAGCTTCTGGCACCATCTACGTACGGCCCCCCTGGTCTCAAACGTCCTTAGATACGCCCCTGGAAGTTTAAGCTTCTAGTGACGGAGAACTTTGGAAGTCAAGTATGTTCCGATATAGAAACTTTAACAGGTGAAACGAGGACATTTAGTCTCTGAAATACATAGAAACAGATTTATTTTGGTCTTTTTTTTTAAATAGAAAGCGTCTGGCTGGTTTGAGTGGTGCTAAAAAAACTCGCGGCCGTCCCTGATAAAAGGCCAGTTTGTCCGTCTGTTGGTGCAAACCCAAATATGTCAACAGGCCGTGAATAGACTGCAGACGGTTCATCACCCAGTGGATGAATCAGCGGGTCTCTGCTGACTGTCTAATTCTGTCACCAGCGCCACCGGCAGGTTGACACGTCTGACTTTTAGTCAAGTGCATTTCTGTTTTACAAAAAAAAAAGAAAAGTGGTGCAGACGTCCCCTGCAGGATGAACTGTAATCATTTGGGTAATCATGTCAAAGTTTAAATGTTTCCAATTTAGCCGTGTCCTCCGTTCCAAAATAATCTGGCGTTTTTAAGGGGGGGAAAAGCTCGCAAATTAACCCAGTTTGTCGTGTTTTCAAGCTGCGCACAAACTCCACAACGGTCGAACCGACAACACTTCGTCTGGCCGATGGCCGACGGAGTTGCCAGACTCATTCTGAGGCTGCAGCCCCGATGGCACCAGACCTGGCAACCTCACAGTGCTAAGTATTAAAAACAAGAATTATTACACGAGTCGCAGGGTTTCTGATGGGCGTTTCTCAGACCACACAGGCCACGTGCTGCTGGTCCGACACTGTCCGTTTAGAGCGCCAATTTATACAGCTTTTTGCTTTCTGGTTCCGCGTTCGAGTCGGCTTCTCTTGGAAAAACGGCAGCTCGTTGCTCTTCGAGTGTTTTGGACTCGTACAGGCTGCGAGTTCTGGACCCACTGCTGCAATAAATCCGGCAAAATTTAGGAGAAAATCCAGAAAACTTCCAAGTCTGTCTAATCGGCGAGTACTGACGCGTAATTTTTCCGAGGAATCCTGCGATGCTGGACGGAGCCTCGCTCGCGGCTTGCTTGGGTGGACCCAGCAGGACTCGGAGCAGTGAGACTTTCCGGGGACCACTCCCCCCCCCCCCCCATTCCCTTCTGCTCGCCATCGAAAATCCCCCCCTTCTCTCGCACCAGAAGCAGAGATTTGCATCAAAGCACCTGTCAGTCACAATCAGCATTAGCTGCTTCAGCGGTGCCAAATCCAACATCTGGTCCGGCAGACACAGGCATGAATATGAAAGCCGCCTACAAGGCTCTTTAAGTTGTTTGCTACGGATTTAATATTTCTCACATCCCTGCCTTCCTTAATTACCGCATATTTCTCCCAGAGATCAATGAATCAGTAAATGTCAGTGGGTTACCAACCTCACAGACCATGATGCCGCTTCCCGCCGCCTCCTCGGCATCAACGCCTCGCACTAATCCGCGTCTTCAGAAACACCGAATGACTTTGGAGGCAGTTGCAGGTGAAAATGGAGGAATAAAAGAGGGGGGTGGGGGGGGGGGAGAAAAACCTGCAGTTTAGAGCAGCAGAAGGAAGAAGCGGCATTAATTAGGCGAGATGCGACCCGAGTGCTTCTCAGAACTTTCCCGCTCCCCCCCGTTCGGAGCGCCTGACACTCGAGGTGCCGTTTGGGAAGCTGCCAAAACGCTGTGGGGATAATTGAAAAATTTCTGAGCCCGTTTGAGTCCCTGAACAATGTCGAATTACCGTCCGCGTGCTGCACGAGTCCCGCTGCGAGCCGAGCAGTCAGAACGTCCGACAAAAGGCGATAAGATGAGCGCTTATTGATTCCTAATGTCGGGGAAACGGTTTGTTGCTGCAACTGCGGTAATACGATACAGAAATGAAGGGAAAGAAGGAGAAACGCCGACGTTTCGAAGTGCCAAAAAGAAGAAATTTCAACAAAATGACCAACACAAACTTTAGAAGGAGTAGCTGAGAAAGTATGGAAGAAAATTGAGTGGTCTGAAGGCGTTTTTAGCCCCCCGAGGGCCGACAAACTTGATCCAAATTCATGCTTTATTTTACAGTCAATGACCGTCAGCAGTCGGGGGTCCACCCAAATGGGGCCCCACCTGAAAGCAGCATCAAATCTGGCGTCAAATTTTAATAACCAAGCTGAATCCTGAGGCTGCATCAGCAGGATGCTCACAGAACTCGGACCCGAAGCTGAACAGGTAAACGCCGACGCTCGGCTGGAGTCCGCGTGTTGACTTACAATTACCAAGCGAAATCTCCAATATTTGCTCTTTATTGACGCGTCGCTGCGTTTCCCAAATGTCAAACTGGGATTTATTTTTCAGGTTTAACATAAAAAATATCGCAGACAAACAGCGTTTTAATCCATTTTTCCGCCCTTCCGTCTACAAAGAGCTTCTCCTGGTTTTTTTCTCCCATGCAAACCTTTGGAAATGTAAATGCCACGTTAATGTAAACAGTATACGGCGCCTCGCGAGCCAAGCCGAGGCCCACGGAGAGCGCACGTGCATTTCTTTTCTCGCAGGTGGACGACACTCAAAACAAACAGTCTGTACGTATAGAGACAAGCGTGCCAACCGCCAGCCGCCGCCGCGGCTCACGAACAATTACTATCCGAAACAGACACGGCGCTTTCATCGCAGCGAAGCGATGAGTACGGTTGTAACCCTGAAGGCTGGAAAAATGAGCGCGCACCTGGAAAGTTGCCAGGCGAAAATCCCCCAGACTGGCTGAGGAAGAGGAAGAAGAGGAGGAGGAGGAGGAGGAGGAAGAAGTGAATGACTGGTGCTTTTTTTTTTCCCTCTCTCCATCCTCCTCCTGTGTTTGTCGAGCAGACAATACAAATAAAGCTTAGGATGAATTGGACCTACTGTGAAATTTGATTGGGATGAATGGACCTTGATGTTCTTTCTCTCTGTCCCCAATCTCTTTTAATTTACTGGTGTTGTGGAGGATATGGTTCTCATCATTAATCAGCAAGACAAATGAATCCCCAGCTGCCTCAGAGAGAGAGAGAGAGGGAGAGAGAGAGAGGGATGGAGCAAGAGAGGCAGGAAGAGAGGAAGGGGTGGGGTGTATAAATCAAGTCTGCTTTGATTAATTCACCTTGGTCTGGAGGACGTGGCTAATAAGATCCATTAGTTTGATATTCAGGATTCACATGTTTTTGCTGCCGTGTGTCAATAATAAAAAAGAAGGACGATACCACTCAAAATGCTTAATTACAGCCGCGCTAATGAAAGTCTTTACATTCAGTGAGACCAATTAGCGATTTTCAACTCAAATGACAATATTTCGCTGAATGGGGCTGCAATTATCGCTGCTTTTCGAGCGGTGCTGCTAAAAGGTATCAATCACATGACGTAAAGAAGAAACACATGGTGCTGAACGCAGCCTGTGATGAAGTGAGACAGTTACGAGATTTGATTGGCTGCTTGTGGTTCAGGGATGTCGTTGAAAAATAGACCCCAAATGGTCCCGTCTTGCATAGAAATGTTTATTTTGAAAGTCTAAATCTAGAGTAAAATCTGTTGTGTTTTGGAGACTGACTCGCTTCCTCTTCCTCGTTTGCCGAAGATGGTCCCAGATTCGTACGTGGGCGGGGCCTGTCAACATGGAGCTTGCATGTTCTTTCTCTGCATGTATGGATTTTGACTCCAGGCAACGGTTTTCCAAGAAAAATGCATCCAAGATGAACCAGAGACTCTGAATTACAACAATGTGTTAAGGTCACTCGACCACCGTCGACCCGGCAACCTCCAGTGTAATAAAGCAGAGTGAGAGATGGACGCATGAACGCACCGTCACTGTCCAAACCTTTCCTCTGCACTGCTTCAGTCGTCCACAGGAAGGCGCTCCAGCGCCTGTTTGGGAGCTGCCAGCCTCAGAAAGAAAAAAAAAAGCAGCAAGAGACACTTCAGTAAAGGGTCGAACAGGCAAAATTCTGCACTGCAACGCTTGTGCAGAAAAAAAAAGGAAAGAAATAAATTTGCATTTCTCATAATTAGACTGAGGGAAAGAGCAGATCCATACACAGTCGGCAAAATCTGCAGCCAGCCACAAAATACAATAAACAAAAGACAAAAACGCCTGCAGAGGCTCCTGGTACTTCAGCACTGCTACAATACCAGATTCACACAATCACCATGATTCACACTGAAACGTCGCAGCACTGTGAAAACACCTGTATGGGAGAAACGAGCTCGACTGGCGAGGATCATTCGAACAAGGGGCCGAGAACGTGATTTAAAGACGGCAAAGAGTAGAATCCAGTCGAATAACCGTCACGTCCTTGAAGGGAAACTGTAGAGAAACAGGAGAGATTAGAGGCTCATCACAGAAGGAGAAGCGTCCGTTTCATCTTTGTTAGAATATTATGTTTATCGGATAATCAAAAGAAAAAAATAGGACAAAAAAATCTGGATATAAAACAAAAATATCTGAAAGAAATGAGCAAAAAAACCCAAAAAATGTCAGAAAAATGTTTTAAAAATATGTTGCAAGAATAATATCTTTAAAAAATGACAGAAATAAACATTTCTCAGGCGGATTTTAAATTAAAAATATTTGCCTCTAAATTCTAAAGATAATTTGATTTTTAATCTTCAATAAAATATTTGCTAATATACAACCAGCGGATGCATCTGAGATAAGAACTCAAACAACTGGAGGAGCTGTGGGACAATAGCAGCGAGGAATCACACGTTACGGTGTGAATGAATGAATGAGTGGTCCAGTGTCGACACATCTGGCTCAACCTGCTAATGTGCGAAACATCTGCCGAGATGAGATTTCCTCCGACAGATTAGCTGCGATACAGCCGCCGGCGTTGCTCCGGCGACCCTCGACGACGGACGTGAAGTCGAGATAAGACCTCGTAACGTCTTCAGCGCGGCCCTCAGCTTCGCATCCTGCCAGGGCCCAACCGCCCTGCTGGGAAGATCGTCAGACCGCCATTGGAGGAGGAACAGGTGGAAAAGTCCCAAGAGGACGTCGGAACTCTTTGGGTCCACGTGGTTTGGAGCCCCTTTTCCAGGCGTAGAGATGAATCGAAGCCACCGGCGGCGGACAGGAAGCCATGGACCAACCACGGAGGCCTCGGACACCACGAGGGCGACTCGACTGGACCGCAGACTCATTTCTGTGACCCAGTAGCTTTATTTAGATCTACGGTGGGAGAACACGGAGCGGCTGCGACACAACACGCCGTGTAATTGCTTTCAAACCACAAGTCGTACCTCCATTTGGGTCTCCGTCACTCCCCCCCCCACGCAGTCCCTTACGTAAGAGCCGACGGCGGCAGCGCTCCGCAATATAATCTGGCACAACACGGCGTCGGCGCTAATTCCAGGCTGCGAGATGAAGCCGCTCCGACACGGCGCCGCTAAATGTTCCTAAATCTGTTGACACGGAGGTAATATTTGCTGCCAGGCTGCGCCGCTCACCGGCAGCGGGAGCTCCGGGTGGAATATCCGTCTGATCGTTATTGAAAGGAGGCGCCGAGGCTTTGGGAAAGCCGCCGCCGTAAGACAACTTTAAATTTGAAAAGTATCTCCGGGTCTAAACATCTTAACCCCCCTGTTCAGACTGAGGGGGGATCAAAAGGACCCACCTGGAACTTTTAGACTGCTATCGAGAAGATTTCCAACAATACAGTTTACTTCCCGCTTGTGCAACTCCAATTTAATTATTGTAACACCAACTGTGACGCAACATCATCTCAGAGACAGACAATGAAAAACAAGCTCACAGAAGCCATAAATATCTTTTATATCTTTAACCATGTATGTGAAGAAAAACGGATCAAATCCGAAAGGAACTCGAATAAATCGCAACGAATCTTCCTGCAAACTCAAGAAAATCCAAACACTTTACAACGATGTTCACGCTGCCCGCCTTCGATTAATCAACTCGAGGTAAAGTCGTCTAAATCCTTAAACGTTCGACATGTTTAATGAGGAAGACGTCGCCTCATTTGCATAAACGCATCCTCCGTTTTTCACCCATCACGTTCGGGAGCTCTGAAGAGTCGAGAGAAACTTTTCTCCTTCGTCGCCGTCGTCCCGATTTGGCACCTTTGACGAACCCAGAAGAAAAACCGTCACCAAAACTCCCTCTGTTTTTTTTTGTCTCTCTCTGTTGATTCAAAGTTTGATATAAAATAAGCATAAACAAATGACCGACTGCAAAAAAAAACAACAAAACACCCAACCCAAAATCAAAATGACCCACTGAGCACAAATTGCAGTTGAAAACAAAACAATCACAACAAACGCTGAATGGCAGCGAGCAATTTTCTGCCGGAGTCAAACAAACAAAAGGTTTTGTTTTAACCGATAAGTGGCGGCGGCGGCGGCGGCGCAGAGACGCAACAATGACAACAGCTCAAACGGGAGCGAGTTATGGCGGGATGGGAGTTATGCTCTGATAATGATGGAAAAAAAAGACAGGAAAGGACTGGACGGCGAGGGCGGCGGAAGGATTTTTTCGGCTCGGCTGCGAAACGGTCAGGTTAGCGTCTCGGTGGAGGAGGAGAAGGACACCGAAGTGATGCACGGAAAAACTGGAGACAAACGTCATCAGTTCATTAGAGGAAAGGTGAGAAACTGAAGAGGGGAAATAGGAGCTTTGATGTGGAAACTGAAGGTGGTGAAACACACAAAGAGAGACGCAGTGAACTGAGTCACTGAATGTGGCCCATGATGGCCTAGAGTGCAGAGGAGAGTGTCAAAATACAGGTCTACTGACACACACACACACACACACACACACACACACACACACGACAATTTGCATTTTTTTGACTGATAAATAAAACAAATTATTCAAAATACATCCTTTTTTCTCCCTCAGAGTTTCTCAGTCTGTGACTTCATTCAAACAAAATAAAAATATTCAAATAATTTTTTGTTTTTAGAAAAAAATAAAAAGGTCATTGAAGATTTCATTTTTCAAGCTTTAACCCAGAAATTTGTTGATAAAATTTCAATTTGAAAATGTCAAATTTGAAAACAAAAATGAATCAGTTGGGAGGATTTTTTGACTCATGATTAAAATATTGGCTGCTACGTTTTATTGGTATGAGTATGTTCGCAATTTGTCAGACGACAACGGGAAAAAAGCCCAAAAGAGTGACGTTGAAATCTGTTAGAGAGCAGCCACATTTATCATCTCATAGTTTCAAACAGCTTTTTTTAATGCACGTGTGGCCGAAGCTTTATTTCAGTTTGATACAATTTCCTGTTCAGATTACTTCTGTATCCTATCAATATACATCGTGTTAAGTAGTATTTAAAGCAATGAAATGAACGGTCTCTCTCTCTGGTGTGTTTAGACCATCAGTGAGGACAGGAAACAGCAGTCATGCGTGGCCACTTTAACAGACACAATAAACTTTCCTCAGAAGTCAAGAAAAGCTCAACACGTCACTCAGACGTTCATCAGAGTCGCGTTTCATTGACGAGAAGTCAAACTCGGCTGCAGCCTACCTCGGAGTGTCCCACAGTCTGCTGTCCTTCCTTCCTTCCTTCCTTCCTTCCTTCCTTCCTGAGGGTTTCACAGCTTCCCGCTCCGACTCACCTGAATCCAGTTCGGCTCGTTTGCAGGCTGCTGCAGAGCTTTAGAGACGTCCCACTGATTCCAGACCAGCTGTGTTGGAGCGGGGAGACGACTGGAGCTCCCAGGGAGCCAAGGGAGGCCGGAGGGGGACAAACTCACCCGTCAAACTCACCCGAAAGTCCATTTAGTCCACTGCCTCGTATGAACCCCCCCAAACACACTCTTTAAGGGTCCACACTGATCATTAGAAGCTCATTAAACAGATCGATTTGGTCTGGTGGTCCCAGGTGTTGCTGGACCCCAATTCGTTGATCACACCTTTTTTTAATACCTTTCATTCACTTGAGCTTGAATCTCGCCACCGTTCTTTTGCCTCCGAATCCCAACCAAAATAAAGCGTCGTGGTTTCGAACTGGCAACCGTGACGCTCCTTCATATCTCTCTGGCGTCCGTTTCGGCCGCTGAGCGAGCAGATTTAACGAGGAGCGAGAAGCGACCGTTTCAGAGGGGGCGACGAGAGCGAGCGTCGGTCCGAGAGCAGCTCGAAGGTCTGGAGGAGGAAGACGAGGAGGAACGACGCGACCGCCGAGGAGGGTTTCGTTAAACGACCTCCGAATGCGGAGCGCTGTCGCCTTTGATTAGAAACACGGCGGTTCTTTGAGTGTCGAAACCAGAGAAGAAACACGGCTGCTTTCTTTTTTTTTTATTATTCTGTGTGTGCCGAAGGCTTAATAACGAACTAATCAGCCGTGAAGGAAATAATGTTCCCTTTTCAAGAAAAGCTCATCGTAAAACAATTGCTCAGTAATTGTGCGGTATCGTTTCACGACGTGCAGACGGCAGCGCCGGCAGAGAACTTTCTCTGTCAAATAATAACATTATATATCTAGAAATTCCGAACTGTGTTCCTGACAAAAGCAACGTAGCGACTGCAAGTTTTGGAGGAAGCCAGAAGAGACACAAACACATGTCTGTGTGAAATCGCAACACACTGAAGGACCGCCGCCCTCTCACCAATATACAGAAGCAGGGGCCTTCAAAATAAAAGCACTGAAGAGTTCTCAAACTGTGCATTTGTAATTTCGTTAAAGAGCGCAGTCGAGGAACCATCGATGAAATGATCGGTGTCAAAACGGCGAGCGCAGTCGCCTCGTGGAGGTCGCCTGTTATCTTCTCCCAATCTCCAGAATCACTCGTTCACCTGGAATCGAACCGGCAACTCCTCTCGCTGAGCAAAACCCAAATCGCAACAGTTTACCTCGGCTGAACTCAGAAAGATGAAAGTTACTGCCGAGGTTTGGCTGCGAAACGTTCGAATACGGCCGCATACAATCTCCCCATAATCACTGCATGGAACGACTGTGTGCCTAAATAGTACAATAAGTACCCTCCGAGTAGAGGGGGGCCCAGGTCTGATTGCGGAGCAAAGACAAGGAGTTTAATTGTTGCCCTTCCAGCCGGCCTCATTTCCTAAGTAGCCTTAAGGGTTCGTTATTAACACAAGAGTTTATGGCGGCGCTCCTTCCTGCCCCTCACAATCAATAAATCATTCATAATCACTTCTGCTTCACCTGTTGATGCGGTGCTGTAAAGCTGCCCCCACCCCCCCCAACCCTCCTGCCCCCCCCCCCCCCCTTCACGGCCCTCTAATCTCTGTGGCCTCCGGCTACCTGCTCTAATAGCCGATCCCCGAATAACAACGCGAGCGGTAACAAGGACGCGTTTAAAAAAAAAGGAGAAGAGGAAGTTCATTAGATCGCAATCACCACGCGGTCCGGTCGACGTACACAGGTGAACGGATGAACAACGTCCTGTTCAGTTCAGGGTTTCCGTATTAACCTCTTCCGAAAGGGGGGGGGGTCAACGCGGCGCTACATGACGCCGCCGCTGACCTTTTCCATTACCCGCCACAAAAAAACAGCGTCGCCAAGGACGCGTGCGGGAAAGTGATTACACCCCGGCTTTATTAAGCGGCGCCACTGGTGTGCCGAGTCGGTTTAAGTGTAATGAATAGAGTTTTCGTTTTTTTTTTCTTTTCTATGTAAGTTATCTGAAGATAGCGAGTAATGAGTCTATACGCGACCGGCCGGCGCGCCTTAAATATCAAGTCAGAAGTACATTCCCCGCCCCCCCCCCGTGAGTGATAGCTCGCCCGGGGTCCTCGCTTTCTAATCAATAGCAGTATCACCTTTACTTATTTAAGATGTTGGCTCATTATGTACAGCACTTGAGGTATAATGAGAGCCCGAGGTAAAAATGTAATTAAAAAGATAATATCGTCTTCTCCTGCCGCCTTCCGCTGCATACTGAGCGCTTACAGGTCTGGCCAAGTGAAAACTCCACTCGTGGACATAAAATATGAATGAAGAAGTGGGGTTTTTTTTTCGCTTTCCGATGACAGATCGCTCACCTCGCGTCAACTCCGTCCGTCCACCCGCCGCCGCGTTGGGATCAATAACGCGATCTCCATTTATTTAAGATGTTAGATTAGAAGGTCTGGCGCGCTCGGCAGCCGAGGAAGCGCGGATTGATTTCTTCAGCGTAAACCTTGTCGGATTCGGTTGAGTTTCATGCTTCTCCTTAAAAGAACTTCATTTTTTTTAGGGGGGGGGGGGTTGTTAATTAGGAGTACTTGTTTCATAGTCCCAGTTCACACTGGTTTATGCATGTGATAAAGATTTCATGGCATCTGTCAGGGTTCACTTCAGACCGAGAAAAGCCGCTTTCAACATCCACCAAAGAATCCACAGGAAGTGGGGAGCGCCGCGACGCTTCTTCTTCTTCCCTTTGTCGGCTTCTCGAGCGGCCTAAATCCCGGCGTCTGTCTGTAACCGTGTATTTATGAGACCTTTCAAAATGAAACTAAAGTCTAAAATCCCCCCCGACACCATGTCGTAATGTTCATTATACAACAAAACAGCGACGGCACCTCCCCACTCCAAACGCTCCATTCCCGCCGCCGCCGCTCTCTCTCCGAGCCCCCCGGAAGGCAGCGCAAGCCGCCGTCGCCGGCGCTCCCGAAATCCCACGCTGCGCGGCGCTCGGTGAAGTTCCTCGCGGGGAAGGATGAAGGCCCGGCTTGAATGGGAAAAATATCTGAAGATTTCCAACGCGAGGATCCGATCCACGCGGCAGCCCGCTGAAGTTCGGCGAGCTAAAACCAAAAAAAAAAAAAGGGCGGCAGCGATCCTTACAAACTCAGAAAGAAGCAGCGAAACAGTTTTGGGGAACACCCTTAAAACTATACTAAGATTGAAGGTACTTCAACAGTGTTGTAAAGTAACAAAATAGAAACACTTTGTTGGTATACTTACGGAGGGTGGAAACGCTGGCGTCATCACTCCAAGTTATGTTTAATTTCTTTTTTTTGGATCCTTTTGAAGCCGAAACAGAAGTCTCACTTTGTCATTTGTCTGCAACAACATTTCCTTCATCTTATTCAGACTTTTTACCTTCGTTAAAACTCACTTTTTGCTACTTCCTGGTTTCTTTTTCTCTGTTTTCATCAGCTGAGGTTTGTGGACATGCGCCACCTGCAGGTCTGCTTATGTACTGCAACATCTTCAGATTTCTTTAATACAGAGATAAAACAAAAAAGATTCGATACATTTTTACAATCTCCTGTATTTTCCATGTAAAACTTTGTCACTGAGAGCAAAAGAAAGGATGCCGACACTGATTATTTTGGACATTAATATCTTTTTTCTTTTATTAAGACAAGAACTCTTCATTGTTTTTGTAAAAATGTCTATTTATGAACCAATACAAAATGTGTATGGGAATGTGGAACTCCTTTTTCTCCAATAATACACATTAACATTTCCCAAGTACAGCAGAGAGACAAAACAAAACCAAAAAAAAGAAGAAAAAAAATCATTCTGGAGAAAGAAAATCAAAAGGAAAAAAAAAACGATGTCTGGTGAAAGGATGAAAACTTTTTGGGAATCAAACAAGGCGGCGGTGTGTTGAAAGTGACAGTAGTACAGCCACGACGAGTTTCTGATCCTGCTTCATTCCAATAAACATTGTACTCTTAATGACCTATGTCAACACAAAGCAATACGAAACACATCGTTTACAGTGCACCAAGTATTAAGGAGGAGGAAGAAAAACAAAATAAAAACACATAAAACTTGTACAACATATATGCAAAATATTTCACCAATTTTGCCTCTTGGATCTGGTTTGAAGGTGTCGCATTGGGTTGTTTTCAATGGATGCAGTCATGTACTCGCTGGGATGCGGTTGAGAAGAAGTGGGGCCCAAACTTTGCATTCTACCTGAGATGCAGTCACATCGTTCAGCAACGCATGAACCTGAGACAGGACGCGATCGAAGCAATCGAATGAGGGAGGGAACTGCGGCCAGATCCCGGGGTCGGGGGGGGAGGGGGGGGGGAGTGTTAAAAACCGCGACGGAGTCGTTCTGGGATGCGTTTGGAAACGGTTTTGGCGAAACTTTGGGTTCGAACGAAAACGTCCGGGTAAAAGTTAAAGATTTGGAGAAAAAAAAAAGACCAAAACACTCCCGGCGATTCAGCCCACGAAAAGATTTGTGTTCTTTTTTTTTTTTAATATTCACAAATAAAAGCAATGACCTAAAGGGAGAAGACAAGTTTCACTTGCGTTTATTGGCGAGTACATAAGTTGACGTCCGGTTGGAATGGAAGCTGCCACATGTCACCGAAGCGAAACAGTGCCGACTGTAAAGTACAAATCACACAATCCAAGTGACATCTGCTCCGCCAGTCTCCGAAAGGAACAACAAACCACTCAGTTAATAGTTTAATCAGACACCAGATTCGTGAGACATCTAAACTAGTCGGTACCCGGCCCCCCCTCCCCCCCCCTTCCCCCACCCAACAAACACAAAACAGTGTCATCAGCGTACAGTGTTAACTTAGTGGTAATTCCCCCCCACCCCACTGCGAGTACGGGACTTTTTCGAACGCAAGTTTTGAACGAGACGTTTGGAGCAACAGACGCGGCGCGTCCTACGAGAAGCCTACAACACGTCCACAGCGCCACCTAGCCCGTCTGCCGCGCTCTAAACTGGGCGAAAAGAAAAAAAAAACAAAACAAAGAAAAAAAAACGCACATAATGCACGGATGTGTTTTGCTCGAGAAAGGTGAAGAAATGTGCACGATTCACATCACAAGAACCTTGTCTAACGCCTTTGGACAACCCGAAACAACCCCCACCCACTGCCCCCCCCCCAGAAAAACCCCTTCGATATGGAAACGCAGTCGTCATGCATGGATATGATATATTAAAGCTATCACGTTTGTTGATGTGTTGCAATCCTAGTTACACGCGGACAAAAACCCAATTAAACGCGTCGACGAGACGATAACGTATCGCGAAAAGGAAAGAAAAGCGTCGTTCCTCAGAGGTGCGAGTGTGAGAGTGTTTAAGTTTAAATATAAACGACTGATATTGGTCCATTTATATGCAATGTCAAAATCTAGCCATCGGGGAATGTTAATATACGGTTTAAATGAAAGAAACTTTTATGTTTTGCTTAAAAAACGGAAATAAGCTGGAGAATTAATGCGTCTTAATTTCAATATTTGGTCTTTTTTGAGTCTCATTCGTAAGAGGAAATTGTTTAAACGTAAAAAAAAAAATACAAACAAGCAAATAAAACAATTAGAGGACGATGACAGGCGTTGATCTTCGCAGGCAGGTGCGCCGTGTGATACGATTTGGCGATGACCGTCCAGTCCTGACGCATCAGGTCGCTGCACTAACGCGCGGCGGCTCGTCCAATTGATTCCCGCTTTCCGACTTCATTTCAAACATTTGAGGCATAAAAACGCTCTCTACAATCACACCTCAGGATGCTGGCCGAGGAGTTAATCACTTATCGATATAATGGAAACATGGTGCGATAATATGAGACAATCACACGTGAAGCGGGCCAAACTTTGAAGGTGGCGGCGGCTGCCGCCGTGACCTCGACCCGCCACCGCTGCATTGGAGGCGGGGACTCATCGCCGCGCTAGGTTACTTTTGGCACGCTCGGTGCTCCGTGGTGGGCGTGGCAGGACAGATTTGGCAAACGAAGCGAGACGCGAAGGGAAATAAAAGGTTTGGTCACGTGTGAAACATGCTGAAAATATATAGTATTTATCGCTCCAAAGCTGCTGTCACAACGTCACTCGGGGTGATGGGATGGAAAGACTGGCCGGTCTCTCGGAGCTAGAAGACATTCGCGTTCCCAAAACATCGACTGTTTTTGTTCTGTTTTGTTTCTTCTTGTGTTTTTTTCGACTCCTACGATTGGACAAAAAACGCACGATGGGTGTGATACGATAAAAGCCACAAAAGTACTCCATTTGTATTCTAGTAAGTTGTAAAAAATATTCCTCAGTAAGGATTAGTGTACAATACAGCTGTGATTCCATTGGCTTGATATACATGGGGTTCGATGGGGGGGGGGGGGGGCAGGGGGGACGCACATATGGGAGGACAGGGGCGGTCACCATGTGATGCGTGGGCGTTTGTGAACGCAACTCAAATCTGAAACGTGTTTCGGTCTGCAGGTCGCTTTAAGGCTGCTTCTCGTCTCGGTAACAATATGTACATTGTCGGTCCCGCTCACAAGCCGCCATATGTGCCGGGAAATCTGCGAGGGAGGGGCGCCGACCGGCTGTGGCGAGTTGTTTTATTTAATCGGTCCTGCGTTTTCAAAATACTACAGGAGGAACGCGTACACGACGCTTCCACCGTGTACGCAGACTCACAAACAGTAAAACGCACAAATGATACAAGTTACTTGTACTAAGACAGCAAGTTTTAACTCGCTTTTTGAGTGGCGTCTACTGCAGAAGTACTTCTACCAAAACACACAACACAAAAGGGTAAAACTCCGAGTACATGTACTCGGGTGGGGCCAGAAAACGCGACGTGGCGTGCAGCATTGCAGAAGGGGGAAAAGGCCGGCTCGCCATCCGGTCACATGAGCCGGACCGCCGCAGCCGAAGAAGTATCGACTCTGCTGATAAACAAACACAAGCAGGTCAGACGCGCACTTTCCACAGCTGGGACGTTGCGTTTTTTTTCCCCGCTGTAACATCGAGGAAGTCACACAGGAAGTTACTGGCGGCCCGAGACCCTCGCGTGTCCGACACGCCGACGGCGGGTTGTGAGCGATGCCACAGGTGTCTCGAACCGTGTCAGCGAACAATTTTCACGTTTCCATCGGGAAGAAAAAAAAACGTAAAATAAATTTAAAAAAAGAGCTCGAGAGCAGACGGAAATTCATTGGAAGTTATTATCACAACTCAACAAATCCCAGAGTGGAAAACCGGAGCTTCTATTTTGGTTCAATAGAAGAAGAGTTAATACTGAAGCACGAGAAAGAGGCGGAGCTAATCGGCGACGCGCCGCTTCTCCGGAGAGGAGCGAAAGTGGCAAAAAAAGGAGCTAAAAACCGAGTGAGTCCGGAAAGAAACGGGAAGATCGTGTGATATCCTGCCTTGTTTTGGATGAGGACGATGAAGAGGATGGTGGGTAAGTAGGGGCAACGGGGGGGGGGGGGCAGTAGAACAAACCTTTTTGATGTTCTTTTTACAATGATATGTAAAAGCAATCCATGCATTTCTGGAGCTGTCGAAAAAGGAGGGGGAGGGGGAGGAAAGAGGGAGGAGGAGGAGGAGGAAGAGGGGGGAGTATTGGCTTGAGACGAATCACAGTTTACTGGAAAGAGTTTTTTTGTTATGCAAGAGTGGATGTGTGTGTGTGTGTGTGTGTGTGTGTGTGCAGACACGTTTCGAGGAAATGAATAAAGTGGCTGTGTAATTTCACCCTCATACAAAAGCGGACAGCACATCGATAATTACGAGGAGTGGTGGTGGGGGGGGGGGGGTGAAACATCGAGGTGGGAGGAGAGTGTGAGGGAGGGGAAGGGGGGGAGGGGGGGCGGGGTGATGCAAACGATGACCGAAAGTATGGATCCAACCAAAGAAATTCAGAACAAGGCACAGAATTTTCTGCAGATGGTTGAACTGAAGAAACGTCGTACCAGCAGTTCGGGGAGGTGTCGGATGGTGAAGCTCTCTACAGTGATTTCTGGCAACATCTGGCAGGCGCACCCTCCCTCCCTCCCCCACCCCTTTATCTTAGCGAAACCCCCCCTCCCTCCCCCCCTTCTAACGTTTTTTGTCCTTTTTTTGTTTTTTGGAGGTTTTTTTTTTACTTTAAACACACAAAACATTCCATCTACATCTGCAGACTAGACTAAACGACGGCTTAAAACCAGGCCTTCCTTCCAACCCCCCCCCCCCCCCCCCCCCCCCCCCCCCCCCCCCCCCCCCCCCC
>JASSRZ010000006.1:14805420-14824945 GCA_032164315.1 Malacoctenus gilli
CACATCATAGAGTGTCGTGTTGGCTGAAAACGACACAACTAAACCCGAGTCATAATAAACCAAAATTGCCCTTTAAACGCCGTCAAGCGGAACTTGGCAGTGCGGTGGCGGCGGGGCAGCGCCACATGGCCATGTGGCACGCGCTCAGGGTTAATAAATCATGTAGGAGTCAGTCGGCTGGACGCGACGCGCTTTTGTTTACTAAAACCGCTTGGCCGGTCCGGAGGAGACGGGACGCAGCCGCGCGGCGGAGGCTGGCGGCTCGACGGGGAGCGCCGGCGTAAATCATCGGGCCGACCCGAGCAGCTGTTGACGGACAGCTGTGACACAAATGGAGCTGCTGGGAAGGTGAAGCCAGGCCACTGGGCAGGTCAGCCGGGTGACTCTGATATTTAAGGTGGGAGAAAAGTTGGTAATTTTTCAGTTTTTACTTCCAGAAGTGAAGAAAAACTCGACCTGAACAACTCGCTGGGTCACATACGCTTCGAGTTTCGCTGCTAATTACGAGCGTCGGCTCTTTTGAAGCATCCCATCCGACTTTAAATGAGCGGGAAAAGTATATTTACATCACAGAAAACCTTTTTTTTCTGCACGGAGACGTGTGTATAAAGGAAAACTGCGCATCACAGGAGTAATAATAATGAAACTCTTTTCTTCTGCACCTTTAATTCCTCTCATTTACTCTGCTTCCTCTCCAAAGTGGTTAATGTACCTACTTCCATTTCCTCCCGCATGAGCAAAATCAGAGTGTGAAATTTGTCATAGATTATAATTATTTCTGCGTTACGAGGGCGGCATACAAGATTTGTGATGCTATTCAGCGGCGCCGCGTGAAAAATGTAATTTTACTCATCATCAGTAACCCGTAGCCTTAATAACCGTCCCTCCGTCATCTGGATCGCGTCCATCGGATGATGTAATGAGGGGATTTTAACCCAGCGATGTAAAGAGGCTGCACTCCGTCAGCAGTAAAGCTGGCTGGCACTCGCGAGGAAGTCGGCGTAAAAAACGCCATTTATAAACCTTCCTTTAAAAACGACACTTCAAAACAAAGTTGAAGTTTATAATCTATGGATTTTTGGTGGTTTTTTGGAAAAATGATCCAAAAAAGGTAGAAGTTTTCAGTATTAAAAGTCAAATTTTTAGGGAAACATTAAAAGAAAACTTGATACTCATCTTTCAGTTCTTTGAATTGAAGTAAAAAGACGATATTTGATTAAATTGCTGCTAAATATAAAACTACTGAGGAGTAAAATCAGTGTGATACTAAACATAAAATTTAAAAATGACCTTTTTCTGCAGTTTTTAAACACAACCTGGTTAAAAAACTGCAGTAAAGATTACATACAGTCATTAATTATGATGTTTTACTCTGAAGTTTTTATTCTCGTGTCAGTTTTCTTAATTGGGGCAAACAGGCAGAACCGCCGACTCAATGCCCCCCCCCCCAACCCTCTATTGTTTGAGACGTGGTGTGATTAATAATGGTCTGCATCGTTCTCGCTCTTCAAGCGGCTTCAGTCGATACCGAGGCGAGAGCGTCTCTATCGGTTATGGATCTGCGTCTCACCTTTGTGTCTCGCGAAGTAGCGTCCCAGGACGATGAGTAGACAGAGCATGGCGAAGACCACCACGGCCACCACGCCTCCGATGACGGCGTGGTCCACCGTTCTGGGCGCGCCCTCTCCGGCCCGCGAATCTGGGGGAGGCGAAGGAACGGGAGAGAGTTCAGACGAGGGGAAGAAGGACAAAGGACGCTGCCGGCGTCTCGCGGCTGAAGGTCGACACACTGAAACGGGGCGCCGGAGAACGGCGGCGAAGCATCGCTGCTGAAACGACCCAAAGACTTCGCTGATTATGGACACAAAAATCTCACTTTACTCGTCAAACTTTCACAATTAATTCCTTTTTGCGTCATTTCTGGCCACTTTTTCACTCACTTTTCAACTCTTCATCTTTAGATCTTCCTTGATACAAACTGGAATAAATATATTGTGCACGTTCCTGCTTTTAATCTGAAAAACACACGTCATACGTTGCGGCTCTGCAATTTGCACGATTCTGATTGTTTCAGTCAGAACGAGTTTTATTTCTTTCTTGTAATCCTGGAGTTCAGCTCGGCTGCTTTCGTCCCTTGCTGACATTTTAATAACTGTGCTTCAAAACTGCCGCCACAATAAACTGTTTGGGTTGCAATCAAGGACTGATTAAGAGTTACCACCGAAATCACTCGTGAAGTTACCTTTTTCCTCAAGAAGCTTTCTGACGCGATTCACGACGTGTCGCGAGATAAAAAAACATGAAAAAAAACGATCATGACGGGAAAGTTTCGCACGAAAGTCGACATTCACCAAGAGTTCAGGAGCGGCGGCGATGTTTTCTGAGGTGAAACAAACGTTTGCGAGGGGAACAGCAGGTCCCCCGAAGGTCTTGATTGTAATGCAGTGTGAAAGCTATTGATCAGGTGTAGGGATCCATGACAACCCAGACTTAATAAATGTTTGTGGACCTGATTGGTCCTTCACGGGACACAGGCGGAGGACACGGCGCCCCGTTGGAAGGCGAGCGGGAAGGGGGGGGGGGGGGACGCTTCACCGGGCCGAAAAACTGCGCCGGATCAGGACAAAACTCGACACAACAAGGTCGAAAACTTCAGTTTGGTGAGGATTTCTTCAAAGGAACGACGCTTTCGGGAGATAAATATGATGTTGTGAAGAGAATGCATTTGTGGGATGTGCAGAAGGAGTGATTTGGACTTTTCTTTCGAAGAAAAGCATATTTCAGGACAAGATGTTGAATAAACTTCAAGATTAAAGTTCAGTTGGAATAACTTTGATGGTAAAACTTGTTGGACTGTAACAGGAACCACAGTTGCAGGACTCAATGTCGGTGTTGGTTTAGAGTTAATCGTGTGAGTTTCGCTCTCAGTAGGAGGGAACCGGCAGCTCTGCTTCACGCCTGAATTTCACCAAGGCACCGAATGAATCAACGGCGGCGCCGCAGCCCGGTCGGCTCACAACATAAACTTCATCCTCACTTCCAAACTGATGCGTTCTTTCCCGTTTTGCGCCCCCCCCCCAAAAAAAAATACAGGAAAAATAAGAGAAACGGTGAAACCGCGGCTCCGAATAACAACCAAAAAAAAAACGCAGGCAGTTCTTAGTAATCTCTTCACGCGGGGAGCAGACCTTCAGCCCCCGCCATCCATTAGCTGGAGTAACTCACTAAAACCCCCTCCACATACTGCTCCAGCCCAGTTCTCAGCAGAGGATTTGCTGAGTGAGCTCCAGAAAGCTGAGAGGGAGCGAGTGAGCGAGCGAGCGAGCGAGCGAGCGAGGGAGAGAGAGAGAGAGCGAGAGAGAGAGAGAGACGGCCACAATTGATTACCGAAAAACAGAAATGCAGCGAGAGAGAGAAACACGGAGGATAGCATCGGCGGCTACCGCCCCCCCCCTTTTTTACACACCTGCAGGAGTGGAGTGGGTGGGTGGGAGGAGGTGGGGGTCAGTGCAGTGCTGGCTGTCAAACTCAACAAAACATTACCTGATAGATCTAATAGGTTATTTTGACTTGAGATTTTCTTTTTTGGAGCTGGGCAGATTCAATTAAAGCGAGCAGGAATCCTTCTGACATCCAATTCGCTCTTGTCAGGCCGCGGGAGCTGTGCTTTAACACACTTTCCTATTACGATGTTAATGTGGACTTTGGCTTCGGGGGGTGAGGAGGAGGAGGAGGAGGAGGAGGAGGGAGGGAGGGAGGTGTTGTGTGCTGTGGTCAGGGTGGGCGGTGGAGGTGCGGCCCCTGCGATTGCAGAGGATCTTTCCTTGATTGTCTGTACCAAACTTTAGTGGTTTTAATCAATTTCAGGGGCTAAAGGACGGCAGAGTGTTTCCAAGAGACTTCGCCTCTCAAGTCTTCACTTTCCAGCTTCTAGCTTCGTATATCACGAGCTCACGGGTCATTTTTTCCTTGGATACAAGCGGGAAACCAACGTGAAGCGCCGCAAGATTGTCGGACAGCGTTCGGTCCTTCATCGGACCACCGACTCGACTCGTTTTTGGTCGTTTTCCCACCACAGACCACCTCGATCCTCAGTGACGTCACTTCTGACCAATCACAAGCCGACTTTAAAGGTTAACTAACGATCCCTGAATGCAGACGCCGAGTAGAGTCGAGTCGAGTCGAGTGGAGCCGAAGAGTTCCTTCCAACCCCAACTTTGTGTTTCGCTCCCAAGTTTAAACAAGCAGTCTGTGTTTGTTTTCTGACACCACTGTGGCGCCAAACTGATGATTATTTACGTCACTTTTATTTCATCTTTCGGTATCAAATTAAAGCCAACAAAGAAAGACGGCGCTCTGTGTCAGGACTGCGATCTGACTCACACGCTGAATTGTTATTTACTCAAACAACACAACAGCGATTTCTTTGCTCTTCTTGGGGAAAAAACCTCTGAAATCTCGACTCTCCAATTTATAAATGCACAATCTTACGTTTTCTGTCTCGATGGAACCGAAGCGACGGATAATCACGGGCCTGCCGGGTTCCTTCTTTTCACCCTTTTTCAGACCGAGTCGTGTTTGCGGCGTCAAGTTTTCCAGAAGCACTCCGTCCCGGCCGCAACACACCGAGCAATTTGCGCGTCACATCGAGCAAGTATCACTTATGAGCAATTACTGTCAGCGAGTAAAGAAAAACTACAGTACATTTGTGTCCTCATCTTACTGGCGAAATCAAACTTCAGGCTGCGCGGGTCATTGTTCCAGCAATCAGAGGAGAGCGCTCGCCACACAATTACAGTCGCTGGCTTTCTTCCAAAGTTACTTCTGTCGTGAATAAAAAAAAAAGAAGAAAAAGAAACACATCACGCTGGACGTGGCGACAATCTGTTGTCCCTGCCGGCTCTCCGGATTAATCACCAAAACAAGAAAGAAGGGGAAACAAAGTAGGATCGAGCGCCGTCCCAAACGCTCCGCCTGACACTCGTTGCGTCCAGGTTTCACCGGCCGCTTTTATTAACCGCCGAAAGTCGGCGTCTGATGGGCGTATTGTCGGCGCCTGGCAGATAAGAGTGATAAAACAGCGATTAAACTCTCCTCCGTGCCGCGTTTGTTTCATTGTTGCTGCGTTCAATTAGGAGCAAATCAAAACTCAAGAGAAAGGAAGCTGAAGTTTTAATTATTTGGTAAATTTCCCACCATGATACGCGACCTCGGCCCTTGTTTGAGCGCCGACCTTTCGGTTTCGGAGGCTTTTCTCGGTGCTGCTTCGCGACGACGACGTCGAGAACAAAACTCGGAGCGGAAAGTAATCCGAACAGCAGGCGTCAGACGACTCTTTTTGTGTCCTTGATTTCACCACGAGAGCATTTCTGTCTCTTTTTGCTCTATAACCGTCACAATGGGAGATAATTGGTGTCGCTAAGATAGTGGCGACATCAATTATGTCGTTCTGGTGTTCTGATTGGCCCTCTGAACCCTGTGACCAACTGGTTCCCACTGTGCCCAATATAGGAGCCTCATCTGCACCTGAAACACTGGGACAAGTTTCATCCTCCATCCGTCATTTGATCTTAGATCCGGAATGAAAAGGGGGGACGTGGGCGCCAGGTTGGGCACCACCGGGCTCAGACGTCAAGCGGCAGAAAAACCAACCGTTCACGCCCGTTTTCTGTGACCGCCGTCACTCCGCAGTCAATGGAAGGAAGTTACCAAATATAGTCGCTCATTAAAAGACGGAAAACAAATCATTACACATCGTCTTGCGCACTTAAACACACACGAACAAAGCCGCATCACACACGGCGCAAATCCCCCGAATCAGAGCTGCAGATCTGCTTCCTCTGATGTCATCATGCTTGTTTGTTTTTACAGTTTGCTCCTATATCTCGTCTGAACTCCCCAAAAAGAGAGGGAAAAAAAACAAAACAACAACAACGAGAGAAAGAAAGAAAGAAAGAAAAAAAAAGCCCAACTAAATTGCACGCGCTCGTGTCGCAGCGCTGCTGCTCGCGCTTATCTTCCTTGCCGCTCGGTCTCACTTTGAAATGCGACTGAAATATGAATGATTAAAGGGGAACGGGCTTCAAACAAGGTGTCCACGGGGCTAAACAAAGCACGCAGCAGTCAATCAAGACTGGTCATTTTGGCAAAGGGGGGTGGGGGGGGGGTGAAAACCGCCACCGCGGAGGATCTCATTTTTTTTTTCACGGGACGGCGTCGTCGACGGCGGCGGCGGCGGCGGCGACGGCGGCGACGGCGGCTCCGGTTTGGAGACGAGCGATGATCTCCTAATTGGATCTCCTAATCTGCTAATTAGGCATTAGTGATTCCACTGCTACGCCCATACTGCCTGTAGATAGAGGGGCAATCAGGAGGAACGCCACGCCGCGTGGGCGGGGTGTCATAGGAGCACATTGGCTTGTCAAGATCCACTTCCATCGCCAACAACTCTCCCGCTTAAAGAGCGAATGTAATTAAAGTTCCCCATGAACCCGTTCATTGAACCTATTTAAAAATGTCAGTTAAATCTTTTGCCTCTCAGGTAGCGCCGCCGCCGCTGCCACGCCGCCGCTGCCACGCCGCCGCCTACATACAGAGCGGCTCCACCGGAGATTATTCTCCTCCTCCTCCTTCTTCTTCTACTTCAAAACATCAAAAATGTTCCACTTAGGAAAATAAAAGACAGCAGCACCTGACGAAAAAAAAACCACCCGAACAAAACAAGAAAAGGAGCAAAGAGGTCAAACATTTGGAAGTGAAAAGACGCTGTCAGAGCGAGTGTTGATGGCCGCCAGACGGGTTTTTGGCTCGTTTTTCTGAAGTGTGTTTGCAGTTTGAAAAAAATCCTCATTACTTGTTTTTCTTCTTTTGATGGTTGATATTAACTGGAGAGGTAAAACGGGGTCTCTGGGGAAGCAGTTTGAAAACAAGAAACCAAGAGAGGGAACATCCTCCAACCTGTCGGACTCTCGTCAACACCGATGTCGCTAGAAGTTGAAACATTTTGAGATTTAAAAGTCCGTGCTGCATTTTAGGGACGTATGCAAGACAAGCAACTAAAAAAAACATTCTGACGACCTGACGTAAGCTTTATTTTGAAAAGCTGTCCTGTGAAAACAAAGAGGAGCAAAGAAAAAGATGCAAAATTAATCCAAATCCTCATTTAACCAACTTGGGAGCCACAAATTAATTCAAACAATTATATTTATTTTTGTTTTGTTAATAAAAAAAACCACTACATGAGAGAATCTATAGTCACTGTGCTTAGTTTATTTTAAATATTATGATTTCAAAGTTTCAGAAAATACTTGAGACTCAATTGAGCACAAAAAACAGTTAATGAGGAAAATTTTAGGCAATTTTGTTACCTCAATTTTGAAGCATTTGTGGCAAATTGATGTTGTTAACTTTGTTTTTTTTTTGGTCTCATTCATTGTTGTAATTGTCTAGAAAAAAAACTACAAGTAAAGTGAGTTTTTCCGGTATTTTCTACTTGTTTTTGCCTTTGAGGGAGAAAAAAATTGGAAATTAATTCAAACTGAAGCAATAAACCGTGACTGAGTTTTTTGTTACTGCTGCCATAAAAAAAAACACGGCGACATTTTCCGACTTGGTGACATCACGTGTGCACTAAAAGCTTCTTCCGTCGTTCAGCAGCCGAGTGTCGAGTTTTTTGGGGGGGGAATAATTTGGTAATAATTAAACAAGACGAGGCCCCGTTTGAGTCTAAATTCATATCTTTTGGATTCTCTAATTCCCTTTTAAAGCCAGACGGCGCTTGTAATTACCACTTACGCCGCCACGTTTTCGCCCGAAAATAACACATCACATCATTCAGCTTCAATTTTCCTTTGTGCTCGCAAAAACTTCGGGGCCGGCGCGTAAAATAGAGAAATCCGAACCGCCGCCGCCAGAAAAGGGAGAGAGAGAGAGAGAGAAAAAAAAGCCCCTCATGTAGTATTGAAAAAGCAGGCTGAGAAACGCTTAATTTACACCTTGTAAGTGAAGTGTGCGGCGGATGAGAATCAGACAAAGAAGCCGCTGTTTCTTTGGAGTGGAATTCCTGGTGTTATACGAAAGCTTTATCTCGAGAAGGGAAAGCAAATGTTTCCCCCCCCCTCACCCTCCTCAACCCCCCCCCCCCCTAAAAAAAACCAAGCCAACGGAGCATTATCTCCTCAGAAACCTCGCAGCTTTTTATATCTGACGGAGCCATTCATCATTCATCTAATCACGGCCGGTCTTCATCCAAAATGTAATATAATTATGGGCTATAACTGTTCTCAGGATATTAAGCTGTATCTAGGCCACGGCGAGCTCAATAAACACCTTCTAATAATGGCTTTTAGTGGTCTCAGGAGTGACTTATCCCAACACATTGAGGACTCTCGATGGCTCCCAGGGCCAAATGAGTTTGCAGCGCGTTGCAGAGATGCACATCAGTCCTGTTAATGGGGACACTGTTTGGATTGGACCAAAAGGAAACCCAGCGGAGCTTCTCTCCATCCAGCAGGCTGCCATTTCTTCCCTCGTGCGTGATTATGACCCCCTTCCTCCTCCTCCTCTTCCTCCTCCTCCTCCTCCCTCCACCGCTGTCGCAGAGCTACTTCCAGCGAGAAAGAAAATCCCAGGGAGCGACTCGTTTGCGTCTCAGTATTCCGATGTAATCACGAGATTTTCGGACTCTTTTTTTGGCGTTCGAGCGGACCGCGGTTGGTTTCCTCGCGCTTCCCGAAGCTGTCGTCTGCTTCCGCATCGAGCTGTGAAGACTAAAGTGCACGTTTGGTTCAAACCGAACCGTAAACCTGCACTCACACCAGTTTCTGTTGGATTACAGCTGTGACACGGGGGGTGGGTGGGGGGGAGAGTCACGTTTCCGTGGTCGCGGGACCGGAAAAGAGGCTCCGGAGACGCGTAAAAACGCCAAGACATCGGCCGGACGGCAGCGGCGGAAAGAAAACGCGGAGTAAAGTGGTGTTAAAGTGCTGCAAGAAGTCCTGTCAAGGTCAGAGTCTCTGAAATATAAGGTGCTGAACTACCGGCGCCGGCAAAGTGGAGTCCTGCGCCTGTTGTGCTCGTGGCGCATTGCTAATAACAACAGCAGAGACGGTGTGTATCCCACAGAATAGTATCAGTGAAATGACATCGGGGGCTTTGTGTAGATCTGTGTACACGGCAGACGCAGCCCTGGGTGAAGGAGCCGTGCCAAGGAAACCGAGGGCTAATCCTGCGAAAGAAGCCAAGACAATGGCCGCATTTACATACGTGCAGTAAACAGAGCGCGGTGCATTCGGTGGTCAAGGTCGCACTCGGAGAGGAGCTGTTTACACCCGCCGCGCAAAAGCTCACCTCAGTGACTCCGCACATTTCCATAAATCAACACATTTTTAGGGCGCTTTTCCTCATTCGGAAACAGCAAGAAAGGTTGTTAGCACCTTTCAAAGCACACGCTGCTCTCCAAATATCACTTACGGGCCGGGTTGGGAGTCGCCGGTTGCCGGGATACGAGTTTTTTGGGGCCTAAACGCGCTCGTAACTGAAAGCTTTTTAAAAATTAGGATCACTGTTACAGTGACTCAAGGTATTGAGCTTGTTACTGCTGGAAAATTGACTTTATCTGCTGCTTCCTTTAAGAAACCACAGCTCAGTGAATGTGACTGATAAAAAGTACCACAAAAGTTACTTTAGGAATTACTTTTTGCATGAAGTATCTCAAATACTTCTTAAGGAAGTAACTTTAACACATTTTGTGATCTAAAGTTGTTAGAGTAAGCGCTGTTTTGATACTTTGAAGCAGTTGTTCCCAAATTTGGGGTCCTGGACCCTTTTGGGGCGGGGCCTAAAGATGACAAAGGTGGGGGGAGGGGTGTGCTGAATATTTACCTGCTTTGAGGTTTTCAAAAATAAAGTCACATATTTCAAAGTAAAAGCAGAATTTGACTCTTTTTGGACGCGAAAAAGAGACAGAAAAAAACTGCCCAGTGCTTTTATTTTGAAGGCTCTCTCGCACGTTGATGAGGAGATGTGAGTTTATGTAACTTGCGGACTGATAAGCAGAGTTCAGTGTGGATCTGACCTCAAGTAACACTGTTTATTAAAAAATGAGATAGAAGACGGACTGAAATATTGATGCTCTTGTGCGGAGAGGAAACGCTGCCGAGACGAGACAGAAGCGAGACTTTAAGTTTTTTAAAAAAATGGCTGCCGAGCGGAATATTTCCACCGTTATCGGCCTCTTTAAACGGCTGCTTCGTCATGCTATTCCGGCCGTCTTTGAGGAGCAATGTTGTGGCACAATCTCGGCGAGGGCGCAGCAAGGTTGACAAAAAGCCGCGGCGATAATGAAATCCTTTAGCGGCGCCGGGCGCGCGGTGTCGGCCTCTAATCCCGGCCCGCACCTCAAAGGGAACTCAGACCAGCTTACATGCATGGATGGTGTCGGCGAGGAAAAAAAAGAGGAGCGGGCGGAAGGAAATCGGACGCGCCTCGCGCTCCACTCGCGTTATTACCGAATATTGTATCAGGGAGGGAAGAAAAAAAAAAGAGGAGACATCCGAAAACGGATGATTCGGATAATTTCGGAAAGAGTCCGTCTGCTGAGATGTTTTGGGAGAAAAATCTTAATATTTGGAGGAGAAATTGAAGGTTTTTGGGTTGAATTGAAGCTTTTTTTTGTTCGCCACACACACAAAAACCAAACAAAACACAGAGGGATAAAAATGAAACGAGGACGAATCCCACAAGCGAGTGACCAGCGCCGCAGAAAGACCGCCGGAGGGCCCGAGCTGCGGGTTCAAATTAACTCAGGAAAAAAAAAAGGGACAAATGTGGTCGTCACCATCTATTAATAATCCGAATCCATTTCCTCTCAGATCTTTTATTTTCCCCGAATATTCAATAAAACATTTTCACTTCGGCGCGAGAACGGCGCCGCGAGACGCTCGAGTCGCGCCGGCTCTCTGCGCGATCTGTTTACCTTCTGTTTGGGTTTTTATTTTTTGTCAAAACCTCCCCGAAAAACAGCGAAACCGTCTGAGAAGGAACTTGCGAGACTTCGCCGCTGCCATGGCAACGCATGCAAATCGCAATAAGAGCATTCAAAACAAGGAGCGCGCGGGTCAGTCGCCTTGGGATCCCTGTTTTGTGCCACATTTCAAGCCCGCCACCTGTTTTATCCGCTAAAAGCTCCGAGTTCCCACCAAACTTTCTCCCTAACAAGCGACGGCGCTTCGCCGCCGCCGGCGTCTGCGGCGCGTTCTCCCGACGATACGTTTCAGGATTAATTGAAATGCGGCGGAAACTCCGGGAAATAAACGCGGCGCGCACCTGTTACACACGGAAATGTCACTCAAAAAGGTATATAATACTCCTTCACCACCTTTTATTCAAATGCGATCCGTCGCCGGATTTGTTATCTGGATAATGACATTTGACGGTGGGCTTTTGCGCGTACAGCCGGGATTAATAGACGCGCTTGTTATTCAATCCTGCCCCGCATTGAGATGTGATCAAATCTCTATTTTGCATATTAGGTGGGCAAAGATTGCACAATTGTCAGTCAACATGATGGCTCTCTGGGGGATGTGGGAGGGAGGGAAGGAGGGAGACAAAAAGAACAACAATGAGGGATCCTCTCCAGGGGCCATCGTGATGTACAAGATGATTGTCATGTGACAAAGGAAGACAGCGAGCAGCTCCAGTCGGCTAACCTCCGCCGCCGCCACCACGGCGGAAAGGAAACCGAATGTAACGCAGCATATGAAGTGTAAATATAGCAACAAAACGAGGGAGCCGTTTGGATTCGGGCGCTATAAATAACGAGTCCACCAAACGCGGCGGCGCTGCAACTTTCCCTTCACGGTTCCTCGTGAATTACTCCGAGACGCCATGTTTGGCGTGATGAAACGTTCAAGGTCTCCACGTGAGGCCGAAGCTCCAAGCCGAAACTGTTTAGGATCAAAAACCTCGAGAAGGCAACGATATTTCGATCACCTTCAAACTCCGCCGCCGCCGCGCCTCAAGAGCAAAACAGAACGCGTCACTCGCCGGACGTAGCGTCGAAGCTTCGAGTGTTCATGCCAGGCCTGTGAGTGGCGCTGTGACGCGTGACTGAAACAGAGACGAAGTCAAGGAGCTGTTGGATTAGAAGGCCGACGCAGCCAAAGAAGAAGAAGTGGCGCCATTTTTTCTGTGGTTGGGTCGTCATGGTCGATCTTGTATCATAGAAATAGATCCCACAGAACAAAAACAATTCATATCTACGATTAAAGCAGAAGAAGGAATCTATGAATTATGGCTAGATTGCAATTTATGACGAGCTCTCGGCCCGAACTCCGGCGTTTATTGTGATTTCCGACATCTTCCCGGGAGCTAATATGCTAAACTGTCCTTCGAGGGGTTTGAAAGAGGTCTTGGGAGAGATAATGTGAGAGCAGTTGGCACGCGGCGGTTGCCGTGGCGGCGGCAGCGCAGGTGTTGGCGCTCCAGCAGGTAGCGGAGCCGCGTGACAGATGGGGATGATTGACGGTTTGGATCAATGTGGGGGAAAAAAAAAGAGCGAAAAAAATCGACACTGATGCGTCTTCATCTCGCGACCTGATGCGAGTAGATTTGTGCAAAAACAAACCACAAAGGAACGAAAGAAATGGAGCTAAATGCTGCTTTTAGCAACAAACTACAACATCTGTTGGGAAGAAATGTCTTTTTTGGATATTTTTAGACTCTAACTCAAAGAAAACGCAGGTTTGTGTTAATTAATACAGTATTTTCGTGATGTAACGTCTCGAGTTTCTGAGGTGAAATTAAGGATACGGCGTCTTATTTTGATAGGTGAGCACCTATCGGCTTGAAGTCACCTCTTTCGGTCACCCGACAGTCACGCTGGCGGATAATTGGGTCTCGAAAGTATCGCAACACGCGCGAGAAACAAAGATGGATGTCAAGGTGGGCCGCTCGCTCTGCTGCATGGCTGAGGAGTCAGTGCAGCTGTTACCTGATTAAAAGCTTCACATCTGTGTCACAGGTGAGGAGGAGGAAGGGGGGGAGAAAAAAAAGTGATTACACTTCGGCGTCTCTTTCAGCGCTTTCCCGTTTGTTTCATCATGAAAACGCCAGACGCAACCTTAGAGGTTCACTTAACTTCCAGCAGGGGGTGAGGAGGAGGAGGAGGGTGAGGCGGAGGGGGGAGGAAGAGGAGGCGAGGTTCGGGGTGCAGGATTGTTTGGGACTCCTGTTTGTCACCTGTCACACTCGGCCGTGAGCCGCAAACTAATTAATGCAGCATATGTGCCTCATTCGGAAGAAAGCCCCGAAGGCGGGTTCAAGCCAGCCTCCAACGCAAACACATCGATCTTTGTACACACACACACACACACACACACACACACACACACACACGCATCTTTAATAAGGGATGCCATCCCAGCCTCATTGTGTAACATCGCACACCTGATTCTCTCTTTTCACGTCGAAACAATGACATGAACAACATCGCAACAAACAAAATGAGCAGAAAAACTGTTCCGAGTTGTCAAACTGGGAATTTCACACTGGTAAAGTGGGAAATTTCGCTGGTAAGTGGGCGCTACCAGTTGGCCTACATGCATGTATTGGATCAGAGTGACTGCAGCACCTGAGAAAACAACAAGAACGAGTGACGTACTCGATGTGAGCGTTAGCCGTCACGCCGCCGCCGCGCCTTCCCACGCGGTTTCACGTTTTGAAGGTAATTCCTGTTTTTCCGAGGTGAGACTATCTTCCACGAAGTCTAACCTCGGCGACCCGGCCGCGGCAGGAAGTCGCCCCCGTCGTGACGACTTGTTTTGACGAGCCGTGACAACAGAGCAGCTCCGCGTCGTGCGGTTTCTTTTATCCGGCGCCGCTTCCCAAACCGCCGCGCCGCCACCCGAGCCTGCCAACTCTTTAGCGCGCGCGCGCCCGCGAGCATCAAAACGGCGCTGACACGGCGGCAGTCAGACGCCTGCCACGGCGTCCCTTTTCACCTCCCCGGCGTGTCACGCAGTCAGCGATGTCGGCGGCGCCATCTGTCCCTTTGATAAGTCGGGCGGCCCGCCGTCACCTGCGCGCCGCCGTCTGAGGCTTTCGCGGCGGCTCGGTCCTTCAGTCAGACGGCGTTCGCTTGGAAGCCCGCCCGATCCTTCATCCGCTCATCATTTCCATACCTGAGGCGGGGTGACACAGCTGCACGCCGCACATATGGAGGCCGCAGATTAAAGCGACGGCAGACGCAAACCCTTCAAAATAAGATACCTGGCGTAGCGGGAGACGGCGGCCCGTACGGCGGCGATGAAAGTCAAAAGACACAATCACTACATTTGTTGCACATCAGTACTTGAGTAATCTGGCACATTGTGCCCTTGTCATCTAATGAATGCCACGTCTCCGTAATGACGTCCAAATGTGACAGCTTAGTCCTTGGATTAAAGAGGAAACTTCGCCGCTTCGCCCGCCGCAGTCCCACCGCGAGCAAAGTGGCCATTATGCCGCCGTATTCCCCCTCCGCCATTAGATCTCCGAGCGCGGCTCAATTATCCCGCCGCTTTCGCGCGCGCGCTGACAGCCGTGTTGGCAGGTGTGTCCTTTCCAGACGTGCTCACCTCTCCGGATGGGAAATTAGTCGGCGCGCCTCGCCATCAGCTAAAGCAACTGACATCTTCCACCAACATGCCCTTTCATTACGAACGACGGCACGGCGGAGAGCCGCGAGACGAGGAGCCGCCGCTCCGAAAGAACGTCCCGCGTGGAAACCGCCGCCGCCGCCGCCGAACGCGGAGTCGATCGGCCTCGCGCAGGTCAAAAGACGAAGGACGCCGTTTCCAAGACAAAGCAGCCGCTTGGACGGCAGAAAAAGCAGACGGCCGTTAAATATGACTGACCTTGACGTCCAAAAAAATCGAATGCTGCAACAAAAGGCTGAAACCCTTCAGTGCTGATTGGAGCTGCTGCGATCGGAATAAATTAACAGCGAGTCTAAAAAAATGACAGAAATTATCTTTTTATGATCTTTTGTTCCTCGTTACTCGGTCGCAGCTTCACAGAGAGATGCGAACACCAGATTTTCACATTGAAAACAGACCGAACGCGTTGAATAACAGCGACTTTGACAAATGGTGAATCTAAACAAATCTCGGGACCACCAACGGAGTCCGAAAACCTCGAGCCCCCGGCTTGTTTGTGTGTGTGTAGATGCGGGAACGTGCGTTGTTTTTGGGGGGACGTACTTTTGCTTCTCGGAAAGAAGATGCTGCTGCTGCTGCTGCTGCTGCTTCGCCGTCGCCGCCTCCCTTAAAACGACTGTTTTGTTTAAACATTCATGTAACTCCTGCCACGGTTTTGGTTTCACACCAGCGACTCCGAACGGGAAGGGAACGACTTCACACCGCGACGGCCTCGCCGCGCCGCTTATCCACACGCATAATAAAATCAGCCGTTACGCCGGACTTTTTCCACTTCCTGCGTCCCCCTCTCTCGCTCTCTCTCTCGCTCGCTCTCTCGTTTGGGAGCTAAAGCTTAATTTATAAGAACAAAACGTTTCGACACCCACTTCTCCAGTCCACTGGCAGCTCATCGCCGAGCCTCTTCGCCTCTCTGCTGCATGTTTAATTCGCTCCCTGCCTCCTCCTCCTCCTCCTCCTCCTCCTCCCCTCCCCTCCTCACCCCCCTCCCCTCCTCCCCCCGTGCTTCGCCTATTTGAGAGGGAAATGGACAATCTAGGGAAGAGCCTTCGAGCTCAGCGGCATCTCAGCTTCTCTCTCTTTACAGCCGCGGAAAAAAAAAAAGCGGGACATCGCTATGGCAACAATGCTGGAGACGGAGGTTGGAGGGGGGCCGGGTGGTCAGTTGCGGTGCCTCTACGGGACCCGGCGCGACGGAAACAAAGACGTTTTCATCCATTAAACTCCTTCAGATGACTGCGTGAAGCCCTGTTGACTCCCAACTGGTCGCTGCGACGATCGACGACATTTAACTTTTGCCATTTTTGAATTGATTTCACTCACAAATGGAGTCGTCTTTTTTTCATGTAATTCGCAGCGCCCGGACGGAGGCCAGGAGGGTCCGAGCAGCTGTGGAGAGAAACCCGTCTGAGGTGCGAGCGGGCCGGGTGAATAAGTGATGGATGGAAGGCTCGGCGCATCATTTATTAGAAACGCGGGCCGCCAATAATTCATCGCATTGTGTTTTGGTGAAAAACTTGCTCGAAACTTTGACTTGCACCAATCCTCAAACCACAACAAGAGATGCAACCTGGAACCACATCATGTAGCACTTGATACAAGGAGATTTATTATCAATCGTGATTAATTCTAAGATAAAATGATTCAAGTTTGAATTGAGTAATCACAGGAAAACTCGTTCATTTAATCCCGATTTGTCACTGTTGGTCAAATCGAGTAAAAAATAGAGAATAAAAGTCGAGACAGAGTTAAATCTTAAATGCTTTAGTAGAAATTATAGAAGAAAACACATTAAAATAAACTTTATACCGTGTTTTTGGGTGAAAAAGCTTGTTTTTTTTTTATCCTTTTAATAAATTTCACTCATGTCATTGGTCCAGTTGTTGGTGGCAGCTTTTATTTTGAAAATACAGGCTACCTGGAACTCAGCCGCACATTTCACATCAGGGAAATTTGCAGGATCGAGTCATTAGAGATCGTTTCTACTTTAACCGTCAGAATATATTTGATATTACTGCAGTAATTGGGTGGAAAATAGCTGATTCAGCCTCAATAACAGTTAAAGGTAGAATTATTACATAATTACTAGTTTTTAATTTGACCGCCGACTCGTCCACCTCTGCTTTACGTGGTCGAGTTAGATCCACTAACCAGAAGATTGAACTTCTGTGATAAAAACAGGAGAGATATCGGTATAAAAACAGCTCTGAGTGACCGAACTGGTCAAACAGTTCCATGCTGACCTCGCTTACTTCTTCTCCGAGTGACATAAAGCGTCTTTTGAGCCGCCGTTACATCAGCGAGCAGGAAATCGCAGCGCTCCCCCTCCTCCGGAAGGAGGAAGGAGCGGCGGCGGCGGCGGCGGCGATGTTGTCGGACAGAAAAGCGTCTCAGCCTTCGAAGGGAAACCAACCAGATTAATTTGATGTTTGAATTGTGTTTGTGTGCCGCGTGATATCTCCCTCTCGGAAAAAAGAGGTTTTTATCTGCCGCGCCGAGCCAACAACAGAAACACCGAGCGTTTCGCCTCTTCACGCTTCATCAGCTGCCACAAAATACCCGCTTCTCGCTGCAGAGACGGAATAAATTACAGAATAAGTTAATTATGTTTAAATATTGGATACAACACCTGAACCCGGCGCTCACGCTCATTCAGTATGTATGGACCTGGTTTCCTTTCGACATCAACCAGACGTGCAAATTCATTCATCGCGTCTCGTTTGCTGCTCTCAGATACTTTAAAACATACAAACGCAGTTTTTTCTAACCGAAAACAACAACTAAGAATGAAGTATTTACAGGTACGTGGCATTTAGACTGCGACAAGGTTGTTTATTCAGCGATAAAATACGTTTGTTTTCTCATACGGCGTAGCGACACTGAAAACAAAAAACGTTTTGAGAACTTTGAACAAAACGCTGAGTTTTCTATCAGTAGTCTTTCTGCATTGTTGTTGTTTATTTGGATGTTGTTTTAGAGCAGGTCTGATCTTCTCTCTTCCAGCTCAGGTTTTGGTATACAGGTGCAGTTTTTTAAAACACCAGATTACGATACTTCTGTAAAAGAAACGTAGATATTTCATGTTGATTTAAAGCGGTGAGGTTTCGTTTTCCTGTCTGTGGATCTTTTTGTGTTATTTTTATTTTTTTATGGTGATTAAAAGCTATTTTAAGCAAGTTGACAACATTATTTTGATCGATTTTCTTGATATTTTGTGAATTCTGAAAGTATTTTATCCAGAAATACTTTCCCTTCTTAGTATTTGTGACACCTTGAGTCCATTTTTTGGCTCTTTTTTGTCCAGTTCTTGTCTTAATTCGCCTATTTCATCCAAGCTTAGTGCCTTTTTGAACATGTCCCGCGTCGCACTGTTTACGGTGTTATTCTAAAGTACCTGCAAACAAGCCGCGAACACCGTTAAGATATTCATGACGCATCGCTGCCGTTAATTACCAACATTTAAAAAATAATTATGAGCTGGGCTGGAACATCTGGGGCAAGCGTTCAAAAACTCATAAATGTTACAAACGTCTTACAAAGAGGAGAACAAAGCATCTGTGGTCTCTTCACTTCCAGCGTCCCACATCAGTCACAGGAAGGAGCGATCGCCGCCGCCGCCGCCGCCGCCACCACGGCTGACAGCGAGAGGGAGTCAACATTATGTCAACACGGCGTCAGGAGCCACTTCAGAGGCCTCTCAGCGCCCCGGGATCACGCTGACATATAAACTGATCACGTAATTGAGTTAATTTGCGGAGAGATGAGGCGTCTTCGCTCATACATGTGGGAAGACTTTGCGATTTGTGTTTGGAAGAATCTCGTTTTTGATCCCAAACTCAGACAAACGTGGAAAAAAACAGCCCATCGTCGTGTTGTTTCGTCTTTTTCTAATTAAATCCGAATCTGAGAGGTGGAGCTGGAACAAATCTGTTAGATGGGGGGGGGGGGGTCCGCGTCACAGATGGGCGACACAAGAGGTTCCAGTCACATAGAAAAGAAGAAAACAGTAAACAAAGAGTTGCACCTAAAGGAACCTGCATAAGCAACGCTCGCAAAACAATCAACCAAGAGCTGCAACTTATTGTATACTAATTTAAAGTAAGTCTGGAGGAATTGTGAATACAAATCAGTTCAGCACGCTTCCTGTGTCTGTAACCCGAAGAAGAATCCAGCGCGCGAGGCTGAAGCGACAACGAAAGCGTCACTAAAGTTTCCAGAAACTGCTTTTTGGAAGTAACTTTTTAGCGACTATTTGTTGAAGTGACGCGATTTTAAGTTCACATGAATCAATAAGCGTTCCTGAGGAGGAGCTGCAGTGCTGCTGTCTCGCTCGGTGCCATTCACTGATCATCCGTAAGCTTTAGTGCTCTTTGTTCAACAGTTACTATTTCACTAAACTCCTGTTGACCGGAGAAGAAGCGCCTTGATAAATAGAAGCGCCCTGAATAAAGTCCTCCCCTAAAAAAACACGACAGATTCTATTAACTTTAATAATTAATGTGAGATCATTCCGATAAAAGCTGCATCCTGCTTTCCGCTCGTCTGTCGTTTGTCTCAGCGGTTTAGTTGTTTGTAAACCTGATTTTTAAACTCAAAACTGGGAGAAATTCACGCTATAAAGCGTCTTTCGCCCACTAAATAATGCAACTTAAGTCGACCTTCATGCATAAATCAGGCTGATCTACGCAGCGCTGACAGCTCGGCTAATGAGTCACAGCAACGCGACGACAACGCTGCAACGTGCACATCATTAGGACCAAACTAATTATGCAAGACAGTGGAAAAAAAACAAAACAAAACAGACTTTTTTGGACAAAGAAACAAGTCACTAA
>JASSRZ010000006.1:14829218-14839880 GCA_032164315.1 Malacoctenus gilli
TTTTTTCATCGTTTCTGATCAAAGGAGGAGTGAAAGACCACTAAAATTTGATCAGTCGCTTCTTGGACCGCCACTCACAAATCCTGAAAATTTCATCTGAATCTAATGAAAACTTGCACTTGCACACAACTTGCACACAAACCAACATGAGTGACCGCATATCCTTCTGTGATTGGTGGCAGTAAAAAGAAAAAAAGTTGTTTTGTGAATCTTAAGTACTAGGAATAAACGTCAATGTTACACGTCTCAAGTTGGTTTTTTACCAACCTTCAAATAATTCTTAAGGAGCTTTAAATAAAAGTAGTTTTATAACTTATATGACCTTTCAAAAGTTAGATAGCCTCCATATATAATCATAATGAGTCATAAAATATCACATGCGATGAAAAAAAGAGTCGCAAAGAAACGAGCAGGTTTTGCAGGATTGGAGGTTTTCCTGTAAACAGAGAGCCTCACTCAGTCTCACTCCTTCAGTTCAGCATATAAACGGCTATTTTGTAGAAAACAGACGCGAACTTGGTCGTCCTCTTTCCAAAAGTCTTTGAGTGGAACAGACCACCAGCTATAATTGTGACCTTTCCATTTAGCGACGCGGGGTCGGCTCAGGGGAGCACAAAGGCTCCCTTTTTCGTCGGAACGTCGGCATCCAAAATAAGGCTTGGGCGCCGGCGAGCCTCCGTCAACAGAGCGACAGCATGGCCTGCTCACCCTCATTACACCGCGGGTGGCAGCCGTGTGGGACCATTCAATATGTCTGCCGCTGAGTGATTGCCTGTCCGCTTTTTGAGCCGGCCTACTTCTCCTTTCATCGTCTGGAACTTCGGGTCAAGCGGGACGTCGCCGGCGTCCTCGCTGACATTCACAGACATGATGAGGACGCGGCTCCATGACGGGTCGCCGCGCTTCGCCACGAGCCCTTCGCTGACTCGCCGCGACACCGAATCCAGCCCAACACGCGGCGATAACTGCATGCCAATCATAATTATATTGGCAGAAAGGCATTAGGTGGAAGCCTGTGGCAGTGGAAATGCCAACGGGCTGCCGGGCGCTCCCGCTGGCTGTGAGATTACTTTTTTTTTTGTTGGATCCACTCAGCTGTTTTTTTTTTCCTTTCTGACTTTAGTTTTGTGGCTTCCTCCGTTTACCCCCCAAAAATGTGCCATCACGCAGCGGGAGAAGCCGGTGTCTCTTTCTCTTGGACGACTGAAATCTGCATGCAAAAGCGCCCCGATGCAGGAAGAGACGGTTTCTCGCCGACTCGAGGTTCTGGAGCAGGAACGTCGGATCTTCGTCCCGGTGGTCTCGCAGGGTTTTTTTTCAAAACAATCTCAGCTATCGGGTTTGAGGGACACATCTGCCACAGGGACTGGATCGATCCTCAGATGCTCTTTAAGCATTACAGAGAAGCCAAACACACACTCTCACCAGGATACAAAAGGAGGAGCCTTCAAAATAAAAGCACGAGGCAGTCGCCAAGCTCAGCTCTGATTCTTTTTGGAAATGTCTTACGGGTTTAAGCTCTTCCTACTGTTGATGTGACTGTACAGTAAACAATAATACCACAAAACAACAAGCTCATGGAAGACAACTGCAAAAAAATATAAAAACACAAACTGGTGAGGTGGAAATAAACTGGATAAAATGACTTTTATTGTCTTTTAAGGTTTCTATTTTTCATTATTAAATGTAAAAACACATTTTTATTGAAAAAAAAAGTTTTGTGTCATTCTTTGAAGAGAAAAACTCAAGAAAAATAAAAAATACTCCCCTATTAAATTCAGGTCTGAACATCAGCGCGCAGTATTTACCGAGATGTGTATTTCAGACTGTGTATTTCAAAGTTTTCAAGCAATCTCCGTGCAGTAATTCCGTTTCGCTCGGTGTGTACAGTATCCGTTGTGTTTATACGGGCGTGGGCCTTTAAATATTACGCGGCAGCTGATTGCCTGCTCGCTCTGCTTTACGAGTTTCATCTCCTCCTGGCGGCTGCGGCGCTCGGAGGACGGAGCAGCCGCGCATTAAGATGATATGTTGTTCTCCGGACTCCGCTTTGCGAGGACCCCCGCATCCTCGGCGGCGCCCTCCCGGGGCCGTACGTCACGCGGCGGCAGTTATTGTGTCGCTATTGACCTTAATGAAGTTAGTCATAGCCGACTGGCTCCAATTTCGAAATGGACGAGGGGCTCAAACCGAGCAAATCGGGAACAATATTGCGCATTAGGAAGTGGCCCACTGTACGGCCGCGTCGGACGGCAGCGAGCGAGCGAGCGAGCGAGCGCATCTGAATTCATGAGGAATTCCTGAGTCACTTCGCCAGATGTTGTTTACGTAATTTAGGACCCTGACAAATGTAATGAATATTTGTTTCTCTTCCCTCTCCTCGCCTGTGTCCCGTTTACGGGGGGGCTTAAATGAAACGGCTGTCAGCTCGATTTACGGTCTTTCATCAATTAAAAGTTACGCCGAGTCTGCCGCTCGATTGTTTTATTTGCGCTGGGTTTACATTTATTGTGCTGTGGGTTTTTTTTCCCCCCCTTCTCTACACTGATGGATTAAATACAGTTTTCCAAACAGCGCGGCGCTGAATGAAAGGCTGATTAGCCGCATTGTGTTGATGGTGAAGACGTCGGATGAGTGGGGGGGGACTGATGAACGAGGGGTCTCTGCGAGGGCAACGCCACGTTTGGAGTTTTGCGGGTCGGTTTACGAGACCTCCTCGGTCCCAGACTGGTGAGAACGCGCAGCAGAAAATGTGGCTTCTCAAAGAAAATAATCTATCTCTGCGTTTATATATTTTAAAAAGATTAAGAGACGTTATGTCAAGAAATGTGTTTATATTCATGGAAACGGTGTAGTACGTATGCCAGGCCTGTAAGTGGTGCTATAACGCTCCACTGCAAAACACAGAGGAAGACAGCGAGCAACCAAAACAGGTCAAAAACCAGCAGTGCAAAAGCAAAACTTCAGTTCATGTGAATAAACACTGAGCTGAGCTGTCGATTCGTCACCTGGAGGATTAAAACTTAATTTGGGACTTAATCTTTGAGAAATTTGAGAAAGTTTAAATTAGTCGATGCTTCTACCTTTTGAGAATATTTGAAATACTTCATGAAAATATTGCTTTATCTCGTTAAAATGTTGGAAGTAAACCCTTCATGTATTCATTCAATTACCCTCATCCTTAGCGCCTTTTTCGGGTGCGTTGTGGCATGTATGTAGACCAGTTCGTGAGATATCTCAGGTCTATTCTATACAGTGAGGCAGTCGTGGCTTCATACGCTTCCCGACGTCACTCTGCAGACCCTGCCAAGTACTTAGCAGCCGTGTGCCGAGGCGGTAACAGATTTCAAACTTCTCCATTTTCTCCTCCTAAACGGGAAATTGCTAAAAAGGAGGAAGGGGAAAAAAAAGAAAGAAAGGAGGCAGCCCCCAATCCCCCGTCTGATAGATTCATTTGGCAGCAGGTCTGCGATCGGCGCGGCGCACTGTGGGTAAATGAAATCAACTGGCAGAGCGCATTATGGCCATATGAGTCTGCTGCCTTCAATCCTTATACAGTGTAATAATGAAATGCCCCTGGTAGCTGAAAGCAAAGAGAGGACATCTGGCAGAAACTGTAAGTGGGTTGTTTCACCCCGGAAAATATTGGCACCGCAGACGCGAGCAGTGGCGGCTCGAACAGGTGAGGGCCCACGCGGCGCCACGAGGGTCCCGCTGGTGGGGTGGGGGGACCGAAATAACTCACCGCACAACTTCTCAATGAGACTCCCGATTAAAGCCTTTCCTGAATGGTGACTTTTTCCAGAGAAAACCACCGGAGAAGTCGCGTTTTCCACTGGCTTCAGTCCGAGACTTCGGTAATCAACAGAATCGTCAGTCGTTGTCGTTAAAACCCACAACTATTCGAAGTATACGGAGGACGAAAAGAATAAAACTACAAGTTTTGATGCTCGAGACTAAGTGGGATCGATACAGTGACTTACATCATGCAGAAAAAAGCCAAATTTGGAAAAATTTTGCTGGTGAAACAGCCGATATTACGGTACTCATTTATGAGGGAAATACTCCTCAGTGCTTCCTGTTAGCAAATCAGCTTCATTGTTTCCATGTGCTGAAGGCTTATGTGCAATTCAAAATCATTTATCAAACCAAAACCTCAGTGTTTATGCATCTACTCGCCATAAAAAGCAACTCGTAGAAATTTATCGCGATTTATAGCTCAGAACGTTCATTTTTCGGAGGTAAAATATCCCGTTTGACTCCATTAATTCCCTGATTTTGCGGCAAAAGGTGTTATTTTTATTTTCGAATGGTTGTTGTTTACCTATATAGGAGGCGCATTACTCTAAGCAGGAACAATAGAAACGAGAGTGATTATTTTGCGAGGCGGCAGCGGCCTCGGCGTGAATCACCCGGGGTAGCGGTAATCAGAGCGGGGCCCCGGCGCCGGCTCGGGGGCTCCTTGATCTGAGGCAAAGGAGCCATCAATCAGCCGCGCATAGATAGGTATTCTCTTTAATCCAATCAGATGGCATAATCAAGCACAATGCCTGTGATTTCTGCCAGCCTTGTGAGATTTGTTCCAATTGAGCGGTCCGTCAGAGAGGCTTTGATTGCTTTTGGAGCTCGGGCTGATTTCGGAGTTGAGGCATAAAGTGATGTTTTCTATCTGCGCCCCTTTGGAGATTCACACTCACAATGGCCCCCGAAATTCTGTTGCTGAAAAGGGTGAGATAAAAAAAAAAAGAGAAAGAAATTTGCTTATTTCAAAAGGGACCTAATTTTCAAGCGCTCGTGTTCAGTTATTGTTCACCCCTCCACAGCCTCTCCACCCCCGCCCCGCGCACCTCGCGTATGATCTATAATTGACTTTCTGAACGCGAGATACGTCGCCTATTCTCGTGTCTGCGGCAGCTACGCAGCCATTATCAAATTCTGACAATTACCGCAGTAAATGTCATATCAGAGCTCCCATCTGCGAAACATCTGTGCGTGGAATCGGCTCGAAACTTGCACGTAAACACGCGGAAGAGCTGAAATGATAGAGTGCAGAAAGGCTGGACTCCTGGTTCATGTTTTCGTCGTCTGAATGTAATGAAGGACTGTGGTCGTCACCTCCTCCGATTTAACACGTCCACCTTCATCTTTAGCCAACATGTGACGTTTACAAGGTTTGAACGACCGCTCAAGACGATTATGGAGAAAACTTTATGTCGATTTGGGTCCTTTTTTTCCACCGAGGACTCATTAGATCCTCCGAAACCTCAACATCTCCGAGCTCTTCTGATTTTTTTGCGTTCTTGTTTTCCTCCTCAGTCAGACGCCGTGAAGACGATGCAGAAAACCCCTTATTTAGACACTCCTGTTAGCCTGTGAGTACACTCACGCTACTGCTCTTGAAAACCTGCAAAACGCATGAAAAAAAACCTAAAGTGCGACCAGTTTTTTTTTTTTTTTATTTTCTCGCTTCGTGCTCGTAATATCTTGTGAATTATTTGGGCTCTTTGTGAATGGAGCCCTCTCTGTTTTATAACATGTTGCCTTTATTGCCAGCTCTTTCACTGGCTTATCGAGCCGAGGTTGCGCGGCGTTGTCACGCGGCTATTTACAGCCATAATAAACACATTTCTGGTCCAAGGCGAGGAACTAAATCTTCCTGCGATGTGGTTGTTGGCGATGCCGGCTTTTTTTGGTGCACCTGACCTTATTCTGAGACCCTGCCGCCAAAGGATTGTAGGGGAACAAAAGCCGTGAATGAACAGCGATGACAACCACCTGGCTGCTCGCGGAGGTTGTGCCGACAACCAAACAACGCGCCGTAAACCTTGGCCTGCTATTTGTCCTCTTAATTCAGCCGCCCGTGCTCACCCACACACACTCTCACATTTAAAAAGTAGAAAGAGAGAGAAGCATGTGGGGGCACGTCGCGCTGCTGTAATTACTCATAATTCATAACTGCGGCGGATAAATTCCAACTAAAGTCTAATTTTATCCCTTCACGTTTCCGCGTTCACCAACATTTTAAAGAGCTTTTTTCGCACGTTTTTCTTTTTTTTTTATTTGCGCGCGCGAATCATTAAATGCAATATTAATGCCAGCGCCTGCTACCTCGCAATTGCGCTGCTAAATTAAAGTGTTAAAAGCCAAGGGAAGATTAAAAGCAGCGCACACAAATCCCTGATCAGATGCACTTTGGAAATGAAACCAGAGAAACAGAAGCCACATTGTAATCACCGGTTTAAAAGACAGTTATTAATATTTGCTTGTTTTTGTCGCAGGGTGGAATAACTTAAAACAAAAAACGGCGTGACAGATGTTGACGGGCTTTTTCGCTTCCGCGTGGAGGGATGGAGATTAAAAAAATGTCAATGTGATGTTTTTCCTTGAAAGAATCCCGTTTGTATCGACTCGTGGACTTTGATGCGCCGCGACTGTCTCCTCCTATTTTCTCCTAAATTGTCACAAACACAATAAATACGATCGTTTCTGCAACTCCACTTCGCTGCAGGTTGACGATAGCGGCAGATTTTAAGCAAAAGGAGTCGTTTACTTTTGCTTTTGGTTCGAAATTCTCGGCGATGAACTCATTGAGAGGCGACAGTGTTACACTGAGATGCACTCGGGACAGGAAGGTTGCTGGTTCGAGAGAGACTGAAACACAGCTAATTGAGTTCATTAACTCACCGAATGGAGCTTCAACACAGGATTCACTCCAAGAAAGACAAAGTTTCATGTGTTTATTTCAACGTTATTCAGCAAGGAAAGAAAATCGGAGCATCTGAGAACTCATCAGAGAGGATTTTCTTCGGGACTTCGTTTGCTTACGTTGTTATAAACACTTCTGAAACTTCTCAGCCGTCTCCCGGTCGGAAATAACATCGATGGGATTCGAAGCGGTCTCCGCATCTCGCTCTGTGAAATATCGCGCAGGCTCCAGTCGGAAATAATGAACTATTCATGAGCTCCGGCATCAATTCTTGACCTTGGGATCAGCGAGTGTGACGAAATAATCTCAAGGCAACATCCACTTATTGTGTTTTGGTTGTTTTTGTTGTTGTTGTTCTCCCGCTGATCCTTTCTCTTCTCCGTCACCGAACGGAAGCGAGCGAGCGAGCCGCTGCCACGCCGCGGCTAATAAGATGAAACCCGGCGCCGTTATCCCGACGCCGGTTCTTTATCTGAGAGGTGGGAGTACCGGCCATTAATTTCTAGGTGTTAAATGATGGATGGAATTTGAAATTAGCTGTTAAAGTGTTTTAAAATTGGTAAATGACAGAATGTGGAGGACCATAACTCACGGGGCGGGGGGAAAAAAAAAAAAGGTATGAGAGCAGAGCTGCCAGGCTGGGATGAAGATGGAAATATAAGGAGGGATTCAGTGCAGCGGGGGGGAAGAGGAAACACACACACACACACACTCACACACACTCACACAGATATATAACAACAGATAAAGAGGTTGCGTGAGGGTGATACTGTACCTTGATTGGCTTCGGGGTAGGAGATGGTGGTGGTGATGATAGTGGTGGAGGTGGTGGCTGTGGTGGGTATAGGGGTAGTGGTGGGAGCATCTGGATGAGAGGACAAATACGTGACAAACACAGGAGGGAGGAGGGGGAGGGGGGGAGGAAGGGGAGGGAGGGGAAAACAAATGAGTATAAAAAACCATGAAAATAAAGTAAAGTCAGTGTGATGCGATCGTATCGCCGTCTGATATACGACCACGCGTCACCGCCCGGGTGACTCGGAGGGCCGCCGCCGCCGCCGCCGTCGCCGCAGACTTTATGACGAATTATCAGGGCGGCGGAGCATTAAATACTGTTAACACAACAATGACACCGCGACACATCGTTTCGTGGGCCGGGACCGTCGGAAAATCGCGACGGGAGCGCTCCTCTTTTTAACGTCCACGCGCCGTGACATCGCTCGCCGGCGCACGGCTGTTAGGAGTGATTAGACGGGGGGGGTAGACACGTGCCGCCGCGGCACTTCATGCCGTCGTTGTCATGCAGCCGGCAAACGAACGTGCCCGCGCATTTTTGATTCCTCCGGAGGACGGGGGTCGAGAAGTCGCCGAGGATGTTAGCGCACGAGTGTGTGTGTGTGTGTGTGTGTGTGTGTGTGTGTGTGTGGCAGTGTGTGTGTGTGGCAGTGTGTGTGTGTGGCAGGGAGGGGGGAAAGTTTTGATGAATAACTTCAAACGTGATGAAACGATAGATGACATAAAAAACAGAGGGAGGAGGGAAAAAATGGAGCAAATGGAGAAAATACTAAATGAACAAAATGAACGAAGCAGCAAGCAGGGTTGGCGAGAGCACTCAGATTGACCAGAGACCATTTTTCCTCCCACAACCCCCCCCTCCTTTTTTTTTTTACTTCATTAGCCGAGTCGGACTCCCCACCCTGACAATGACCAGGGGGAGATATCAAAGTGACATTTTCCTTGTTGAAGTGGCAGGGCAGCGCTGATATGAAGCCACCGGCAGCGCCGCTTGGTTAGAGACCTCCCGTGCTGCTCTGATTGCCTGCGAATGGACCCGAATATGAAAAAAAAGAAAAGAAAAGAGAGAGAGCCAGTTGGGGTTATTAAAAGGTGCTGAGAAGGAAAAAAAAAAGAGAGATGTAATTTATGGCTGTTGATAAGGAGGAAAGGTGGCGTACACAGATGAAAACGAGCCTCATAAGGAGGGGAAAGACGTGGGGGGGAGTCCAGTCCAGAGGTGGCAGCAAACGTGTCACTTTTCAGCTCCGCGGCGCCATTTATGTCGTACCTTTAATGTCAGCGTGCGTGACAGCGCGTTGAATCATTTATGTCACGTTTACACCGCTTATAGCGGACGTAGCACAGTTTATCCCTCGTGTAAGTGGCTAAAAACGACAAATCTTGCATTTCCCGCCACCACCTGTAGATGGTGCTCATGTCCATCGAACGCCCCTGCTGGGAGATTGCAAAGACTCAAAGAAGACCTCAAGGAAAACATAGGCCTTGTTGACAAGAGGGGGGAGGGGGGGGGGGGCTTTGACGTACGTTTGAAATTAAAGCCAGAGGAGCCGCTCGCTTTAGAGTCGTAGTTTTTTTTCTTTTTTTTGGTTTGATGGACTAAAAATTTCACCTTTTTTCTCCGGGATGATAGAAATGTACCAAAAAAATTGCATCAGTGCGCGCGCCGGCTTTGAAGAAGGTGAAGGAACACGGGGATGCATCCACCTTTGAAGCCGACGATGTTTTATGCCGACGCGGCTGTCAACGAAAAAAACCAAAAAAAAACACACCTTGGTAAGGACCAAAGCAACCGCGGGCGGCGCTGCCTGAGAAGCTCTTCAGGAGGAGCTGAAACCTCTCCAACTCCGGAAGCAACGAAATATACGACGGAACTACAGCAGTAAAACTCGTTAACACAACTTGTTCGCATTATTTCACTGCCACTGAGTTTCACTGCGTTAAATTCGTGTGTGGCCCTTTACGAAAAGTCCATGATTAGAAACAAAACCGCAACGAGGTCGAAAAGAATGATTTTTAGCCTGTGAACGTCTCTCGGTGTTTGGCTTCACCGTAAGTTCACTGGTGCGAGGAAGACAAGTAACTCCGCCCACTCCACAGATGAGGAGGAGCATCACACATGTCGTTTGTGACCAATTGAGTTTAATTGGTGTGTGGCCCTTTAAGAAAGTTCATAGATAGAAACAAAAACGCAACGAGCTACAAAACCCCGGAAATTTTGGTTAATGTTTGGCTTCACTGTAACGTTCTTAAAGTTCACCAATGCGAGGAGAAGAAGCTCCGCCCATTCCACAGACGAGGAGGTGGAGCCTCCAGAAGCAGGAAGTTTGGGTTTTTTCACGAGTTACATCACAGCTACTTTCCTCCTAGTGTAAATACTCCCCAGGAACTCGGAATATGTGAAACTCCAGCAGGTAGAAAAACATGAATACACTAAAGTTACATTAAAATATGGAGAAACAAGGATTTCTCCTTGTGGTTGCGGTGTCTTCCCTAAGGGCAGCCGGCTTGTTTATCATATAAAAGTAGTCTTCCCCGAGGGTAGAAGTTGTTCATAGTTACTCCACAAATCTGCTGTTGTTAGTTTTGAAAATGATCTCCCCCTCTTTTTTTTATGCACTTGAAGAAAAAGTGAATCAAGTAATTCAAATCCAGAGCAGAGAGGACCATGTAGCCCCTCAGAACTTCGCCTGGAGCCAATCGAAAAATAAATGCAAGCCCCAAAAAAAAGCCTTTAGGTGATGCGGATCAGTATTCAAGCGCCGCTACGTGTGCGCCATGTGTTTAATCTATCACCAATTCGCTTCCTAAAAGGCAACCTTGAGGATATTAAAGGCGGTACGGACCGACGAGCAGACAAAGGCGGGCTGGAGCGCTCCGCTGGGAGGCGGCGCTGGCGCACAAAGCGCCGAGTCTCACACGTGCCGCCGAGCCGCCGAGCTCCAGCTCGGGGGTGGCGCCGTCTAATTGGTTTTATCCCGTCACCAACTGCGAGGGTCCGGCAGATGTTTGGGATCATCAGTGTCAACAACTCATTAAAAACTTAGCACCACATAAAGGGAAAACGGACCGCCGCGCTGCAGCTCCTGCTCGCTGGCGGCGAGCGGGGCGCCACGTATCAAAGAACGGCGGCGCTCATTGACTTTCAAACGTGACGGGCG
>JASSRZ010000006.1:14849721-14865845 GCA_032164315.1 Malacoctenus gilli
ACACACACACACACACACACACACACACACACACACACACACACACACACACACACACACACACACACACAGGGTCACATGTTGCCAGTTTACACATCACCGTCACTTGTAATTTGTTTTATACCCGTGTAAAACTGGAAACTACATTGGACAGCAGCAGACTGCCCCTCCGCAGCTTCCTGGTTGTTATAAAGAGACTGCACTCGATGCTGACCTCAAAGTACTTTTTTAAAATCATCTTTTTGTTACTTTTTTCAGGTAACATTCATGTTTACTCTTCTACATTTCACAAAGAAAACAGAAACTTTTTATGCAAGAAAAAAAAGTTTCACTCATTGTCTTTTTGTATCGGTTGCAGCGAGGTTGGTAATTGGTTAATTGAGGTGGGCGGAGTCCTTTTCTCCGCCCACACGTGTAGTTTTGTCGTGGAAACTTCAAACGGACTCTGTTTTTCCAGGTACAGTTACCGACTGAGTCATTACTTTCCTTCTGTTTTTGATTTTAAAGGACGCATCAAGTTTGACATTTTGTTGACAAGAAGATCGAGTAATATGAAAGAAACTCTCTCAACACTTCAATTGTTTGTCGGCGAGGTACTTTTTTTTGTACTCTCGTGTGAACTCTAAGTACCCCACAAAAGAGTTCCAACCTTTATGTCTCCGTTTCCCGCCTGTCTGGGACTCGTCACTGTTTTTGTGAACAGAGTCCCAGTTTTGTTCAGATTATCCGTCCAAACAATCCCTTGAAACACGTTTTAAGCGACTCTGAATGGCGGGAGAAAAAAAAAAAAAGCTAGTTATTAAAGAGGAGCAGAACCTAACAAATCAAGACTTATGTAAATGACGTTCCTTCTTTTGTGTACAGTTGAAAGCAACACCAAATGAGCCGCAGCTTTGTCTCCAAATTGCAGGCTTGGCACGCTTGTGTACTTAGGAGAGTCGCCGTGTAGGTGGGCGCCGAGCGAGCGTCTGCCTTTGTTCTCCTTTTTCTACCTTGACTGAGGTTTATAGCTGGGTGACAGATTCCATTTTTATGACAATGAGCTCAAAGTGCCCAGAGTCACCGAGGGTGAAAAGAAACGGGGGGGACGGGGGGTGGGGGGTGGGGGGGGGGTGGAGGAGAGACAAAACACCTCTATTTCGCCACCACAACTTCCAATGGCCACTGCCGGCGCCTGTTATTTCCCCTGAGCGTGTGCTGATCGTCTCTCTTGTTGCATTTTGTTGTGGTGTTTTAACTTGTTTCCCCTCCATTTGAAAAACACTCGGTGTAGGGGGGAGGGAGGGGGGGAGGGGAGCTGAGGGGGGGAAAAAAAGAGGGGGAGAAGGAAGAAAAATATCAAACCGCGTCTGAGCCTCGATGGCAAAAAAAACAAACAAACAAACCGCGAGCGCGTTTAATGGCGGCGGGCGGCGGATGTCTTGAAAGACGGGAGAGACGGCGCCGAGATGTAAATAAAGAGTAAATCTACAAATACGAGTGTTTTTCTGGGATGAAACCAGAGAGGAAGAGGAGGGGGTAAAGGTGTTTTATATGGGGTGGACCGGATGCTGCGAGCGGGGTGGGGGGTGGGGGGAGTGAACCCGGAGACGGCAGATAGACGGAGATAGACGGAGGAGGTAAGATGGGGTTGCAAGGAGACAGGAAGGGCAGTGGTGTGGAATACAAATGGCTGCCTGCAGCCGCGGCCCCCCGTGCTATCTGCTGGTAATGACTGCACAACTCTCAGCAGCTCTAATGAAAATGACTTCCAATTCCCGGCTCACTGTATTGATTGTGTTTTCATCTTTATAAAATGAATACGGCGAGTGAGCTTGTCTCGATGCCAAGTATGAAAACTGGTGGGGGGGCTGGCAGTCAGGGGAAGGTAGGGGAGGGGGGGGGGGGAGGGGGTTTGATCTCAGCGCGCGCTCGCACGTGTGTGTGTGTGTGTGCTGTCCGTACTTCTACCCTTCAGAGGATGGCGCGGAGTTTGAGTTCCGCACTTCCTGCGCGGTTGCGGACTCCAACTTTGATTCATGCACCAGATTAGATTTTCGGATAAGGGTGCAATTTGTGTCAGAGGACGAGTCAAACGGCCGGACGCACCTGCAAAACTTTATTACCAAACGTGACACCCGTCTGCTCTTCAATATCTATATTGAAGAGCAGCTCAGTTACTATTTCGGTCAACTCGTATTTACAGGAAGCGTTTGATGTGCAGCTATAGGTAATGTTCGCATTCATTGGTATTTACAGTAGCTGCATTCGATCAGTATCACTTTGTGGTTGTGGGAAAGCAAAATATTACTGTGAGTCCATCGGTTTCATGAATTAGCTGCTGTATTTCTGCAAAATTTGCATTTTCTGGAGTCTACACGATAACGTTACTATTTTATCAAACTCCTGTTATTTGGATGGTTTTATCTTTGAAGCAGCGGAATAAAAGATGTTTGACTTCCAAACAGTATAAATATATCCGTAGTTGTTAGCATTAACTTTAGCTTTTGGTTAACGTTAGCAGCATTAGCATGTTGGTCGTCTTTCTAACCTGGTTTTTTGTCTCTTCTTTCAGGAAAGTTCGTCATTTACTTTGTAGGAAAGTAACAACAAACAATTTTCAGTATATTTCACGGCACTTCCTAAGACTCCGACACGTCTCAGTGGAAAAGAGATGCGATCAGACGGCTTGAATACCTTTGATTTTTATATATTTTGCACTCGCTTTATCTGTCCTTACCGGAGGACAGCACGAGCAGCAGTGTCAGCACAAACTGTGACCCTGATTCAGTGTTTAATCTATCACCGAACCCTCACGAGGGGCTCCGTTTTCCACCTAATTTCCTGTTTTTCTGCGTTTTCCTAATCACGCCGGCTGATTCCGCCGGTGAGTGACGGGTGCGAACGGCGACCGCACTCGGGGCGGGCGCCGTGGCAGCCGCGCTCGCACGCCGCTCCGCTCTGACAGTTCGATGCTGTGGGGGTGACTTGAAAAAGCTTCTACAGACATCCTGACACTGTTTTTTTTTTTCCTCTCCGTGAAACCATGTTGCCATTAAACTGTCCCGGCTTATCAGCTATCTCCGTCTGCCAAAAAAAAAAACAGACTGCAAACTTTTCAGAGTTACCTTTCAAGCTTACGGATCAGCTTCTTGTGCCAGAAAATAAAAAAACCCTCCGTTTTTTCTGCGTTCCAGCTCCTTTTTTTTAGTCCCCGTTAAAGTTTTCAAACGTCGGGATTTGCATGAAAAGATAAGCCGCCCCTGCAAATTTGTCGTATCGCTGTTTGTGTAGTTCCTGACTCCAGCATGATTGTTTGGCTCTGTTCAAATTCAAGCTGTCTTGTCAACAAGCTAATATAATTGACAGCAACAGCAGAGTGTGTTCATTGTTTGGATAGTTCACACGGGTCTCCTGCAGGAGGTTCTTGGGCCTTTACTCCGCCCTGCTCCTCCTAATGGCTTCATTTGCACTCCATTACATCTCCCATCGCAAACAGCTGTCATCAAAACAAACCAACACCTGGGCGTACGGATCACACAAGTGGAATAATAACCCGACGTGCGGCAATCAGACGGTGCCAGGCGTCTCAAACGATTGATTATCGTTGATAAAAACCACTGTAAGCTCTCCAGACGCCGCGAATCAAACGACGCGCCAACCGTTCAGTCTGCAAACAACGACAATAACTCCAATTTAATCACAAAAAACGACTCTATTAGCGCACTCCCGCCGCCTCAGCTCCATCCAGTCACGCAGCGGCTTCACGGACGCCGCCAAAATATTATCGCTCGTCGTCACTAAAAACAATGTTTTGCCGTCTACCTGCGAGAAAATCGACCTGCCGTAAAGACTCATTCCCTTCACTGCTATTAATGACCTGCTCTGCGCTTCCACTCGCCTTTAAAGTAGCTCTAATTAAATACCTGCTGAAAATATCATACCTTAATCTGGAGGTGTTTTATAATTATAGCCCCGTGTTCAAACGTTCCCTTTTGGAAGTAGAGGAGGAGGAGGAAATAACGGCGATTCAGTGAGGCGATTATGAGCCCAGAAAGGGACATTAAATACTTTCCGGCCTGCAGGTGTGGTCACGTTCTGGCCATTAAGTTTCAGCGCGTGCAATTTCACCGTTGGACACGTCTCAGTTTCAGCGATCTCTTGTTTATTCTTCTGTGAGTTTTGAGGTTTTCATTTCTCTGATATAAAAATGTAGTAAAGAAGAAAGTAACTCCGTATGCTGAATTTCAGGACTTCACTTCGAACCACAACGCTTGTTTTGAATTGACCTTTGTTGACTTGTAATTTTTGATTGAGCACTTTATGTCTAAAATTTAGGAGGACCGAGGAGAAAGCCCTGTGGAACTCCAGTAACGATGCGTTCAATGTTCCAGGGGATGAAAACGAAAAGACAAACCATTCTGTGTGTGTGTGTGTGTGCGTGTGTGTTTTGTGTGTGTTTTGTGTGTGTGTGCGCGCATCGTACTGCGGTTTCCCTTTGGCTTGACACGTCAGCTCCAGGTTCTCTCCTTCTCTGGTCAAACCTTGAGGAAACTCCACCACGATCTTCACCTCCGGTTTGTCTGAAACGAAGACAGAGAGACACACAAAATCACCTGCTGGGACAACACAACAGCTGGAGTGTTGTTGGGTTCATTTCTTCCGCTGCAGCAGTGCTCATGAGCACTCCAGCCCAAGATCGAGACCATCACACTTAATCTGAAACACCCCTGTGTTTGGGTGGATGTCCACTCTGAGCTGCAGCCTTCCACTGAATGAGCAGCGAGGCGCCGAGCTGCTGTCTCATCGCCGGCTGTGTGAGCGAGCGCGCCGGGCGAAACAATGGAGCCGCGCGAGGGCAATGGCTCACGCCAACTTGACTTCCCGCCTCGTTATCGAGCTGATGTGAACTCGCAGACGAACTCAAGCTGGGCGAGCGCTTATAGAGCGCAATCAGAACAGAAATACACCGCGGGCTCGCCGATTCATCAGGCTGCACCGGCGAACGGCCGAAAAGATGGCGGCAGCGTGCTCGCTTATACTGGAGATATGTTAAAGCTCGGTGGCAGCGCTTTGTCTGAGATGTCACTTCTGTTTCCGTCGGTCCGTCTGGAGCCTTTTAGCCGTCAACTGCTGACATCAGAAAATAGGCAGCGTTGACCTTTGGCACGTTTTGGTTAAAGGAACAAACAAATGTGCCTGATTGTCATTGTTTACTTTGAAACACACCAGAAAAGGAGCTGCCGAGAAGACACGTTCGTTTTCTCTTTTCCAGACAAAATATTGACATTTTAATCAGTTTTAGGAGACAAAATTCGGTTTTTCAGACTCTGTCTTGAAGGCGCAACCAAAGTTCTGCTTCGACTTATAAATTTAACCCTTCGTGTGAGCTTGGGAAACGAGTTGTTTGTGTTTTCTGCTGATTTCACGCGGCAATGTCTCCAGCCGAGAAAGAATAATGGATGAAATAAGGCCAAGAAATGTGTTTTTTTCCTCTTATATCGCACCACGATTTCACGTCTTGTTCATCTGTCCTTTTGTTTCATGTTCACGCCGCAACGTAAATGCAGGAGACTGCGTCAGTATCCCACCACTTCTTCAGTGTACATTCGCCTTCAGTCCCACAAAAAGGCTTGTTTCTGAAGGACGTAATTATAATTTTCCAATCAAGACGAAAATTCTTCTTGTTCTTTCCAGTGTTTTCCGGCCTAGATGCACCTGAATTTTTAATCGGCACGCGGACGAACGCGGAGGGACGGCGCCTGACTTGCGATTTCGGAGCCGGCGGTAAAGTTTCACACCGCCGTCCGACCTTCTCGGGCGATAAACAACACGTGTCTGGCCGTCCATCTGTCTAAATCACACCCTGTCAGAGGCTGGCTTTCACTTGGGCTGATGGACAGCAGATGGGCGAAAAGCCAGGTCTTCTGCTCAGTGGGCATGCACGGATTTAGACAGCAAGCCTTTGGTTTGATTTCCACTCCAGGCACTACACGGCGTCCTACAACTTCTTCTTCTTCTTCTTCTATTTCTTTTTTTATTCCGCGGGCGGGCGCGCGTGCTTCTTGCGCTCACATCGTCGTTTGACCTTGTCATCCGCGAGCCATAAACTTGAAGGACGCCAGACATCTTGTAGGTTGTTTTGATAGCCTCTAGTAGTTATGGCGGAGCTCTCCTGTCTGCCGCTTGATGGGGGAAAAACAACACGCCGCGCTGGCAGGCTCCGGACGCCGCCACTTTCAGCGGGAATGAAATAATGCCCGCCGTATGCAGGAGGGCCGTTATCATTATGCTAACTGAATTATTTGCTTTATTGTGCGCCTCACCTCATAAGCACTCAAGACGGCACTATCCATCTCTCAGCAGCCGGCTGACCTTAAGGGAAAAAGCAGGCAGGCAGGCAGGCAGTGGAGCAAACAGCCTGCTTTGCTTATACACATAAACATTACAGGCTTATTTAATTATGCCGTCCCCAGACGATAGGCTCCTTTTTGCTGCTTTTTACCGCACACTGCAATCCATTCCAACCACAAATTGCCCACACAGTGAGCGAAAAATAAATCACCTCTCCTCGGATCAGCTAAAAACTTTCATTTGCAACACAAATAATGGCAAAAAAACAACAAAAAAACAAAGCTGCACTCTGCGACTCTCGTCAGTCAAGTCCAAATGTCTAAAAATTCGACTTTTTCTAAAAATATTTTGAATTTAATTTCTGTATTATGATCATGAAGGTCAGTATCAAGAGTTTTTTTTGTCCAAATGATATATATTCGTATTTTGTGAGCTGTTTTTTAACTGAATGTAATGTATTATAACATTTTTATTTTATATTTGAGTGATTTCTTGTTTAAACACAGCTTGTCTTTTATTTTATGTCCCTCTTGTTCAGTTGTTGAACTGTTTTTGTTTGAAGAGATTAAACAAACACTTGGATCATCTCGGAAGCAACGTTCACAATGCTAAAAAGAGGCTGTAGGTGTGAAGAGCTGCGTGATTTGGTTGTAAATATAGTGAGATAGTACTACTGCGCTCAGTAGGGGTGTGAGCACTCAAACAAGAGGGCGGAGCAGGGTATTTTTTATATACGGGTGTTGGAGTTTGTGGGTAAACGCCAGACTTTCTAATGATTTTCATTTGATCAGATGCTCTTGACAAAGCTTTTCAAGGTCTCCTGACATGAAAAAAAGGAGAATTGCCTATGAGAGTTAATTAGAGGCTTTTATTTTGGCAGGTTTGATAAATCCGGTGAGACTAAGCAGGAACATCTAAGATAAACAAACATTCAACCAGCGCTGCGGATACAAACTGATGTGACTCGTACCTTTTTTCTCTATTACATAACTTTAAAATGACTCGACTCTTTTTGGCTCGACTTGCTTTTGGTTACTTTCTATTGCGTTTAGAGATGTCCAACATATTGGTACCGGACGATGCTCGTCATTGTTTAAAATATTGTTTCAGTTTGTGGATTTAGTTCATATCGGTAATTATCAGAAATTGTCGGTAACTTTTAAATCTGCATTTGTGTGAAACTAACTTGGTTTTTAAGGGACTAAACACAAGGTAGGCACTGAAAAAGTACCTGCTTACACCAGGTGGAAACCCCTATAAACTGAGCTGAGCAGAGCGAGACAGCAGCTCTGCAACACCACCGCAGCTGCGTACATTTACGGTGTAATTTCCGCCTCTCTGGTTTTTGAACCTGTGATATTTGACGGAAGGACGGTGCGGCGTGGCGCGGCCCCGCCCGTGTCTGTTTGTTACTGTATGCACGGCTGCAGCGGCGGTGCGGCGCAGCAGTGAGGCGCTGAGCCGGGTGGTCCATGTGAGCTCCCTGTTATCAGAGGCCAGCAAAATGCCATGCTGCCTCTGTAGATGAGCTGATCTCCTCCTCTCATGCTCACAGGCAAAGGTCAGATAGCAGCAGAGGAGGTTTTAGCTGCTGGTCTCTGTTTTTTTTCCCCAAACAGAGCCAGAGGCCAGAGACATCAGGCTGCGACGGCACTGAATAAATAAATTCAACCCTCCTCCTCCGATTAATTAATAGATTTAAAACTTCACCTTAAAAATCTTCAGCATTCTAATTGCTTGTTGCACCGTCGGGACAGTTCCTTCGTGTTGCAGTGTTATGCTAATTTCTGTAATCTCCTTCCTTTGACCCATTATGAAGGCACCTGTCTAAGGTATCTAATCATTCCCCCGCAATTAAACGCCTGCAATAAAAGCCTGACCCCTGACCTCCGTTCCCTAATTCTTTGATCTTGGTTTTGCAGAAAAAATGGCGGCGTAAACAATGACGCCAGAGAGAAAGAAAGGACAAGAATAGGTGCGTTATTCGAGCGAGTTAAGGGGTGTGAGGAACGAGTGCAGCTCATACATCAGCCGGCAGTCACAGCGTTGAGTTGGGAAGGAAGAGGACGTGATAAGTAAAAATTATGGTCTTTCACGTGTGTTTCCAGGCTGAATATACTCAAAGTTTGTGTTTATCGATCGATCCATCAGCAAAAATGACTATAGAAGGTAAATTTCTGCATCTTTTCTGAGTTCTTTACTGTTATTCTTGAAACTCTAACGTTTAGCATCTCTTTCTTGTTGTCTGGTTGGAAAGTAAACGATTAGAAAAAGCGGATTTACAAGCATTATTCCATATTTCCGCCGCCGATCAGATTGGCAGCCGATTGACCCGCGGGCCAAACTCCGACGTGACTCCGAGACGTTTGTCTCTCACACACAAAAGGCCTCTGTGCAATTTCCCGCCAGGGAGCGAGGCCGCGGCTCACTTTGCACGGTCTCATTTGAATGAAGCCGCCACCTCTGGCCCCACCTTTGCACCGCGCTCTCTGAACTCGGCACCCGAACACGACGCCGAGAAGAGCGGCGCGAGTTTCAGGTCAGCCGCCTAACCGCCAAACAAAGCAGGGTCCGAATGCATTCTGGGTGTTTTTGCAGGCGTCACACGCACTTTCTAACCTACTTTGTACTTTCTAACCTTTCTTTACATTCCCTCCACTTCTCTCTGCAGACGCTGCGATCCAACAGAGTTTCAGACGGAGGAAATGGTGGAAAATTAGAGTCGTTTGATTAGCGGTGATGGAAATTCTCTGGATTCTCTGAGTTTGAGCTGATGAGACACCAAAATGATGACGTTTAAGCGTGTGATTCCCCACAACGAGCGGCGAGTACTCACACTGCACCTCCAGGTACTTCTGTGCTTGGAAGTCCTTGACGGCAGGGTGGTCCACGATGCAGACCACGGGGATGCCGTCGTCCTCCTTGCTGACGGTGAAGGTCAGCCGGCTGGTGACGGTGTACATCCTGTCGTAGGTCAGCTCCACTTTGGGCTTTCCTGCGGGGGGGAAAACCAAACAAACACGTCAACAGACGGACCTCCTCTGTCGGCTCCAGCATCGTGGGGTCCAAGGGGTCGACAGTAAACCAACCAAGATGGGAAGGAAGGGAAGTCACAACCTGTAGATCTGGCTAGTAAAGCTGGAATAGTTCCTGATCCGACTGTTTTGGTTCTATCTGATTATTTAACTCATGGAAGTTCCTTCACACATTAGGAACTTGTTTAATACTGTGTTTTCTTGTAGTTTTTCTGTTTGATCTGGAGGATTTCTAGCAGCTCTCAACTCTACTCGGCTCAACTCTTCTTGGTTTAGGTCATAGTCGTAGAAAAAGGTCACCTCGTGGTCTCTTTCTTAAGGAGAAGACAAAAAAAATGACTTCAGATTGTCTGATGTGCCTCAAATAGGTCACTATTCAGCACACAATTTTAGAATGACTCAACTTTGCTTGGCTCAACTCTACTTGGTTTAGGTCCTTTCTCATTGAGACGAAATACCATTCGAAAATGGTTGGGTCATTATTCTGGAGCGTCCGAAAAGTCGCCTCACAATCTGATGGCAGCTTTTCTCTTTTGACAACTTAGTTCAGTTGGAAGAGCGTAACAGGTACTAAAAAAAAGTTAGCTGGTAGCAGGAACTATTGTGTGGTACCAGTGACTTCACTCAGTAGAAAATGGGTGGAGCCAAAATGAGGCAAGTCGGAAAGCAGCTGGACGAATATCGTTGCCGTTCGTTAATCAATCATCAAAACTCAAAACTGGGACTTGGTTGAAAGTTTTGGACCTTTAAAAGGTTCCTTTTATTTCACCTATAGAGGAGCAGAACGGAAGTTTTACACATTGAAGTTATGTAAAGAAACCAAAGCTGGTGTGAAAGTTCAGCCTGGACTTGAGGAAACATCAGCGGCGGTCTAAGAGCGAACGGCGGGTCAAAAGTTATTATTTTGATTTCCTCGGCGAGAGAGAACTCTGAGAGCGAGCGGCTTTGTCCGGCGTTTGGGCCGGCGAAGTCGTGCTTCACAAAATAATAAGGATGAAAGCTTTGCGCTCAAGGTTGCCAGGGAGAAAAAAAGAGAAGAAGTTTAAAATATTAAGACAGGACAAAGGCGGCCATTGTTTGGCTTCAAGGGAGATGTCTTTCTTCCTCTGACCTCACCCAATATGCAGAGTTGGAGTGGGGGAGGGCGTCCTTGAGGAGGACGGCGAGATAAGGTGAACAGCTGCAAGTCGCTCATTTCGGCTTTTGGAAACCAGATTTATTGAGTTCCGACCTTCGGCGCGGCTCCGAGAGGGATCCTCCTCCTGATCGGGCTTTCTTTGTAATATCGCCGTAACAATATGTTCCCGAAACTCAATAAAGAGGACAAGCGCGCACAATAAGAAGGATGGATGCATACGGCGCCGCGCGGCACAGTTGCGAAGTGAGATTGATTATTTCTTATCCCTTTGTCCCACTTTCCTTCGCAGTCATTTGCACGGGTGTGTTTGCGTCCCGTCGATAAAACAAAACACAAAAAAGTGACGGAGTCTGCAGAAAGGAAAAACGCTGGAGCAGGAGAAAAAACCGCGACGCCCGCATCCATCATTCGGCAAGACGCTCAACCCGCCGCCGCCGCCGCTCAGCCACGAGGGCGATGGCGACGCGGCGGTGACAGCTGTCTCTCTGGGTGCTGGCAAAGCAGGTCTGTGTGATGTGGCGGGCGTAAAGGAAACAGGTTGTCATGAATAAACACCACGAGGGGGCTTCGGATGCACGCGAGCGACGGAAACGGGGGGGGGGGGGGGACCTTGAAAGGGTCCGCGGGAATCAAAAAGGCCTTTCAAAACAGGAGCGTGAAACAGCAGCCGAGAGACGTCTTCATTCAAGTCCCGAGTCTGCGAGCGGTTTACACCTCAGGATCTCGCTGCGGCGTGAGAATAAATACACCTACACCGGCGCGGCGTCGGTACAAAGCGGAGCGCCGGGCGAAGAGAAAGGTATAATTAGCAGAGAGGGAAAAGTTGTGACGGTGATTAATGAGCTCTCATCTTACTTCCCGCTCATCCTTCCTTTTGTACCATCTGTCACGTCGGAGGAACGAAAAAAAAACGACGTGTGAAGTTCGATCGCCGCTTTACTTCCTGGAACTTTCTCGCCCCGTCGACACGCATCACCAGGAAATGTTTGACCCGAGCAAAGGTTTTAAAAACGGAGATCTGCAGAAAAAAGGTCGATTTTCACCAAATTGAAGCGGTTAAAGAACTTCGTCTGGACTGAGTGAGACTTCCCAGATTAACGGCGATTCTCGAGGACGGCGAGGAGAAACACTCGAGGTCCCGCCTCTTTTTGTATTACACTGAAAAACAAGAAAATCTTTGTGCTCAAAGAGTCGTTTCAGTTTCATTCAGCTCTCCGTCGAGCTTCATCCGCCTGATTTTTGACACATTTTCTGACATTTTGAGAGGTAGTTGTCACTTTTTAAAAAGAAGATCCTAAATTCAGTTCAAGTTTCTGGATAATGTGAGAGAAAAAAAGGAAATACACAAAATAAAGGCCTGTAAATTACTACAACAGGCTGCTGAGTGACTCGGACGATTAAAAATCTACATTTGAAGCCTCAAAATTGTGAGAATCAGACATTAATCTCTGTGTGTTGAATGTTTCCACTTCAGTACTGTCGTGGTCTTCCGGGTTTGGCCCCCGCCGGCCCCCCTCCTACACACTGTAGGGGGCTCCAACAGGCCGTGTCTACAGCAAGAACTGTTAACCGACTCTTAGCAGGCCTCTGACAGTCCAATCCGTCGGTGTCTCCACTTCTGTCACTTACTTTGCCCCGAAATACCGCCCCCCCCCTCCACCCTCCACCCCCCACCCGCCCGTTCGGTCCGGCGTCCCCGCGGAGCAATTGAAACGGCCCTGCGGTCGTCTGGCGCTCCAGGCTCGCGGCTGCCGGGGTCCCCGTCGTTCAGCGGAGAGTCCCGCTGACCGCCGACTCCATCCGACCGTCCGTCTGTCCCCTCCTCCTCTTTTTCCTCCCTCCCTTCCTTCCTTCCTTCCTGCTGCGCCGCCACAACTCCCTCTCTTCTTTATCCGTTTTATTCCCCTAACTTTCAGCGCGAGCCCGCGAGCCGCAGATATCAGCGTCGGGCATATGTGAATAAATCACTAAACAAGCGGGATAAGAGCAGAAGGGAAGCGGGAGCGAGATAATGGGGAGATAATGGGTCTGTGCATATTAGGAGAGATGGCCGGATTTACATTGGCAAGCATGACAATTGCAACCTTTAAATGATATTTAAGAGCGCCTGATTATCCTTTGAGGTAATTAAGTTAAATTCTGGGGACGTTTAATTAGAAATAAGTCTGCCAGGCAAAAGGAGCCGCAGCCGCTGAAGGCAGTCGAAGTAATTCTGCCCCCCGTGTCAGAGCTCCCCTTCCTCTCGCGCGCTCTCTGTCTCTCTCCTTTTTTCACGTTCCTGCAATCTTTTGTCTTTCACCTTTTCAGCGCCGGCAGAACAAAGCGAAAATTCCAGCCGCGGAGATAAAACACGCGGAGTTATTTTGACATCAACGCGTCAAGGTCAACAAATCCGATCGTGTTCTCGAGCCACAACAATAACGTCCGTTTTGGAGCACTTGAAAAAAAGTTGGTGTGAAACAAAAAAAAAGTCAGAAAATGTTTTGGGGGGTGATTTGGACGGTCCGAATGAAGGAGAGTGTCAAGTGGGCTGCTGAAGCGCCCCTCACTGTTGTGTTGTGTTGCAAAAAAAAAAAAAACAGCACCAGCGAGCCAGTTGTGGAGAGAGAGAGACGATGAACGCCAGTCGGAGAGCGCGAGGTCGGAGGGCGTTCGGCGTGAGCGCGAGTCGCTGTTCAACCTTGAACGCAACAAATGTTGAAAAGAGACGGTGAACACTCAGAAACGTTGTCATTGAAGGCAAACAATGACACGGCGCAGTTCGCGGTGACGACGCTGAACCGGTCCTGTATGAAGCCGGAGCGTTTTCAGAAGGAAACGACGGTTCGACTGCGGGAGTTTCTCACAGTGGCGTGAAGGTTCCACACTGACATAGTCGAGAACCGGCGAGCCGTCTGGGAACTCGACGGCATCTCGTTTGAGCCAGGAACCTGTTTCCTGGGAGGTAAGAGTGTTTTTTGCGCAAATAAACAAACACGCAAACATAAAATAACAATGTTTTTGAGTTCAGAAGCCATTGTGTGGCATCGGTTTCATACAAGAACGTCCCGCTAATCTGATAGTAGTGAAAATAGCGCAATCATGTCGTTTGACTTGAATTCTAATGAGGAAATTCTCTTTAAATGAGTAAATCTGTGAGATTTCAACGAGTCTTTTGGCTCCAAAAGTCTCGATATGCGCAGACTGGATCTTCTGTGTTTCTGTGGAGCGTCGCCGACGCGTTTTGCGGTTGTTTGATGATCCTTTTCAGGACACGTTCTCTCTTCCTCTGCTTGCGCGGCACATTTTTTAGTCCTGCATGAATGCTGCTCCTCTTCTTTCTTTCTATTTTTTTAATACGGAGCTCTGCTGCCACTTTGAATACTTCCCATTAAAGCAAATGTGGCCTGTGCCGCAGTGGCCGGCGCCTGTTGGCACCCTTACAACTCGCGCGCTTTCATCAGCGGCAGCGCGGCTTCAGAAGTCTGAGCAGAGCTCAGGGGTGAACAGGCCTCCTGCCAGGCGGCTCCACCTCAGAGCCCAGACAGTAAGCTTTGTAAAGACTTTGAAACAAAGGTCCTAATCAGAAGCTGCGCCGACGGCCCGCAGCAGCCTCACCTCCACGCTGCGGCGCATTAAACTCTGAGTGGTCAGCTCCAATCGCAGAGCGTTTCCACGCACCAAGGTCACGGATCGGCTTGAAGCAGCTCTCCGACATCACAAAAACACAACTCCCTTCCCCGAGCGCTCGGCGAGATTTGGCGTTCCCGCCGTTCGGCGTGCCAGAAGAGGTGATTTCGCCGAGCGCCGTTTACGGCTGCACCAAAAAAAAAAAAAAAAGGCGTGTCGGAGACGAGAGGAAAGGAACTAAATTAACATGCAGAGTAACTCTTTAACCTTCAAGAATATACAGAGAAGAAAGGCAGAGAACCTGCTTCAGAAGTGGATTATCGGCTCCGCCGCTGTGCAAAGAGGCAACGCCGGGTTGCCATGGAAGTAAAACCCCCGCCTCCGCCCATTGATGGATGGTCGGAGAGAGGAAATGTGTGTGTGGACCACCAACCTGGAAGCTCTTTATCTCCCTTCAGCCATCTGATGGCGGCGGCCGGCTTGCTGCTCATGGCGGTGCAGGTCATCTCTGTCTCGTTGCCCTCGCTCAGGACCTCATCCCGGGCCTCGATGATGGGGTTACCCGGGGGTACTAGGACGCAGCGCACAAACAGAACTGGGTAAACACGCAGGAAATATCACACTTATGGGCCCCACACACACACACACACACACACACACACACACAACGTGGACAACGGAGCTCATATTGGAAGAGAAGACTTTTAGACGACTATTAGAAAAAGTCGAGAGCTTCAACTCGATCACAAGTCCCAAACTTTCTTCAATGAAGTCGTCTAAAAAGATCGCCAGTCCACCTTCTGATCCCTCATCTGCAACAACGTCACAGTGAGGCCAAATACTCACTGCCACAACAACAGCAGGCCTTCAAAATAAAAGCTTTCGACCGTTTCTGAAGGTGAATTTTGCTTCTGGAAACGAGAACGTATTTTGCAGGCAAAGCCTCGGGGCCTCACCGTCGCCCCCTACTGGGAGCCACTGAAAAATCACCCAGTAAACAAACACAACAGTCACAACCTCGTCTCCTTTTTTCACTGGTGTCACAGCTTCCCAGATTTCTATATTTAACAACAGCAGGCCTTCAAAATAAAAGCTTTCGACCATTTCTGAAGGAGAATTTTGCTTCTGGAAACGAGAACGCATTTTGCAGGCAAAGCCTCGGGGCCACACCGTCGCCCCCTACAGGGAGCCACTTAAAAATCACCCAGTAAATAGACGAGGACAGTCAGAACCTCGTCTCTTTTATTCACTGGTGTCACAGCTTCCCATATTTCTATATTTATGAGCGATAAAGCAACAGAAAATGCGAGCAAAACATCGTGGCAGATCAGTCCAGCTGTTCTTTCAAATTGGGTGCGTGGAAAGTTTTCATAACGACGCCGCAGCGACACGTTGAGGCAACGTTAAAACGGGGCGATGATGACTTTTAACAAGCCTGTTGGCACAAACAGCTGATGACAGCTGACCTTCTTCGTCACTCCAAATGTCAACAGAGGAGAAAAAAGCTGGTTTTACCGTCTGATAACGCACTCTGAGGTCACGCCGAGGCTTTTCTCTCCCTCCTCGTTCAAATAATGCAACCTGATTAGCATTTATTTGCCGCGGTCACGCCAAACATCATCCAAATTTTAACACCCACATACGAGAGTCAAGGTAGGAAATACATAATTGCCTCTGTGTGTGTGTGTGTGTGTGTGTAGGGGGGAAAAATACCTATTTTCTGACTTGAAAGATGAAAAAAAATAGCAGGCTCTGAATGAGTTTTTCATGCGTGAGTGTGTTGTGCGGTCGTACTTAGCACGGTGATGTCGGCGTAGGCCTCCTGCGGGGGGTCCGTGTAGAGCTGGCAAACATATCGACCCTCGTCTGACAGCGAGACGTTGGACAGTGACACCCGCAGCTCGTTGTCTGAGAAGTTCACCAGCTGGAAGCGGGCGTCTTTCAATGCTGCAGGGGGGGTGGGGGTGGGGGGTGACGGGGTGGGGGTGGGGTGGGGGGGGACACATAAA
>JASSRZ010000006.1:14883715-14905677 GCA_032164315.1 Malacoctenus gilli
ACACACACACACACACACACACACACACACACACACACACACACACACACACACACACACACACACACACACTCCAGGCTGCAAGGAGCCAAACACAAAGGCACCGAAATCATTGCAACAATCCAGGAAATCAGCTGACTGTTTTTCAAATGTGTCTGGAAGACAGAAAACACAGCGTAACAAGGCGGCGCCGTAACGAACGGCGGTTTGTGCGGAGCGCCATGCCGCGAGCGTCCGCTTTACATGACAGCCTGTCTAAAGCTTATCAGCGGCACAGCCAGCAGCGACCCGCTTCATGAATTACAACAGGACGGCACAGCAGCCAATCAGAAAACATCGAATTACTCCGCCCGAGCCCGGCTCCTGTTTACACACAACCGAGACCACGACAACAAACGCAGTCTTAGCAATGCGACATTTCAACATAATAAGCGTTTTCTACCGATAGAAGCAGAGAAATGTGACCATGAATTCCGCGTAAATGCTTCAAAAGTGCATTCATCCGTTCATCTCCTGTCATTTTTGCATCGAGGAAAGAAGTCAAAAGGATTTGGGGAAACTATGCAAAGAGAGGGCGCAAACTTCAAAATAAAAGTCCGGTGTTTCTTGCTATGTAGTTCTCAGATTGTTCTCAGGTAGAGAAAAAAATGTGTTGTGGCTTGAAAACGGAACAAAAAAAGACACATTCATGTCAGATTCAATGTTGTCAAATTGATTCTGGTGATAAAGTGAATAAGAATCAGTACAACAAGTGATTTTCTTTTGGTGAAATAAAGTATAGTTTATCTGAATCAGCCAAGAAGTTTGTGACAGGTGAGAAAAAACAAGGTAGGAAAAGCCGTATCAGTGAAAACGAAGCTTCGATAAGAAGTGCGATCTGGAAATGAAATGCGGCCTTGAAAAGTCGGCGGCTTTCAGGGAAGAAAAAAGCCGAGACGGAGTCGAGCCTCGACAACCGAGCAGGAAGCCATCAGGTCCATTAGACGTTATAAATAGGAACGGCGGGAATTTACGACGCCAGCCCGCCGGCATCGACGAGGAGCTCGGCGGGTTCCCTGCCAGGTTTGACAAGAATAACAATACGGCCACCGTGGGCGTCTCACGGCCTGAGCCGGACCCCCCGGGGCGCTCCGAGGAGGGTCCAGGCGGCCGCTGTGACGGCCAAGAACAGCTGGATTGAAACCCGACATTTCATTTACTGACTGTGTTCGGCCTCCGTTTTTCCGTGGAAGCCTCACAGCGCCACCGTCAGGCGGACTCATTTTATAGCGCAGCATTTTCAGTGGTTTTTACGTGGACGAACACGCTTAACGACTCAACTTTCGTCCAAAAAAGTCACTGAAACTAAACAAAACATGAATTTAAAGGCCAGAAACTGGGTTAAAAACTCAAAAACTCACTTCCAGGTCTGCATACGAAAGCGTTTTGGGTGGTCTGTATTTGTTTTTAAAGTTCTGATGGTGTAAAACTAACATTAACCGAAAAAACTGAGTGATTTCATCTAGATAACGAATAAAATGAACAAACTTGAGTCCGATTCCCAACATACGTCAAGTCCACTTTAAAGGCTGCTGTCGTGTAATCTCGTACGTCTCTCGGTCCCGTCACTCGGTTCAGCCTCAGCTGTCCGACGGTTTCAATTAGTTTCAATTTAGCCTAATGAAGGATCGCGGCGGCGCCGCTGTGTCGTCCCGAGTAAATACGACGCTCATCACAAACAGGTGGCGCAGCGCGAGGCGACGACTCTCTAATGGGGGCTGCAGGTTGATGCAAATTGCTTTGGTAATAATTGAATTTCCCTCCAAATGAGGCTCCGCTTTTATCGTTGGGAAAATATGTGGCTTCACGTAAACGCTTCGCGTCGATGCGAGAGGGTGAAACGAACGCAGGACGCAGCGATTCGTCTTCAGTGCGTCCGACTGTTTTGCTTTCCATTGAGGTTTGGCGAAAACTCCCTGTGATCCTCCCTCTCATATGTTCCTCCGACATGGCAGTGAAAATAGATTCGCAGATACATCTTCTCGGAGAGGCTGAAAGGGCCGACACATGGGGGGGGGGGAAGGGGGGCCGCGAGTGTGAAGGGTGGGATTAAAAAGCCAGAGAAAACGAGGAGAACGCGGTGAAACATCAGCGGCTGATTTGCATGCCTCAGTTGTCAAGCACCTCTAAATATCTCCGCCATTTAGGAGACAAGGAGGGCGAGGTGGGAAGAGAGAAATTGCATCCTCTGATGCTGACAGATAAGGATAGACAGCTTAACAAACGAGATTCAAATCAGCATCCCTCGGTGGCCCCAACACGGCCCCAAAATAAATGAACCTCGCCGCCTTTAATATTCAAGAGCGGACCTCATTTTTCAAAGATGTGCAGAGGTGGGCGGCGGGACGGGCATCTGGTTATGATAATGCGCTTACACGCAACAAAACGCATTCCGAGGCGTCCGCTGAAGGTTACAAAGCAGCAGCGGGGCGCTGCAGAGGTGTCCGCTCTGGCGCGCGCGCGCTCCTTTTAAGCCCGTGGAAGTGGTGGGGAGGACTTCAAACGGTGGCCGCCCCGTCAGCTGCTTAATTGTTCCTGTTGTGCAAAATAAACAAGTCTGACATCCTGGAAGATGGCGCGGGGGAGGCGGAGGCGCTCCGCACTAATTAACGGCCAACAACAACCATGTGCCGCGGCCCTCCCAGGACACCGTCAGGCCGGCTTCACACAAGCCGCTCCTGACATCGCGGCGAGCGGAGGCTGTTGAAATCTGCAACACCGAGCGGTTTCTTTTCCCCCCCAACATTTCGAAGTGTTTTCTGGCACGAGTGTTCGGAGGGGAAGCTTGTGTCAGAGGGTCAGCGAGAGAAAACAGAGGATAACGCAACGAGGATCACGGGATCTAACGAGCACAGCGTGTTCATGACGTTAATAATTTAATTTTCACGTCACTTTAAGTTCGTCTGTTTGAGAACGAGTCTAATTTGTGGGAAGACACAGCCGAGTGTAAACAGTGCAGTCGTCTGCGTAGAGGGAAAGATTCGGAACGGCCTGCGAGCATACATATTTATGGAAACATGTTTGAACTGTTACTAACGCATCGAGGATTCGCTAAGCCCCGCCCACAGCATGACAGAATCGTGGATCTCGAGACAAGAGCAGGAATTTCATTGCCAATTAATGAACTACAAAATGTTTACATAAACATTTGACCCCAGAAAATGGCCCTTTAGTCACATCTTTAAAGTCGAGCTTTACTTCATTTCAACTATCAATTTTTTGATATTTGTTGTGCTTTTAATTATAGTTTTGTTAAACAATCCTTTGTTTGTCGTTTTCAACAAATGATTTTGTATTTACCTTCTTTTTGTTTGCTTCTTGTGTTTGTTGCGTTAAAGCCCTTGTTTGTTTTATCGTTATTTTGACATGTTACATGTAAAACTGTCTGAACAAACCTGAACGTGGCGAAAAAGTTTGAAGTTTTTCCTCTTTCAGGTTTATTTTTATTTCAAGTGAAATTACGAAAAGCTTTCCGACAAACATGCAAATGCCACGTCGCCGCTTTAAATCAGCTCGGATCGAGTTGTGATTTCCTGCGGAAAAAACTCAGCTGCTTGGATGCGAGCCGCCTCACAATATTTTCCTCTCGCTCAATAAAAAAGAAAAATGCAGATTGTCTAAGTTGCTCTTCAGCGCCTGAGAGAGTTTTATTGAAGACGTCCATGAGGCTTTTGTGGAGAGACGACACATCAAGAAGTGTGACAAGTGTCGGCGCGTCGCATTTACCCAGCGAGCGGCGGGAGTGCGCGGCTAATGATACACTTCCTTCAAACAAAAGTCTCACCGCGAAGCTTTTAGCGGGCAACATTTACTTACCGCTGACAGTCCGGCGCCACAATATGATACCGGTAGACGCTAAACCTCCATAGCTGAAATGGACATCGCGGTAATCGCACATCAGACGCGGTGGGAGTGAAATATAATTGCCGGTCTGAGCTGCACTTAATGCATTTCCAACAAATGTTTGAATCTATCACTTCATTTTCCTCTTTTCATCCGGACCGAGCGTTCACGTGGAGAGAAAAGCGGCGGCGGCATTCGTACACGTGAGGAAACCGTCCGACAACACAACCCGTGTAAACACGAGCTGCGACGCATCAAGTGAGCGAACAATCAGGAATAAACAACACTGAGATGAGCTGCGTTAATGAAACTAAGACATGAGCGTCGTTGCTTTAAGACTTAAACTTTCAGACAACGTCCCCAATTCACACCCAGCAGGGTCTCTTCGTGCCCCTGGTACCCGACCCATTCCTGCCAATCACGATGTACTGTTGAATTAATAAAGAGACAGACGAACAGATGTCGAAAAAACGTCACAAAATCAGATAAATAGAAAGTATATTTTAAAAAATGGAGTCTGTATTCGAGCAGATTTCCGAGCAGCTTTTCCTCCAGATTTAAAACACACTAATTTGTTAACATGACACGCTTTATTTTGAAATTACTCGGATTGATTGGCTGATTGTGCGTTTAGTTGACAGCTCAGTCGTTTCAAGCTGCTGCCAAGGTGATGTCACAAGATCCACACCATGATGACCCCGCCTATCGACCGGCGAGGGGGGCGGGCCTACAGGACGGTACCTGCTTTCTCTAATTGGCTGAAACTGGCTGACACGCACAAAGTAAGGATGTAGAAATTCCCGCCGTCTCCGGCGCCGCGTGCGGGAAAAAAACCCTGCAGCTCGGCTTGGAACAGTCGAGCAGCGCTGAGCATCCAGCACAGATGTCAAACTGTAAGAAGCGACGCGGGGAAGCGCCGGGCGCCACGTGTCCGTCTCTCTCGGCTGCGTTAGTATGCAGCGGCGCTCCGGAGCACACATCCCTCCAATTCCCCCCCCCATGCAATATGAGATCTGCTGCCGGAGAGCTGGAAATAGCAGAATAACGTGCAGGAATCTTGACCAGGAAGCCGGCCGGCGTACGAGACAGCAAAAGGCAGAAATCAGCGCTTTGCTGACCTGATAGTCTCAAAAACCACAGCAGCTGCTGGAGAGGATTATTTAATTACGGGACGGCGTCGAGTAATGACAAGGAGTCGTTGTTTACCAGCGGTGATAAAACACAGAGAGCTGGTCCACTTCCTCAAATCGTCCCTCCACATCCAGCGAGCGCCGGCGTTTATTAGCTCCGGCGCGACGCGGAAATCAACCCGGACGCTTGATTGCGAAGACAAAAAAAACACGAATGAGTTTCAGCGCGGCCGTCGCTGCTCTTCCAGGATATTTATTGAATACGCAGATTGGATCTGGGACTCGAATTGGCCCGCGAACGGTGACGATTCAATAAAACCAACGAGTACAGAAACCGCCTGACGTCTCACTCCTTCTGGAGTGAGAATCGGATGCTGGAGGGGAACGAGTGAGCGTCACAGCTCACATCTGTGTCACTCCTGTTAAAACTACACAAAGACAGAACGCCACGATGACAAACAACAGAATCAAAGTACTACTCTTCAGCCAAACGCAGCCCGACGGAGAAGCAGTTCGACAAATGACTCTGTCCTTATACCAGCTGCTGCTGCTAAGGCTGGTTCCTCCAGGCTGTGGTGCATTCGCATGCCTACATAAGCATCACTCCTCTGCAGCTTCCTGCTACTGGAATTTCTCGCAATTTCTCTCTTTTTTTGACTTTGCTTCCTGATTCTGTTTGTTGATGACATTCAGGTGATAGAGCATCTTCCCCCCACTCGCTGCAGCGTCTCCTGAAGCTCAGACAGACTTCAAACGTCGGAGTAACTCCACGACTTTCTCGCAAAAAAAACTACTCAAATTTAGTGGCACACAAACAACACGACTGCGTCACTGACGTCCTCTGAGTTAAATGTAGATTTTCTACAGGTGAATTAATTTAAATACCTGTTGTTGATATAAAACTAAGTCAAAACGTAAATAACCGAGCAGTTTTTGAGAGAAACGATTTCTGTTTTTTGGGTGAAATTGAGAAAAATTCAGGCAGAGGAAGCGCTTTTTTTGTAGAGGAGGAAACAAACACAGAACTCTACAAACAACTCTGTATCTTGTGGGGGCTTTCAAAGGTGTGGTGGTCTTTTACAATGTTCTCTGGCGAATACCACCGGGACCACCAGGAGGTCAGCGTTTGTGAGGCCTCACTGCAGGCGAACGAAGGATTTCTTCCAGCGTCCGGGCTCGCGGACGTGTTGTCAAGGCTGTCAGAGAGTATCTTTGGAGCGTAATCCAGTGTCTTGTACTTCCAATACTTAAAGCTTTGTCAGTGGTCCAGTAACATATTTGGCCCATGGCACCGCAAAAAGAAGAGGGGGTGGGTGTGGAGGGTTTGGGAGGGGGAAGGGGTGGTGGAGGTGGTGGTTAGATTTCAGCCTTCGGCCATCCGTGTCAAAGAGCTGAAGCAGCCAATCCTAGATTAAAGTTGTCAGCCGATGACACTCCTGCGCGCACTGTACAAAGCTCGCCCCGGGCCCCGCTTCGCCGGGACGCCGCCGGAGGAATAAAAACCGCCGCCGCCGCCGCCGCCGCGCTCGGTGTGCTCGGGCAAACAGCTGCATATTTTTCCACCGGATTCGCGAGGAAACGGCTCGGTCACCCAGATGGGGGGAGGATTCATCAAACTTATTCAAACACAGATACCCGACTTCGCCGGCGCGTCGGATCGGACGTGTTTTCTCGGCCGCCGTATGGATTTTTTTCGCTCCGCACGCGCGCGATCGCCTGCGTACACAAGACGGGGAAGATAAAAAAGGTTGCAGATAAGATCAAATATTCATCCGGGCATGTCGGTCAATGTATCTTCTTTTTCTTCTTCCCCCGTACTCGCTCTCCCTGTGGTGTTATTAGTAGTAATAGCAGTACTATTGCATTTTTTATCATCTTCTCTGTTAAACATGCATTTATTCATGCCCAACCTCAATCAGAAACATGACGCAATGTACAGTAATCCCACACACTGCGCTGTTGCCGCCGCCGCCGCCGCTCATTTATGTATTTAACAATTGTGTACCAGGCTGCAGCCTGCACAGCTTGTGATCATCAGCAGCGTTGGAGAGACATTCATTTTCCTTTGACATTTGAAGGGACACGTGTATCAGACTGCATGCTTAGTGAGCAGCATACAATCATTTTCTACTCCTCTTTTTTTCCCTCTTCGTGTGGCTCCTGTTGAAAAGATGACAAATCTTTGTGCGCTGGACCGAAGCATACAAGCTTGTGTGTCTGTGTGTGTCTGTATGTGTGTGAGGGGGGGGACAAGAATCGCAGCGCGCCGGTGTTTGTGTTTTGCCAATGTCTGATTGCAGTCGCTCCAGCCTGATTGCATGTTTTCACCGGCGTGCGCGGCCGCGTCTGATTGTGTGCGTCTGTATTCACCGCGACCACTTGATTTCTGAGCCTTTCGCACGAGCGCGCCGTCGCCAGCGCCCCGGGCCCGACCTCGCCACCGGCCGCCGGCGGTAATGACGCGGGCGCTACAGAGCGGCTACAAAAGAAGCACCGGCCTCCGTGCGCTCGCGACATAAATAACGAGTTTGGGTTTTAGATTTTTCAGGGCGCAGTTACAAGAGCTGCTCCTTTGGGGGGCGCTGTTGTCGACAAAACCTGCACGTTACTTCCTTTCTTTGGTGCTTTTGCAATTCGCATGCGTCCAAACTGAAACAGTGTTTGGAAAGAGTCATTAGTTTGCTGATCGAGACATCGGAAACTGCAAAAACTCAAAGGAAAGTGTAGAAATATGAGCGTTAAGAAGATAATTGAGCGGCTGTTACCAGACTTCAGCAGCAGAACGCCACCGACTGGTCGCTTGTGTAACTTTAACTCCCTCCAGTCGACTTGTTGACGGCGATTCTCGCCGGGATCGAGAGCTCACAGCGACACACTCCACGGCTGGTTTCACTTCCTGCTTCTCCACAGCTAAGTGCTCTCGTCAAAGAGAGGTATTTATATCGTTTATAGCCACTTTGGCGACAACACGGGACTCATAATGCTTTATAGCGGCTGAGAATTGGCGCTAATGGAAAAACTCCACAAAGTCCTCCATTCGTGTTCCCCGAGAAGTTTGACGGACTCACAAAAGATCTTCAGCAACACCGTCACAGCTTCGTTGCACCTCACACTGTCAATTAAACTGAAACAACTGAAACCAACCAGGAATTTGTAGCTGATTGTCTTGCCACAATTTCTTTCTGATACTTTCTACATTCTCAGTCTAGTAAAGTGGCCTCAACTCAAGAAAACGTTGAAGGAAGTAGTCAAGACAAATCTGGTCAACGTATTTGAAAGGTCAGAGGTCATGATAGAAAAAAGTACCAACAGGAACCTCTCATGTTCTCTGATTTTGCCTCTCGCAGGGAGTAAAGGGGAGCAAACTGAAAAAGTATCGAAACTTCGGATATCGAATTGCTTCTCAAGAAGAAGAGAGACCGCAAAATGAGGTTACTGTGGTTCACGTTTGGCAGAAAATTATGCAAGAAGTGAAGGGACGTTTACACTAATGCACCAAAATACCGCAACATACCCTACTAAGACATACCGTACTGCAACATACAGTACTGTACCGTTTCGTACTGTATCGTACTTCATCACGTCATATCATCTTGGATCGTTATGGGCAATTTCAGCTTTTGTTTTTAACTGATATCAGGCTGAAAAGGAAATTAGCCGTACCACACATCACCATCAGGCAGGTTTGCTCTAAATTTTCAAAATAAAAGATCAAGACTTTCTTCTCAACGCGAGACCACAAAATGAGGTTAGTGTGGTTCACATCTGGCACGTAAATATGCAAGAAGCGCGGGTAAGTAATCACTAAGGCACCATTATGTGTAGTACTGCAACATACTGTACTGCAACATACAGTACTGTACTGCTTCGTACTGTATCGTTTCATATCGCATTGCACCGGATCGAATCGGACTTTATCGTATCATAACGTACCATATCACATCATATCTCATCATATTGTACTGTATGGTATCGCATCGTACCAGATCGTATCGTACTGCATCGCATCGTATCGTACTGCATCGTATTGTATCACGTTACATCGCACCGTATCGTATCGCACCGCATCGCATCATTTTGGATCGTTATGGTCGATTTTCGCTTTTGTTTTAACTGATACCGGGCTCAAAAGCAGAATAACTGTATCGCAGATCACCATCAGGCAGCTTTGCTCCAAATTTTCAAAATAAAAGCCCAAGAATTCAGTCTCAAGGCTGGGTGTGTTGTGCCAAAACAGTGAAAAAGCAAAGGAAGACGCGGCAACAAAACCGTGGAAACTGACGACTTCTTGGCTCTTCAGAATTGATTTGAAGGGAGTGGAGAGCGGCGTTGGGAGCCTGTCACGAGAGCCGAGCAGCCCTTCAACCGAGCTGCCCGCCGCGTCAACGCCGTGTCGGTACAAGCGACTGACAGCTAAAGGCAGCCCGAGAAAAGGTCAAGATCTTTGTTGGGTCGGACCACTTCAAACGGAGGAATCCCTCCCTGGGCGAGGATCTGAAGGCGGCCGCTCGGCTAATCCCGGCGTTCCGAGGAGGACGTTCAAAGGCGCCACGCTCGAGGCTTCACGAGGGGATGATCCCATCGGTCACTCCCAGACTCCGCAAACCCGTTGATCATGTTTAATTCCTCGACGACGCCGATCTCGCTACGTCTACACTTTGTTTCCGAGAAATCCACATTTTAACCGCTTTATTTTTTCTTTCTTTTTGAACACCTTTTACCTGTTAAAAACCCTTCTTTTTGTGGAACAACTACAGAGGTGCTCACAAATTTGCATTGTTCTATTATTGATGTTCGCGTGCGCCTGTTTTTTTTTTTTTTTTTATGCGTTTATGAGTTATATCGTGCAGTGAATGGATTTTATGGAGCCCCTCGTGGGCGGCACATTACAATGCATCACCGCCGTGGCAGTTGAGCATTTTGTCATTAACTGAAAATAAACAGCAGCAGTTTCTCAAATTCATAATCCTGAGTGGAGTAAATTAATCCTAACGGCAGCGTCGCCATTAAAGAGGCGAGCGGATGTGTTCTCGCTCCGGCGTGGCCTCGGGTTTAAGAGATTTAAAGGGCTTTGCGGTATAGGTTTACATCCCACCCACCCCACATACATGGGGGTGGGGTGGGGGGGGTTCCTCGGATATGGATATACCAACACGGCGTTTAAATATGCTGCTTAAGCCGGAATATGATGTCAGTTTTAGCCCGATTTCTCCTTGAACTCATGAAATATGCGGCGCATCTCCGGAGAGCATTAAACAGTAAAGGAGCGGCGCGAGTGTCACCCAGCGGAAATGCGACTTTAAAATCCGTCCAAGTCTGTTCCCGTAAACTTGCGATGAAGACGTCTCGGCGCCGATATCCGCCTCGCCGCTCCGACGCTGCATTATTCAGCTGTGTAATTCATAATAGAGCAAAGCTGAAAGGGGGGAGGAGGAGGAGGAGGAGGAAGAGGAGGAGAAAAAAAAGGGAAGAAGGAACCTTTGAGATTCATTCAGATGGAGGATAAAGAATCCCACTGAATGGGGAATAAATCGCCTCGCTTTAAAGGAAAAGACGCGTCGACGGCGCACAGCGAAGGGAGGCGACTCGGCGGGAAACCCCTCGCTACAAAGTACTCAGATTACTTTGATAAAGTAGGACCTGTACTTTTAAGCATTTGTTTTTCCTTACGCGTATTGCTCGTATTACAGTAAATAGAGAATCTTCTGTGTCAATTATATTCATAAAAAGACCCAAAATACAAGAACAAGAACTCACATGACTACAATCGAATACTATGTAATACCAACGATACTTTGAAAGGTTTCTACTTTATTTACGTAATCCTTCTCATCCTTAAGACCAAGTTACACGACTTTACTCCTGTTGATGAGCTCTAACTGTACTCTTATTAAATATACAGTTCAATGAATCATTTAGTACATTTTCAATTATTTCTACTACTTCTACTACTTTTCATTTATTAGTGAGCTTTATAACAACTGATGGTGGTTGCACAAGTACTGACAATACTGTAGAAAAGTAGTATCTGGGGTAGTTCTATGTAACTCGAGTACATTTTTCACGAATCTACACGAATTTACCGTTTTAAGACTTCACTTTATGATGGGTGCATTAAGAGTTCCGACCAGATGGTGGCGCTAGATTAAACGGTAATAACGAATCATTCGGAACACGCCCAAAATAATCAGTGGGGTCACAAACGGCCATCATGAGACGACAATCCCACAGAAATGAAGTCATTTTAAAGAAACAAAACATCATGTTAAGCATCAGAAATACACCAAAACCCGCACGCTCCCGTGCACGCTCCCGTGCACGCCGCACCTCTCCAACTGGATGGCTTGTGGAACAGTGGATTGGAGACGCGTTACGTAAGGAGCGGGTGTGAAGAGCTTTGTGGGGTGTTACATGCTTGCAGAGAGCATGTAAGTGGCTTCTGTGCAGCCACGGCTTCTGTTGGCGGCGGCGAACGCCTTCATCTCCCAGCAGAGCTTAATGAGTGCCGACAAAACTCGACAGTAAACGAAACACAAACCGAAATCTCAGAGGAGGATCTCACAGCTCTCGCAGGTGTCGCTACACCGCCGCATGTTTATGTTACAAACATGAAAAAAAAGTGACGGTTTCTTTATTTACATACTCTTATCGAATATCCGAGTCGCTGTTAACGTTTGTTCACCACTTTTGTTCCCCGAGGAGTGTTAAAAACGCTCCCAGCTGCTTTAAATACGTATGTTTACGAAGAAGTTGCAACGGCTGAAGTCAAGGTGTTGCAACAGAGCTCAGAGTCAGAAAATTAGAGTCATTGTTGATGAAGATGCTTCAGCTGCTAAAGAACTGTTCTCAGTGGTGATGGAAACGTGAAGAAACAAATCCAGAGGAGCGTGACGATAATGTGTTGCATTGTCGTCAAAGTTGCACCAACTGAGACCAACCGAGGCACAACTTGGCTATGTACGCTTACTATCGCAAACAGGGATCGTCGTAGATCGAGCCGCAAGACTTTTGAAGGCCAAAACCGAAGCAGAGCGAGACCCTTCAGGGGTGAAGACCAAAACAATGACGTTTGCTCCTAATCAGACAAGACGAGTCGAATCCCGATCAGTCACCTGCTCCATTGTGCATCTTAAACAGAGACTAATCAGCACAGCGGAAGGTGCAGTCTTAAGTTAGAGTTAAAGTTAGGTGTAATTAAAGAATGTGAACAGTTACAGTCTGAAACTAATCACGCCGCCGTCACCGACTGGAGCTCGCTGATGACTCGGCCTCATTAGGTTCGGCCTCGCCGTCACCAAGCGTAACCTGCACCGGCTGAAACCAGGCGTGTCCGAATCGTATCGCTTTTTACGAGCTCCTCATCCTGCCTCCATCTCGCTCTGAGGTCAGAGGAGAGCGGGAGGGCGGGGGGCAGGGGGGGGGGGCGGAATGGTGCCGGAATCAAATGAGGAAACGGAGAAACAAACACAGGAGTGGCGAAGGAGGCGAGAGAGGGGCAGCGGGGAGGGGATGGATGGAACGCCGCCGCCGCCGCTCGGCGGTGTCGCTAATGATGAGGAAAATGGAGGGTCATGTGGGAGCCATGGCTGGATGGAGAGAGGGAGAGGGAGAGAGAGAGAGAGAGAGTGAGAAAGAGAGAGTAAGAGAGAGCGAGAGAGAGAGAGAGAGAGGGTGAGAGAGAGAGAGAGGGGTGCAGCAGGGGAAGTGAAGATCACTTGAGTGGTGGGCGGATGCTCGGCGTATATGCGCATCATCCGAGTGTGTTTTCTGTCGACGTGCTCAAGTCATGTGCACTGACACGTGTTTACGATACACGGTGGCACTACATGCCTGTACTTATGTGAGTCAAACCAGGTTATCCGTGAGCCAGAGTGCCTCTCTCAGTGTGTGTGCGTGCGTGTGTGTGTGTCCGCGTTTGTGTGCGTAATACGTGTGTGTTTGTAGGAGTGGTGGGGGCGGCAGCCAAGTGATTAATGCGTCAGAGAGGCAGCTGTGGTCTGGGCTCACTCGTTCGGAAATATCTTTCAGGGAAGAAAGACAGAGAGGGAGAGGAGAGGAGAGGGGCGGCGGGGGGTGGGGTGGGGTGGGGTGGGGGGGAGGTAGGGGGTGGGAGGAGGAGGAGGAGGAGGAGGCGGCAGAGGGGGGAGGAGGAGGCGGGGGAGATGCTTCTACATCTCCTGGCAGACAAACAAAAGTAAGCAGAAAGCCTTTACTGGGGTCAACGAAGGAGAGAAAGAGAGCGAATTACAGTATCGAGGGGGGAGGAGGGGGGGAGTGGGGGAGGCTCGGGGGACACTGCAGCGTCCTCTCGCGTCCTCCATCATATCCCGACTCATTAGTGTCCCCTTAAAGCATCGGTGCTCCTTCAAGTGTTGAAGTTACAGTTACAATCTGGAACGCCTCAGTGAGCTCATAAGAAGCTCGCTTTTTTTGCTCTTCAGCTGTTAGCCAAGGTTGTCGTTTGATAGGTTACTAATTCACTAAACTCCTGTTTACTGAAAGAGAACAGTGACTTAAATGCTGAGCTTCCTCAGTCCTCCACGTTTCATGTGATGAATTCCTGCAACTTTACACCTCATTTGATGTTTCATTGATCTGAGTTGATCCACATTATAGAGCATCTTCCTCCTAATTAAGGATTGAAAACTAGCCAAACACAAAGAGGGCGAGAGATTAATTGTTCACATTTTGGGAAACCTCATTCTATCGTTTGCATGAGAGAAAAAAATAACCTGCGAGTCACAATTCAGGCAGCGTTTCCCAGGAAAAAAAGCGCTTTGACTGATTTGTCCACCTCTGATTTCCATCGGGTCGTCAGAAGCGACAGTAACGTTTCCTAACTGCAGCAGAGGGATTAACCCACAAAAAAAAGAGTGAAAGGAGAGTCGAGGAACAGCAGCGCATTAGGCTTGCATACAGTACAAACTGCAGCGACCCCCCCCCCGCCTTCCGCCTTCCCCACCCACTGCTTCCCCCGCTGATTAGAAAATCTGAAACGGGTCCAAACCTTATTAAAACCTTAATTAAAAACCGAGCTCGTATTATCAAAGAAGTTTCCCGAATTTGCGCCGAACTGAAGAAAAGGATAATATTAAGAACACGAGACGAATGAAATGCGGCCTTTTATTTCTGTCTCTCCTTATGGTTTGGATAATCACGGAGGATCCTCGACGATAACAATCCAGTTCACGCTTCCTGCTGAAACCCTGTTTGTGTCTGATACGGTCACAACAATCATATACCTGCAATTATTACTAAATTCGTCTCTTAAAAATCGTCTTTTTTGATTCCCAACAAACGTTTTTGCAGCAACTTAGGAGGTAAAACAGCAGAAATGTCGAACTAAAATGTCAATTTCACTCCCGGTTTCTGTGTTTTTTTGTTGCCTATTTCATCCTTAATTGTTTCTCTGTGCCAAATCATTCAGAGGGTGTCGCATGTCTCGCATATAAAACCTGCTGCAATATGCTGGGAAACAGTGAGCGTTTCCTCCAAAATAACTTCCTATCATTTGGCTCCTGCTCATCGCTCTCACCATGTGTGTGTGTGTGGCGAGTGTGTGTGTGTGTTTTTAAGTGTAGCAGCCACATTTGAGGGGCTTAAGAGTTCCAGAAGCACCAAATGTCACTAATGCTGCTTTGCAGTATGGTTGGGACACCTGAGCGGAGCCACGCAGTAAGAAAATGAGCAATCACAGCTGTGCTGCAGGGCTGGCACGACGGTTCGGCCAACAACACGCCGGCTGTGCCAACAGTTTGCGAGTTAGTTTGCAAAAAGTCGCCGATACTTTTCACTGAATCGCTTCCTGATGAGGTCGCTTCGCTGGAAATCGATCTCGTGGCTTTTTCTGACTTTGCGGCTGGAGACGCCGCGTCCACCTTGGGCTGGTTTCAGATCAGCGCTGCGGCGAGGCGTCCCGCTGACGCCTCCGATCTGCCGAGAGTCGGGGCTACAGTCGGCATAGCAGAGCGCGCCTCTCGAACGTCTCCAGGTTTTCCTAATAAACATGGCGGCCACTCGCTCCGCCGACTCACCAGCTCAGCAGTTTCCATTGAGCGTGCCGGGACGGCGCCATCAATATGTACCAGGCCTTCATCATAAAAACATCACAGCTCGCCTCATTTATGCACAGAAGAAGTTTATCGGAGCACAAGGCTCAGCTGGTGGATCATTTTCACGGAAATTGGGTCAAGACGACGTTTTAGATGAGCGAAACTTCAGCTAAAGTTCAAGGGGCTTTTATTCTGAAAACGCCGCTATTTTTCTGCATTTTTAAGGTACAGTCCGTTGGATCGACGGCATGTGTCGTTTCCTTGAAAGCTCCGAAAAATATAAAGTAATCGACCAAAAAAATCCCCTCACATCTGGTTCTAAAGTGCTGCTCTGGGGTCTTTTTTTTCCTCCGCCCTCCGTCCATTAGGGAAAGTGGAAGGAACACGTGCAGAAGCTTGTAAATAGAAGATAAATCCCAACAATGGCCGAAGCTTTCAGCAACTACTCGTGGGTATAAAAAAAAAAGTGAACTGCCAAAGTGCTGCGAGCCAGACTGAGGACAGACTGGATGCAAACGTGGCCAAAGAAAAGCTCGCTGTTTCTTACAGGCTGCTCGTCGCAATAAAACAATGAAACCTGTGTAACGTGAGTCTTGAGCGCGTCCGATTTTTTCCCCCCTTCTACTAAATTAACGCATTAAATTACATAATGTTTAGGAACTAAATCAGAGTAAGTCGTGATGCTAAATTGAAAGAAAAAAGGATGTAAAGAGAATCTCTTTTAAAACCAGCTGATAAGAAAAGTAAACTGTTCTTTTCTTGCATAATTTCCCGCTGAATAATTCATGTTTTTAGTTATCTCGGTCGATTGGTGGTGTTGTTTTGGAGCGGCGACACTTTTCGGGCTGTTGTTTATCCGACGCCGGGATTGCACCGCCGAGCGTTTCCGCGGCTCCTTCCTCGAAAGACACCTTTGTCATCAGTTGTTTGTCACCGGCGGCGGCCCCGGGAGAGCAAACCTGCTTCACCCAGCATGTGTCAGGCGCTGATGGCGAGATATCCCCTTTTCTGCCTCCTCACGCTGTTCTGCAGCTGCCTGACTCAACATAATATCCACATGACTGGCTGCACATTTGAAACGATTCAGTCGGGAGACGCTCGAGCTCGACAGAACAAACTGTTTCCCTCCCGCACTCCTTCTTTGTTTTGGAGGTGACTTCTGTGCAGTTTAAACATCCCTTGGATCAGGGTTTTTCCTCAAACTTTGGAGAGCCAGGGTGCGATTTTGAGCCTGAAAGTCTGAGAAAATCTGTCCCCTTTCTACCACATTTATCACAAAATTCATGTTTTCCTTTAAATCCTGCTTATATTGGCAAAGATCGATTGTCAAAATAAAAGTATCTCTTGATTCCTTTGGATCATCTGTTGACGAGTCCACCTTTTATTTTGGAAATGCAGTTTGACGCAGATTCAGCTGAAATGTGGCATTTTGTGTGTGAGTTTAGAGTTAACTGCAGCAGTTTCACTTCCGATGCCTGCTGTGAGGTGGATTGCTAACAGTTTGAGGCGTGTTTGCAGCTAAAAAACGGGACAAAACAAGCAGCTAGGCTGAATTTAAAGCTGCAGAAAGACGATTTAAGAAGCTTTTTAAATCCTCCGTCAAGCTGCAGATTTAATCTTCTTTTTTGCAATTCCTCGCAACTCGCAAAGTACAAAAACACACTGAAAATGTAGACAAAAGAAGACAAAAGGCTTGAAACTGTACTCTTACACTGACTAGCATCAGTCAGTCCGTCACTCATTCTGGTCCCCCTTGAAACGCTTCCATTGTCTTCATTTCATCTTTTGTTTTTTTTGCATATTTTGAGGATTTGAGGCACATTTGTTTCGAAATTGTGTTTTCTTAATGTGTGTGTGTCGTGTAGAGTTTGTGTGTGTCGTGACTCCTTTTGGCCACAGCACCTTTGGCAGTAAAAGCTTTAAAAGATCCCTTTTGGAGTGTGCAAGTGTGCACTTTGTGAGTCTGACTTGCAGCGGCGGTTGGAAACATTGCGACGTCGAGCTTTAACGTTCGTTCTCGGCGGTTTCCTGGCAGGCGGCGGAGGGAAGCAGTCGATACTCCATCAGTGGAACTTCTGTTTGCTATTCGCTTCCAAGTACATTTACTAAAAAGTTATGTTTCACTTGAGGGGTTTTTTTTTTCCTGCAGCTCTGCTTCCACTTCCACCATTATGAAACAAATATCTCACGGAGCAACAGGACGCCGAGGCGCCCGTACGGCGACAACCACGGCGACGCCACCGCCAAGCTGCCGACCGTGTCATGTTAAAATCCAGCTGCAAAATCTGAATTTATGCATTTTTATTTAATTCTTAATTTAAATACTAAATATTCCCTTTTAAAAATAAATAAATATTTTGAACCTCTATTTTAGGTCTGTTCACGCAGCAAAAAAGGCAAAAAATTGCCAAAAATAGGGGAAAAAATAGATTTAAATTCTTTAATTTTTTTGCTTTTAAATAAAATTTTCTTCATATTTCTTCATGTCTTTGTTCAAGTTTAAATATAAAGTTTCCCCTCAGAGAATATTAGTTCAATTCATACAAAACAGTTATTTATTTACATTAATTTTATTTAGAAAAAAAATTAGAGCAACGTTGTGAATCATTATTAAAGATTTCTCCTCATCTTCATTATTTTTATTTTTACTTTTCAAAATATGGTTTGTGATGCTTCAAAAAAAACACAAATCTTGATGTAAAAAGTTTTTTTTATTGTAGTTCATTTGTTTATTTGCTGGTTATTATTTTTCTGAAGAGCACGAAGGTTTCGGTGCCGCCGTCTGACGGCTGTGTTGCGTGTCACTCGGCTGTCAAGGGCTGCTCACAGTCATTCATTATTTTCTGATGATTCAATTAAGACAAATAATTTAATCATCCTAAAACGACGGCGCAACCGACTGCAGAGAAAGTACACATTATTACATCTGCTAATAGGAGGATTAATTTTTAATACCATCACATTTTGCAACCATCAGACTGAAGCTAAGTGAAAGAAAAAACGGTGATTATGATCTATTAAAGCGAGGCTTCGTTTACGAGACCTCCTCCGATGACCTCCCGAGATTTACCAGCGTTTCAACGTTCGCCTGAAAATTCAGTTTTAGCGGCTTTGTGTTCGCGACTCGACGACGTTCCGGCAATATGTGACATTTGAGTCGCGGCACGAGTTTGTTTTCCAGCGGCCAAACGGTGAAACTAATGTCTACTTACGTGAAAATGTCACAGATAATCACTCCGAACGGCCGCTGTCATAATATCGCGGCCGCGCGGCGACAGGCTCATTAGAAAAACGCGCCACAGCGGAAGCGGCTCTTTACAATCGCGACGCGTCGGCGGTCAAAGTTCGACCGTTTGGCTTTTTTTTGCTCCCCAACGCCGCGTCGGTCCAGATTACGGTGAGGCCCCCTGTCAGGGTCTGCCTGGATTGGGGGGGGTGTCTCTGCGGCTCCTCTTGGCTAAACCTGCTCGGTTCTCGCACGAATGCAAATGCGCGGCGCTGATTTGCCGCCGCTGGCAGCCACTGGAAGGAGCGGCGAGCGAGGAATAATTTGCACTGATTGAAAAGGTCGTCTTTGATTTGAACCCTGTCGAGGAATCCGACGCGTCGGCGGGCTTTCCACCTTGAATCATCGCAGGATTGAACGCCGCGGTTTGTCAGATTATCTAATCACAGTTTCTCAAATGAAGTTATTACATCGGAGCCGAAGGAACAAACGAGTTAGTTTTGAAGATTTCTACTAATTGACATAAACTTTTAGGAGATTTAGTCACAAATTATGGTTGGAACTTACAAAAAAATAGCAAAAGAGTCAATAAAACGAGGTCAATCTCGTCTCTCGACTTTTCCTGGTTGGTTTTTTAAGGTGCTGATTGGTTAATAACTAAATTTCACACTTTAATCTGAAACATCAGAGCCAAAAAAGTTGGTCCTTCTTTCGATTTTTCTGCTGTCTGCTTTTTTAGCTGGACTTCTTCTATCGTCATTAAAAAGTAAAGCAACAACACCAAACAAGAGAAGAAGAAGTGACGTGAAGCTCAGCATGCCCCTTTATTAACATCAGCACAGGTGCTGCGCTTTATTTTGGAGTCCTACTTATGAGCCCCTGCTGCGTGCCGCTCCTGTTTGAAGTGCTGCAGCATCCAGCCAGCAGGCGGATCACATACTTCCTGTCTGACACCACGCAGCAACACCCCCCCCCCCCATCTGCACCCCCCGTCGAGCTCCTGAACTTAACACACTTGTTTATGTTGACGCGTATGTTTGAACACTCCAAGTTCCTTTAAAATTCCAGACATGATCCTCAAATCTGCCAATCAAGTCCTATTCTGATTCCTTCAAAATAAAAGCAGACAGGAGTGAGAAGACGCTGGCAGGTTGTTGTGTACTTTTACGAGCTTTCGTGGCCTCGATTAAATATTAAAGCGTGACATTTTTTAAAGTGTGACGACATTTATCAACAAATAAAATCATATATTAACAGGCACATTTTACAGTGTGGCTGTGATTTACTCCATGGACACGAAGCCGGGGGTCCGACCTCTCTGCCCCCCGTAAACTGGAATTTGACTCGTAATTTTTTAACAGGCCTCCGAAGCGCCGACGTCGCTGCAGCGGCTCGATCCTCGGACCTTGACGACGTTTTTTCTTTGTTTCCACGATTAAGGTTGAAATTTTTTTTAACGATCTTTTACAAAGACCTGAATTCGTTCGACTTTTCTTCCACTCGGACGTGAAATCAAATCAGCGGCGGCGGTGGCGGCGGGAGTCAAGCGGCGGCTGCGTGTAATGAAGGAGCTGCGTCCTGAGCAGCTCTAAGCAGCTCGCGTATTGACAAACGCAGATTGCAATGCATTGAACTGGGAACTATTGACATTTCAATAGCAAAGACGCATCCGTGTGGCGGCGGCGGCGGCATTGAGGGAGAGGGTGATTTTTTTTTTTTGGCGCAGTGAGAAATGACCTTGCTGAATACATATTGTGAGGCGCCGCTGATGGAGCTTCACTAGCTTGGGAAATTGAACCTGTGTTATAAAAGAACAGCACAGCGGATGACAAGCAAACAGTACGCGTGTGATTGATTCAGTCATTAATCTGAGACCCCCCTCTCCCCCCCCCCCCCCCCCACCGCCTCGGCCCACCGTTGCCGTGCATGCGTGAGCGGGCGAGCGCGCAGGCGAGGACGGATGCGTGTTTGTGTGTGTTTAAAGAGCCTCTCTGTGCACACACGGATAAGACACCTTGTGTTTAACCGCCGCCTCCGACCGTCTCGCGCCCACCGTCCTAACTGATTGGCGTGCAGAACCAGCGACGGACCCCCGTTCTGCCGGTGTCGGGCCGACGCAGGAAACGCGGCCGGCGAGATGTTTCCTCCTCGTCACCCCGACTTCGTTTAAAGTCTCTGGTCACGGCTTAAACTCGTCAACAGATTTCAGTGGCAAAATTGGAGTAACTGTGAACCTAATGCACAGTGGTGCGAATGCTAATGATTACCAGGTCAAATTTTGAGTGTAATATCCTTAATGTTGCTATAGGAACCCTGCAGGGGGCGCCAGAGGTCAAAAGCGAGTTTCTTTTGCCCAAAAAAATCACTTTGCGGCCTCTGAAACACACCGTTCAAAGCTTTTATTTTGAAGGCTCCAGCTTCGGCGGAGGCGTCTGTCACAGTTTGGCAACTAACGAGAGGATTTGTGTGATATAGGATTAGAAACCTCATCGTCGAACCTCTATAAATAGCTTTGGCGACAAAAACAAAAGCTCGATCTCTGAGAAGATGTTTCAACGTCGTGTTTTTTTTTTGTTTTCCCGGCTTTTCCGGCTGATCCGCCATCTCGCCGCTCCTGCTACACTTCATTTCAACTCGCGTTATTGTGCTCTCGCAAAACACTTGGCACACATGAGGGGCACTTATTCCAAAGTGAGGATGAATAAAGAGTAATCACACGCTAATGCAAGCCTACAGTTGAATTTTTTTCTTTCTTTCTTTCTTTTTTTTCTTATTATCTATTTAAGCCAAAAGAAGCCATCTGGAAGATTTATCGAGTTCTTTAATTGACTCATAATTAGGAGTGTATAAATTTACAAACGAAGCGCCGGAGTGACTTTGTAGACTAACAACTTTGCAGATTAGCAACTCTAAACATTCCTGCCGGTGTGACTGGGTTAGAAATGTTGTTCGTAATGACTCCAAGATTTTTTCTAGGGGGGGGGGGGGGGGACGCGTTTCAAAACCAAACCTTGAAATCTTTAATGGAGCGAGCTGGCAGAGCGGCAACACTTCTCCTCCCTCGCTCGCTCTCTCTCTCTCTCTCTCTCTCTCTCTTTAACCCCTCTGAAGTCTTGCAATCACTGGCAAATAGTTCAAAAGGCTAAAGCGTGCCAGATTTGGCAGCTTACGCACGTCGTTTGGCACGCAAACTCTCGCGGTCCACGCAACGGAACGCAACACAAACACGAGATCCGCGATGAAACCTGAGCGCGCTTATTAGAGAGTCCCAATTTGAACGTGTCGAATATTCCTTTAATGGCGGCGGCGGAGGGAGAAAAACACGGAGGAGATGAAACGACGGCGTCCAAATTGATCCGCTGCTTCAGGATGAAACACGCGGATGTGAGTTCAGTTTGGGGGGGAGATGACCGTCACCGCCGGCTTCTTGTGTCGACGCTTTTCGGCTGCCGGGACAGCCGCCGCCGCCATCGCCGCTACCGCCACGTGAGTTCGTGACCGAAAGCTCCGGCGAGCGAGTGAAGGACTGGGCCCGGTCCAATCAGCCCCGAGGGAGGATCTCTGGCTCTTCAATTCTAATTCATGTACATATAAATAACTGTCAACCGGCGCTGCTAATTGGATTAAAAGGCTCGCTGGAGGAGAGACGGGGGGGGGGGGGGGGGGGGGGGG
>JASSRZ010000006.1:14910207-14922176 GCA_032164315.1 Malacoctenus gilli
ACTGGTGAGACAGCGAGCAGCAGCAGAAGCTCTCCCCCCATGTTAAGCAAATGGAGTGCGGGTGAGGAATAACTGCACGACCCCCCCACCCCTCTCCCACTTCGTGGGTCTTGCGGGAGGCCGGCGCCATCCCACCCTGACCCACCACCTCCGGAGGTGAGGTTAAACGACAAGGACTGCGGAGCTGCATTAAACATGAGTCATTTGGAGAGCGAGCGCGACGGCGGGCCACTCCAGAGATGATAGGGACATTAACCAGGGTTTCACCAGGGCCTGAGCTGCATTTAATGAAGGCCCGCGCCGCCTCCCAACGTCTCCCGCTCCACGTTTGACTCACCGCCGGGGAGGGAACGCGGCTCGAGATAAACACCGCTTCTCCCGGCTGCCGGATTTTATGCCTCTTCCGCTTCTTTCTCGACCGGCGACGCGATCACCGTCGCTTCGAACTCAGCGGTTGGCATTCAGAAAGGAGAATTTGGCCAACAGTCTCTCAGATCATCACCGACATTTCTAACGCTGATTGGACGAAAGAAGTCGGGATCACCTGACACACAACTCTACGACAACGCTTGTGAAACATCCGAAAACTCACACAACCACAGGAACGACGCTGTAAACCTGTGTTTCATGTACATACAGTATATTTCTACACAAATCAATGTGTAAATATACATGAAACGACACAAATTCTCGATTAAGTTGTGCCCCAGACTCATCCTACCCACTCCAGGAAATAAAAAGTTGTGGGCTGCAACTTTTTTCCTCCGGAAACCGCGCCGAGGTCTGAATCCCCCGGTGCCAACGTTGGCCAGAAAGGTCAAATATCCTGCACCAAAATGTCAGGCAAAAGAGGTTTTTTTTTTTTTCCTGACCGCGCTGCCGGAGAACAAGTTTCACCAGAACCGCTGAACCGTGACCTAAAAATATCCAGAGGAGGTGGAAGTCCGCGATGCGCCGACCTAAACATGTACCAGCGGGGCAACTTGTTTCGGAGCGAGCGAAAGTAAAACTACTTCACCGCACATATATCTTGTGTAGTGAAGGTCGCGGGAGCGGATCCAGTGGTGTCGAGAAAAAGACGCAATTAAGAGTCACCAGCTGACCGCAGGAAACCAGAGAAGCACCAGCGAAGAACTTTCTAAACGCCAAGCTTAAACCAGAAGTCAGGATTTCGCCCGTTGGCCCCGAAACTGGGGGTCTGTAGCCCCTCTTGGAGGCAGGCGGCGGGGAACGGAGCAGCGATGGGCCGTCACGCTGCGTTAGAAGGAATCGCTCTTCTGAGACTAAGAAAGTAATCGAAATCTTAATCTGCTCAAGGTCACCGCCGAGGAAAAGCTCGGTTTGAGAATGTCACACTTCACGGCGAGAACGGACCGACGCCCGAGAATAAACCCGGAGGATAAAAAACCAAAACAAAGCAGCCGTCGCAGCAGGTTTCATACCGAGAGCATCGTGTAGAAAAACTGATGCGCCTCAGTGAAGAAAAAAACCTCACAGAGCCGAAGCGCCAAGGTCCAGGATGTGAGGAGAGGGATGCGACGGCGCCGCTTTCATCTGTATTCACCGGGTGGCGCCGAGCCCGGACGCTCCGCTCCTCGCTGGAAACACAACAACAACGGCTTCCTGCGACGCGCGGCGACCGCCCGCTTCCGAGCGCGTCGTCTTCAAAACGCGGCCGCCGGGTTAATGGCCCGGAACGCATATTCAATGTCTATCAAAGAGCGACGCCGCCCGGGACGGACGCGCCTGCTGACAACCTCGCCCGCTCGCCACGCCGCCCCCCCCTTCCCACTCGCGGAGAGACGCCTCCCTCCAGTCGGTTTAAGTGTAGCGAGCAATAATGTGTTGATTAAATCTGTGATCAGCTGCCTAAGGGGCATGAAATTGGACATGATGAGTGTGGCACATTAAAAACTAATTATCAATACCACCGATCCGATTGTCTTGCTTTCAAACCAGTCACGGCGCTAAATCAAGTGTGGAGGAAGCGGCGCGGGGCGGGCTCGCTCGGGATCGACCGGCGGGCGCGCCGTCGCACCTGGACGCCGCTTTTTGGATAAAAAATGAGGGTTTTATTTACAGCCCGCAGGACGTCCGTCCTCATAACGCTGACAGGAGTTGACAAAGGAGGCTGCGAGCGGGGAAACGGTGAAGATTTAAGGTGAACAGGAAGCTTTTAAAGCGACTCGTGTCGTATCCCAACCTGAGGTCTGTGTACCTCGTTTTGTTTACTCTTCGAGGACGAGGTGGTCCAACAACAGGACTCGTTGTTCCCCATCAATCAGGATCGGACTGTCTCGTCCATCATCGCTTTCACAGACGTGGCGAGTCGGAGGTTCATATCCGGTTAATTGCGTTACCTACAACGTTCGCCAGCGACACCGTATTCGCCGTGACGCCGCGTGACTCGCCGTTTTACAGCCACTCCAAACAAAGAGCGACAGAGCAGGACAGGTCATAACCGGCCGGTAAAACACGCAACGCTGGCAGTGATGAATCACTGCGGGGGGGGGCACCGTTTATCGCCCAACGTCGAGGTGAACGCCGCTCTTTCGTTTGGTTTTTCTGCGACACCTTTTCGATGATTTTCATATGTCAAATCTGCAACGAGCGAATTCTCACTAAAAAGTTCCTGAAGGTGGGAAAAAAAGGCGCCTGTTTCATCGTCTGCAGACGAGCAGGATGTGCACGTGTGTCGTCTCAGCGAGAGGATTCCTCCTCAGCTCAGCGCTGAACTGGAAAGCAGCTGTCATTTGATGTAACCGAAGAGGTAGAAGCATAAGCATCCCCCCCCCCTTCTCCCCCCCCCAACGTCATCCCGCCCTTCTCTTCTCGGATGCTGCTCATCCATCCGCTGCCGCTTTACCTTCGGCTGTCTCTGGGACCCGGTGATTAGAGCGCTGGGTGCTGTCCTGCTGATAACGCTGAGAACACGCCCCCCCCTCCTCCCCCGAACCACCATTGGTTGTGTCCTCAGGGGGGCGCAAAGGGAGAGAGACGATGACGACGCCCTAGGGGGAATGTCCCCAACATCCTCAGTCCTCACCCCTTCACCATTCACCAAGTCACGGTGGGGGGAGGGGGGCACTGACTCGGGCATCCGACGACTTTGAGAAGATCGCGGCGCATTTCCACGGCGGAAAAATACGCAGAAGTGACGCGGCTCAGCCGTTCAGAACGCAACATTCTGCATCTAAGGCCCTCTTTTCTTCCCTCTTCGCCAGTGGGTTTGTACGTTGTGGAGCTGCTCGACCATCTGTACGACTGTGAACGCAGCGCAAGAGCTGCAGGACAAAAGCAGCGCTGCGACGTGGCGACGAGGCGTAAGCGCCGCCGCCGTCGTCGTTGTTTAAGCGAAAATAACGTGGCACGAGTTATTCACTCGCTAATTCCACCTGATTCAACGCGGCGATTCATCGTCCCCCCCCCCTCGGATACGCCGACCTTTTCAATCACAATGGCGGACGCGTACGGCCGGATGAGTCGATGCGGCGCCGCGTCCGCCGCCATTGTGCTGGACGGCTGTAGGTACGAGGCGGTGGGCGGCGCGGAGCTGGAGGTCGCTCGGAGAGAAGTTCACATTGTAGAGATTCAGTCGTAGCGTGTTTACCAAACATGAAAGCAGCGGACAGCCGCGACCTTGGGTCCCCGCTTCGCAGCATGGGCGGCGTGAGCGGCAAAAATCACCTTGAACACGCGGCGGCACAAAGTACATTTTTCTCGCTTTGTTAACTGTCCGTTTATGTTGGTGTACTTGAAGGTTTTCTAGCTGTTTTTGAGTGTCATTATCAACCTGATATAATCACAACTGGGAACTCATGTGCGGCCATTAGCAACAAGCGGGAATCTGATGGGTCACATGACTCATCTCTGGATTCCTCCCGCTATCCCACCGATTTCTAGAAACTAATTTACCTCAAACGCATGTTTTTGGGCTGAAAAGTCAGTAAGAATGAAAAAAAAAGCTAATTTGGGTCACTGTGGTTGTGAGTTGTCATGGTAACCACTAAAATACCTGAATGTTTGGCTACAACGGGGCTTGTATAGTTTGTGCAATTGGCTCCATAATTGAACGGCAACCCGGTTTATTCAAACTTAACCAAAACTAGTAGAAAAAGATGGAAAATAATTATTTAAATGTTCCAGAAAAACAAGTTATCTCCATTATAAATCTGTTGGGATATAAAGAGATGATTCCCAAAGCAAGGTTGTAATAAAACTGTTGAAATGCAGGAAAAACAGCCTGCTGTTTTTCAGTGACCACTGGAATATTTCCATGGGCGAAGCAGACCTGCCGATGGATTGATAAGGCGAGGAAAATCTAATCCTGGAGGTGTTCCAAAGAGAAAGACCCGCTGCGGCTTATCTCCGGGGTCAGGGAGGGGTCCGCGGCCATTAATTTTAAATGAGTGGAATGGATTTGTGGTAATGGAAACCCAATGGCTCCAGACAGCGTTGGGACTTGGTGGCGTGAAGACACCGAGCGGCGGCGCGATAACCTGACCACTGAGCTGTATGAAGTGGAAGGAGTCGAGAAACTGATTTGGGTCTTTTTCTCCAACCCCCCGCCCTCCCTTCGGCTCGCTCCCCACCCACTATGAGGGTCTTGGGCGTAATGCATTAGAAATCTATTTGGAGGCAGCGGACTGTAAAAGAGGTGAGGACGTCAGGTAAACTCTCCTCTGGTCAAAAAGCACCTTCCATCCAATCTGAGAGGCTCAAGTTTCAGCGGCAAGCGTGTGCTAAACTTTAAGTGATAGTTATAAAAACAGAGTAAAATACGAAGGTCAGCAGCATTAATATAGAGGATGTTGTGATTTCTAAAGACAGAGAGTATAAATAAACTCCCTTCTGGCGTCAAAATGTCAGAATCCGCCTGTTTGGACAGTCGTGACAAAGTCGCCAAGAAACATAACGTGGCTTCTTCACACAACAGAAGACGGTGGAGTGCGTAAACACGAGCGTCACTTTCCGGGTCTGAGGCGAAAAGAAGCTTGTTTGGTCAGAAAAGCTGAAAAAGATAAGAAAAACGGCAGTTTTTTTCGCTTCACGCACGAGCTCGTTCACAGCCCGCAAAACTGTGAACGCGAAAGAGAAAAATCTTCACGATTCCCACATATGCCACCGTGAGGGCGGCCATTGTTTCAGGGAGTTCTGATGGAAAATCTGTGTTGGATTTTGGTGAAAGGATGCGAAAAAATAATATTTATTCGGGTCGATCAGAGAAGATAAGCTTTGCTGGACGATTAATTGTCCCACAAATTATCGACGGTAAACGATATTGTCGATATTATGGAGCTCAAAATAACCGTCATTTAAATATACGCTTTTAAATGCACCATTTAAACCTTTAATTAAGATCAGAATGTCCAGAACTTTTAAATAAATACATGTTGGAACAGAGTCGGCCGACGAGCTCGTCTGTGTTTATCACCTCACCTCGCTTTTTGTGCTTGAAATATTCCCAGCATTTAGCTTTGCGAGAAGTTTCCATTCTTCTCCGGACGCTAACTCGCTGCGAGCGGCTCCGCTTCCTCCCACCGATACAAAGATCATGGACGACTGACAAGATGCTTCACTTCCCTCGTTTCATCCCGCTAAGCCATAAACGCGTCCAGGTGCTGAGGCCGATGCACAGAGTGAACCCTCTTGTCATCCACAGTGTTTGGAGGCGAGAGGCGAGGAAAACAGATAGACGCATGCGCAGTGCGATAAATCGATGCCAGAAAAAATGATCGAGTTTAACGTGCGATGAATTGATTTATTGATTGTCTTCCCAGACTTAAATTCGGGTTAATGAGACTTGGTGAGTATTTTCTCTGATAGTGTTTCGTATTTTCTTGCATTTTTTCTAGTTCCCCGTCAAACAAAAACATGTGTGGAAATGTCCAAAGTGAGAAGAAGGCGTATGCGATCGTGTGATCGCTGGCCCGCCTCACCCCGAATCCACGTTTTGTCCCTAAACATAAAGTCGACGCTTTGTTTTCAAACTTTGGAAGTTCGTCCCTTCCTGTCAGTTTTGCTTTATCTGCTTATTCTGTTCCAGGTCACAAAAGGCTGGAGCCTCTCGCTGCTCACAGTCGGGCTTTAAATGTTTATATTCGCATCACTGAATGAAAAAAGCCTCCGCCGAGGCAGAAACTGTACACTCACCTCACCCCTTTACAGTTCTTTGGTAACGAGTACATAATATATGTATTTTTGACGAGAGGGTGGGTGGGTAGGGGGGCAATGCAGGGGTTCTCCGGATTGAAACGCCCCACTTTGAGCTGCGCAGCTCAGAGGCTATTACAGCGGCGCTCGTTGCCTCCTTCCCTGCTTTTTAGTTAATTGAATCAGCCGGTGCCCGTATCAGATATTCCTTAACGGGATACTGAAACCTATCCAGCCTTTTCCTAATACCATTAGGGGGGGGGGGGGCAAGATGGATGCTTTAATCCTGCCGGTTCAGAGCACACAAAAGGAGAGCGTGCCCCGCAGTCAGACATTAGCCACAACATCCACTGCCGAGCCACAATATTCTCCCTTTTTTTTTTGCAGAGGACCTGGCCTGTCACCGCCTGACCGAAAGCTACAATAACACCAGCTCATTTCCTGCAGACAACTCCGGCATGTAAATAACAGAACAGAGAGAGAGAGCGAGAGAGAGAGAGAGAGGGAGAGGGAGAGGAGGGGAAAAAAACACTAAGTCATTGCGCAGCTCGTTAAACGGGAGAGGAAATAAATTACTGCAACACGCCGCGCTACAGTCGCCACCAGACTATTTCCAGGACGGCGTCTACTACAGCGTTTCACGAGACGCCGCCGCCGCCACCGAGGAGGAGCGCACGGGTCCAGCGCCGCACCGCCTGTGCCATCTGTTTGTGAACCTGGCAGATATGCAGGAATGCATGTCCAATTTGACACAATGGTGATGCAGATGAATGAGGTCCGGGCGAGCCTCCTCCTCCTCCTCCTCCTCCTCCTCGTCCTCCTGCTCCCGCTGCCGCCGCTGCTGCTGAGGCATCCTTATTTCCCGGCCTATTTTCTGCTGTGTCAAACTGCAGCTAAGCTAAGGTGAGGTCCATTATTTCTGGCCAGCTCAGGCACAAACTAATCCTCTTATTTGGGAGGTCAGCGCCAATCATTATACAGAGGGGGGTGCCATTACAGCGTACACTCCAGCGAGCTGATTTCCCCCTTACATAAATATATGACTCCAGGGACTGCTCTTACTCCCCTCTCTAATTTATCCCTCCTGCTTCTCATCCTCCTCTTCTTTTTCCTCCTTCTTCCTCCTCTCGCTCAACTTTCGCCTCTCTTATCTCTGACCTTCTCAAGCTCCTTTTTTACCTTTTCATTTTTCATTCTCCCACACTTTCAGCTAACGCCCCCCCCCCATCTCCCCCCCTTTTTTTTCCCACCCTCGTTTTTTTTCAGGTTGCCCAGAGTGGCGTATAATTAAATCTGCGGAGAATGCATGAGCAGGAACAATTAGCTCAGTCACTCATAAATGTGGATATAGCTGTACAGTAGGATAAACAGAATACCAAAAAAAAAGAGAGAGGGAGGGAGGGAGGAAAGAAAAGAGATAAGCCTGGTTTGTATGGCTGCCAGAACAAAAGGAAACACACAGTTCACAAAATACACACAATTTCGGTTCCCACAACTCGACGCAGAATTCATTTCGCGCGGCAGACTTTGGCATCCGTCCTGCATACTGAAACGCGCGCGGCGCGATCTCATCAAACTATCTGAATAATCCATGTATTTTTCACAGATGCGAGCTGGAGGGTTGCGGGAACGAGATGGATTCAAAGGCGCCAACACGCCGCAATTTTCGGGTTTCCGGAGATCAGCGGCCTCCAACCTGAGGATTCGCGATCACCTGCGGGGGGCGCCACAGGTCATGAAGGAGAGGTCGAGTTGCCGAAATCTTACTTGTAGGGCCTTAGAAACTCCCTTGTGCTTTTATTTTGAAGGATCCTGCTTGGTTGAGAGTGGGTGTGGCCAAAGATGTTTGGCTTGACTGTGAAGTTTTGGTAGTCTGAAGATAAGAGAGGTTGAAACTTCGTCTGAGGTTCCAAAATTTGACTTGTAGAGACGTTAGAAACGCCCTTGTGCTTTTATTTTGAAGGATCCTGCTTGGTTAAGAGCTGGTGTGGCCAAAGATGTTTGGCTTCACTGTGAAGTTCTGGTAGATTGAAGATTAGAGAGGTTGAAGCAACATCTGAAAGGTTCTCACACACGACTGGAAGCGACCTGGAGTTTGATGCGTTCGAGGCGACACTGGAATCGAACCATCAACCTCGATACTCCAAGAATGCTTTGATCCTGTTTCCAACCTCTCATTTTCACCCACGTTTAGGACGTCTGAATCCCATCTGGATGGATATTCATCCCGTACATACAGTGGAAAACGCATTCTACTGCTTGGAAACGTCCTTTATCGTCGGCAGAAACTCTGGAGTCACCAGAGACGGGAACGCTGCCGGCGTCGGGATCACGTAGCAACAGCGGTCCCTCGGTCCAGTTCAGGCGGTAATACGAGTGCAACAGCGCGTGACGCTTCCTGAACGCATGAATATGTAAAATATGCAAAACAAAAAGTGGACATTTTACGGGAGGGGAAAGACGTCCGACATACGAGGTGCTTTTTCTGCGGCTCTGCGTGGAGCTGACGGCAGGAATGATGAAGCATAAATACTTCATAAATAGCAATTACCTCAAGAAGCAGGCGCGAAGAAACGAGCCGCCATTACAGCCAATTACGAGAGTTCCCTCTCGAAGGGTGGAGAAGGAAGATTCTGGCCTTTCAAGGCTGGCAGTGAAAGAAGGAACCTCTGCCATGTCGCGGCGCCTCAATAATGTTTCCCTCCACCTTCATGTCAGGGATGAAAGGCGCCCCAAAAGTCCTTTGAGGGGAAAACCCCAAGAGGACTTAACATGCATCAATAACATTTCCATCCTTGAAGATGTTTGAGGGGGGACTACACATAAGCTCCCCCCTCAGACTTTGAGGCTCCGCTCACTTCCTGAGACTTTTATTTACCCCCCACCCCACCCCACCCCACCCCACCCCGCCCATCTCAGAGGTCCTCGCTCGCCACGCCACAGATGGAGACGGAGGGACGGAGGGAGGGGAACAAAAGGAGACGGAGGGGAAGGAACGGGCAGAGACAGACGGCGCGTTGTGGGCGAGTGTGTCGCCCGCTTCGAAAGGAAGAAAGAAATAGGACAGCTGACTCTTGAAAGAGCCATCACTCTTCATAGGGGCCGCCTGTCTTCATTTCCACCCTCAGCAGAGCACACGGGGGCTCAGCACACTTACGTCGGAGGATTTGTTGCACTTGAAGGTGGCAGCAATTCCCCAGACCGCAGGAGGAGGCAGCACTGCCGAGCCGCGCCGAGAAAAATCCTTCGGTAAAAAAACTCCCTCCTTCCTCCTCCTTCCGTCGCCTCATCCAATCAGGTACAAGCCCCAAACTGTAATCCCGACTTAAACTGACCATGCTAGTTAATTAACGGCAGTAATCGGTTCAGTTGAACTGGTTTTTGTTTGTGTTTTTTTATCCGCAACACGAGTCGAAGCTCCAGAGGGAAGAACGCAGCACATGTTCTGCAAAACTCTGGGAAATGCGCGGCCTGTTTTTACAGTCTAAATAAATTATGAAGCAATTTGGGTATTTGGGGGAGGGGGAGGGGGGGGGGTGCTCTGCGTCTCTACAGCAGGAAGTGAACCGCATCCAAGCAGAAAAGCTCGAATACTTAAGAAATTATTGGATGAATACCAAGTTTGTTCTGGGTTTATAGAGCGAATATTACAGCCCAACTCAGGGGGAAACAATCTTTATGTCCAAAAGCTCCGCTTAAGTCCTCTTAAAAGACCAAAAACTGCTGAGATATACTCTTATTTTGAGATATTTGTTGGTTAAGTTCTTTAGTCTCACTGCTAATTTCTCAAAAAGTCAATATTTATCATGTGAAGTGAAGGAAAAAGGCTGGAGTAGGTCAGAAATTGAAACAGTCTTGCTGTAATTTTGTCAATTTAAATCACAACATCGGAAAAATCTTTCAAAACAAATAAATAAATCAAAATAAACATTAACTCCGAGTGGTACACTTAAGTAAAAGCTGCAGGGAGCTGCTGCGCGAGGCGCGCGCCGCTTCAGAGCAGCAGGTTGAAGACCTTTATTCGAATGTTTACGCTGGTTTTTAATTGAATTGTTCCATTAAAAGAGTGAAAGAAAGGGCACGCTTCGGGACGTGATCGACAGGGGCTCGCACGCGTTGCCCTTATTGCCGGCCCGCTGCCAAAAAAAATTCAGATTTACCGCGTCCGCAAACGATCGATGTGTCAGAGAGCGCAACGGATCCCAAGTAAATTCACCGAATCCACCAGCGATCCATAAACCGTTCATCTGCGGTCCCGGCCACTCCCGACGCGCCGCGCTTCCAGGAGAGCGAGGGAGTCGCCGGCGCTCCAAAATTGAATCTTCAAGTTGTCGTCTTTTGCTCTAAGTGGCCTCCCCATTGTTCAAATTATGCTTATGACATTCAGCTACAAAGCGGTGATTACGGCGGAAAGGTTAGCCGATGTGGCATCGCCTGGTCGCTCCGAATCACACGGCGAGCCGGCTGTCGGGGGAGCAGCTCGCGGCGGCGGCGGCTAAGAGAAGGAGGAAGGGGGACGTCTCAGGGCGAGCTAATTAAAGATCACGAGACACCACGTGTCATGAGACCGCGGGGGGGCTCGAACAGGAGGTCAAACGTGGCGGGGCAGGGGTCCGCTTCAGGCCCCGACTGACCCCACAAAGTGGGAACTAACAGCAGATTTTAGTTCCTCATTTCTTACCTGGACGCCGAGCAGGTGGCGGCTTTAAACGGAGTAAAGTGGAAGTTTTGAAACGTCTCCGCAAACCGAAAGGTGTCCACTGAACAAACGTGGACACCCGTGTGTCCAGCCATGATGACAGTGTCTCTGCGATGTCTGGTGGACAGATGGTCTCGCGCGCTTCCTCTGTCGGGGGAACTTCTCCTAAAAGCGCGTCTTCAGAAAAGCGCTTTAAAAGCGAGCAAGGTGGTCGCTGTGATATCCCTTCCAACCTGACTGATGGGATGACCTAAAAAGTCAAATCGTTGGGTCTTCAGAACCCACCGGCCCCCTTTGAAGAGGGATAATATCAGTATCCCTACTTGACTCGGGCTAATTAGCTCGTTGACATTTTGCCGTGTGCCCCCTCCTGGCGTTAAGTTAAAAAAAAAAAAAAGAAACGGTCCCGCTTTGAACTGCCAAACTTAAAAAAGAAAAAACATTCCCGGGCTTCACTTTCAGGCCGACTCCAGAAGATTTCCGCTTCCTCTCTCCTGGAACCACGACGGGAACCGTTTTCCCCAACCTGGCAACCGGATCCAAACTGGGCCAGATTATAATAAGAATGTCAGGAAATAACAAATAGACGCCGTCTTAACCGGCACACCAGCGCCAAATCACTGCTGGGGATAACGGCGCTTCCAGATGTGGCTCACACACACAAAAAAAGGAAAAGAGGACGCAGCATATGGTTCACGGCGAACATCACTTCCCTGGTAAAGACCGCCGCCGCCGCCACCGGTAAGCCGATTGGGAGAAAATTCCCCGAGTAGACGCGGCCTCGTTCGTGCAATATGGCGAGCGTACGCTTGGACTACAATGACGAGCCAACGTGAGACACACGAATTAGCCGGGGAGCTACGGAGCCATACATTGGTGCTTCATACTTCAACCAGGCTTCCCACGACGCTACAACGATCCAATTCGTCTTGGGTTGTTAGAAACGAGCAGAATATTCAAGACTCAGCTAATCAGAGTTAAAAAAAAAAACAAACAAAAAAAACTGACAATATGGTAGCAACACAAGAAACAGCTGTCGAGTCCAGATTGAGGGTTTTCGACAGTCCCGAATGGACCAAGTGGACAAAAAAGGAACTATTTGACAATCAAAGGACTT
>JASSRZ010000006.1:14956784-14991977 GCA_032164315.1 Malacoctenus gilli
ACACACACACACACACACACACACACACACACACACACACACACACACACACACACACACACACACACACACTCTGATGAGCTGAGGGGAATGGGTTGGCGCTGCAGCAGAGAAAGGTGATGGGGCAGAAATGAGGAGCGAAGCGTTACCGTCAGTGCAATAAACCCCTTAACGACTTTTAATGCCCCGAAACCTCCTGCTCCTTGGCGGCAGAGGTTGACCAGTCCCACGCGTCGGGCGCACACCCGCGCAGCGCCCGCGCGCCCCCTGCGCGCCCCCTGCGCGCTCCCACCGTCGCCGGAAGGAGGCGACCCACCGGTATGAGGAACTTCTTGATCTCCTCCAGGGCGTGGCCCATCCGGGCGTAGGCCTCGGCGGGCGGCGCGAACACCTCGATGAGGACGTGCAGGTCCTCGTTCAGGTGGTGGTACTTGGCCTCGCCGCTCTGCCGTAGCTCCTCTTCCTGATGGCGCACACACAAACAAACACACACACACACACACACACACACACACACAGAGAATAAGATACAACAAAAGTGAGGCATCATATATAGTCTGTCTTGGGGAGCGAGCGCGACTTCAGCTGTCACGGCGGGGAACATTCATCTTCCTGCGGGGAGTTTTTCTGTAACTGTTAGCATAATGAGGTTGGATGCTCGGGTGCCGCAGAGTTACACAACCGAAAATATTTATGCGTGTTGCCGCCGCCGCCGCCGCCACCGCCGCCGCGCGTCTGCAAACAGGCTTTCCTTATAATCTTTTCAAATGCGCCTGTCACATTTAACCGATTGCCTTTGTCCCCACACAGCTGCCTGTCCTCGCAGCCGGCGCTCGGATGATGGACGGCGCGCGCAAAGTTGCGATCGTTGTCTCTTCATCAAAATAGATGGAGCAACTCCGGTGGCAGAGTTGTGATTTGTACGAGGTGGGGGTGGGAGGGGGTGCACGATCGATTTCCACGAAACGGCACATGTTCAGAATGTGAGGAGACGGTTGGAGGAATCACTGGGACGGAGGGGGACAGGTTCATTTGTTCGGCGCGCTCTCTTTCTTTCGCTCTGCGAACGCTGACTTTTTTAAGGCCGCTGGGGCGACTCCGCCGGGTGTTTCGCCTCCCGAGAGGGCAGTTTTTACTTTGCCAACCAGCAAGGCACCGAAGCCAACCTTTTTGACACCCAAGAAGGCGGTCAATGGGGCCGTCGGTGTGCTTTCAACCACTCATGAGGGCCATTTGGTGTGTTTTCAACCACCCCAAGAAGTCTGTTCGGTTTGTTTTTACCCCCTAGAGGTCAGTTTGGTGTGTCTTAGCCACTCAAGAGAGCAATTTGGCATGGTTTTACCCCGTAATGGTCAGTTTGGTGTGTTCTTGCCACCCAAAAGGTCAGTTTGGTGTGTTTTTACCACTCGAGAGGTCAGTTTGGTGTGTTTTTACCTCCTAAAGGTCAGTTTGGTGTGTTTTTACCTCCTAAAGGTCAGTTTGGTGTGTTTTTACCACCCAACAGGGCAGTTTAGTGGGTTTTTACCCCTCAGAGGCCAGTTTGGTGTCTTTTTACCTCCTAAATATCAGTTTGGTGTGTCTTTGCCACCCAAGAGGCCAGTTTGGTTTGTTTTTAACACCCGAGAGGTCAGTTTGGTGTGTTTTTGCCACCTGAAATGCATTTTGGTCTGTTTTTAATCACCCAAGAGTGGTAGTTGTTACATTTAACCCCCTTTTTTGATGTAATATGCGGAGAAACACATGCTATGCAGCACATGATGGATAAAAGGTGATTACTGGGAGTGATTGTGACCCAAGAAGAGAGAAATTAGTGTTCTGAAGGACGAAGATGGAGGACAACGCTGCCTCCACCTCCCACCTGTCCGTCCAACCACCCATCCATCTGTTCCCCCATCCATCAATCCATCCGCACGTCGATCCACGCTCCGTTTACCCGTTCGTTCATTCAATCACCACATTTTTTTTCATCGTTCAATCGGCCCGTGTGTGTGTCCTGCATCAATCCATTCATTTGCTCCTCCCCCACCCGTCCGTCTATCCAGGAAGCCCGTCCGTCCAGCCAATCACCTGCTCTGGCATCCATCCATCCCTGTGGACATCAATCCATACTCCATCCATCCGTCCGTCCGTCCATCCCTCCCATTGTCCTTCCATCTATCATCCATCAGAGTATCTGTTCATCATTCATTGATCTGTTCTTCTATTCAGGCCTCCCTCCATCCTTTTTCTTCTCTCATCCATCCAAAGCAACACGATTGAACAAGAGCCAGTAACGGAAGTGACTCAAAGTTTTCACACCACAAAGCAAACTGTAAACACTGGCCCCTTTTACAGTCCATTCTCTTCTCGTTCAGGCAAGAAAAAGGGCAAAGCCGCGAGTTGTGTCGATCACGTAACGGCCGGAAAGCGGAACGTTTGCGTCGCCTGGCGCCGCCCGTGCACGGAGGCAGCAGACTCCAGAACTGCCGCGGTCGTTTCGAAGCCAGAAAGAGAGTTTTGGTCCAAATCGGGAAGACGTCAGTCGGCCCGGCAGGTCAGAAAACGGGGCGGCTGACAAGTGTCAATAATTTCCGTCGGAAACACCTGCTGCAGCTCCTTCGCTGTTTCCAGGAGTCACTCTGCTCAGCGCAGCGTCTTTATTTCTACAACATCTGACGGAAACGTTAAAAAGCAGCATCTATTTGTATTATTCGCTGCAAAAAAGCTTCATTTTGCTCAGTCAACTTGACTCAGAATATCAAATATCAGAACGCAGTTCAAATTAGACACCAACACCCGAGAAGTTTGTAATTTTCAGGTTTGTTTCAGGACTCTTTGTGGTTTTTGCAAGTGAATTTGGCCTTGTGTCACTTGCAGATTTGTTTTTTGCTGATTTCAAGCCAAAAAAACAAAAAAACCAACGAAACAATAGAGCTTAGAAACAGCAAATTACCGACTTATCGGGTGTCTTTTTTTTCCCCTTATTCGCAGTGCAACAAACTCTTTCTGAACTTGTTCCGTTCTACTCGGGGCAGGTGGCGCTCACTCTCCCGCAGCACCACTTCCGGCTGCTGCTGCTGCTGCTGCATCAGTTGAGCTGCAACAGATGAGTGAGAATGGCGAAGGGGAGGGGGGGGGGGCTCGCCGTTCTCCCCATCCACCCCGCCCCACCGACGAAAAGCAGGCCAGGCGCAATGTTATTGATGGCGAGAAATAGGGCAGCGAAAAAACTCTCCCGAATGTCTCGCACAGGAAACAACAGGTTCGGCGTCCCAGTTTTCTCTTTTTCTCGAGAAAAAAAAAAGAAGAAGAAGAAGAAAAAAAAACAAAAAACGGAAAGTCTTCTCTGGGGCCTCTCCGATGGCAGCGACTTCCTCCTCTCGCGCTGCCTCTCCCGCGCCACGCAAACCGATGTCTCTGATGTCATCTAATTATAAATAACCCTCTTTTAAGAGTGCCTGTGGTATGTTAATGATATGTTAATTCCCCCCATAAATCTGCGCTTTTTACGAGCGGAGGGCTTCTTCTGCGCAGAGCGCCAGAGCTGCCGGAGCAGGCGGTCTGCAGCGAGGGAGGGGGGTGAGAGAGAGAGAAAGAGAGAGAGAGACGGGCGCTCGTAGATCGGTCTCGCCGCCGCTTTCAAGTGCCCGTATTTGCATGGAAGACATAACGTGAAAACAATTGGCGTCGTGGGCTTCGGGGGGGGGGGGGGGGGGGGGGGGGTCCCGGCCAAGTCCTATTTTCCAGTTATCCTCGGCGCGGCGCGGTCAGTCCAAACGTGAGGTCGGAGGTTCGTCTTTACGCCGAGAAATTGAATCAGTGTTGTTCTTTTGATTCAAATTTGCACCAGTTTCCTCTTTTTTTAGGGGGGGGGGCATCTGAGAAGCTTTTGCTGCAAAGTCAATTATTTAAATCAGCTGGTGTTTGGTGGAAGCAAAGAAAAATGGAAGTGAAGACCCCGGCCCCCTCCCCCCGTTTTATGATTTATCCCGGTATCCGAGCCCTCCGCGGGTCATTTATCAGCTAAATGGCTTTTTGAATCCATACTCTAAAGTTCATTACAGCGATTAAAGATTTATCCAGTCGTAGTTATAGATAATTCATCTGAGGCCTATTAAAACGCCTTTTTTGTCGCGGCACCATGAGGTCGTTTTTTAAAGGGAATGGCAGATGCGAGCGGCGGGTTCGACGCGTTTTTTTCTTCTTTCCCCCGGTCTCCGTCTGTTGGTCAGAGGTTCAAAAAGACGGCGGTGGGAGGGGGGCTCTCGATGTGACACGCCGCTCTCAGACAAGATGAAAGCGGCGGCGGCGGCGGCGCTTCAACTTTTTTCGGCACGGCGAAACTCGTCTGGAGTGTCTCGGACCGCCCGCCGCGAGGAGCTCTTCGACGGCGCCGACGCTTTTTGTTGCCAGAACGAATCAAAGACACGAGAAGCTCATCCGGGTTTGCCACACACACACACACACACACACACACACACACACACACACACACACACACACACACACACACACGATATTTTTTACACCACGCGGGGCCTCGCCGACTCCGGGGATCTGCCTCAGGTGGGGCGGGGGCTGACAACGCGACGGGGGCCCGCCCAGCCGAAACGCCGCCGCCGCCACGCGGGCCAGCGAGCTATTAGCGGCGCTGGTGATTAGAAAAACAGTGATTAAGTCGTTAAGTCGCGAAACTTAGCAACATGACATCTCCCCTGACGACAAAGACGCCGACACGAGTCGTGTCAGTAAACACGCGACGCCACCGACAACTTAATCACAGACATGTAAAGGAGCCGAGTGCTCGCCGGCGCAGCCTGTCAGCCGTCAGCGTGTTGGCAGCGGCATCGGACGCGGCCCCTTGTCGCCGTCTGCGTTTCCACGCCACAAAACATGTCTTCCACTTCCGCCGCGTTATCTCATGAACTACAACAAACAACTGAAGGGTGGCAAGACGATTTCGCATGACGGCAAATCACATTTATGGCTATTTAACAGAATTTTTAGATTGACTCGATGTCAACCTGAAGTTTTTGACTGAATTTTGCGGGGTTTTTTAGATTCATGCATTTAAACTCCACCCAGTTCTTCAAAAATGAGAGTTTGAATCAAAATATATTTGTTTTGTGTTATTTTTTTTTATTTCTTACATATTCTGGGAGGCAGAAGCGTCACCTTTTCTTTCTAATTTGCTTCCTGATGTCAGTTCCTGTTTGATTTTAATCAAATTTTGGGGGATTTTTGAGCTAAATTTGTACTTCTTTGACCGTAAAGATTGAAAATAATCAAGCAGGACGTCGATCCACGTCCGCTTTCTGACCATTTTTGTTCATTTCCTTTGGCCCAATTATACTATCGAAGCATCTGGAAGTATGTTAGTGGAGCTGGGTGTGTTAACACCGTGCGTGTCTGCTTACTTCTTCCCCCCCTTTCGTTTGCTCCTCGCCTAAAAACCCGTCCGTGATTCGGGTTCTCGCCCGCGTCCAGACGCAGCGGGGAAATGAGCTCTGCTGCGCTGGCTTTTATTGAGGTTTCCTCTGACTACATTTGTCCCCTTATACCAATAAAAGCATCTGTTAGGAGTTGTTTCGTGTTGCCGAAGCGATTAGGACCCCCCCCCCCGAACCCCTCGAAAACGGGGGCCGTGCGAGAAGTGCGTCGGGAGCGGTCTCCGCGCGGGTGTTTCGCTTCCAACGGCATTGCTCTCTCACACCCAAATGAAACAAATTAAAGGAATAAACCCTCCAGAGTTCAAATAAACCTCTCCAAACACGAAATCAGCCCCGAGACAAGCATTTCGCCCGCTTCCACTCCGCTTCCCAGCGTCCTCCGACACAGCCGGGGCTCCTTCAGCCACCGGGGAGCATTAATAAGGCTTGATTTCCATTCTTTTCCCGGGCTTCACGCTGCGTTTGGTCCGCTGCGGAGAAGGGCCCGGCTTCACGGAGGACAAAAGAACTGGGAAAGAAAGAGGAAGCGATGGCGAAGGAGACAAAGAGATCGGAGGCAGGTGCGAAAGACGGAGCGGCTCCGAGCGCCGCAACAACAACAACAAGCGCCGCTTCCTCGCCCATCTCCAGGAATGTTTGCCGCTCGGATCCCCGGGAAGAAAAGTTATCCGTGATATCTGACCTTTGGCGATGGTAATGTCAGCCGCGGCCGAGGTCGGAGGCAATATCTCCACCGGCCGCGCTCTTACTATGCAGCGTTCTCAACTCTGGAATATCTCCCGGACCTTTGCTAACCTTTAGTTTTTCACCGCGTGGAGACGGGAGCACGGAGGGGGATGAAAAGCAAAAACCTGAGAGTGAGAGCGTGCGAGTGTGCGTCCGTGGGTTATTTTGGCTGGCCAAGAAAGGACGAGTGAGACGGAAGGAATGAAGAGGACGAGAGGACACGGTGAAGACAATTCCTTTCTTTCATTTGTGGGTTTTGCCAATTGGAATTTTTTGACTCGGTTGGAGAAGCGGCGAGCAGCTCTCCGCTCACCGCAGAAAGGAACCCCGGTTCGATCCCGTTTTGGTCGAGCGTCCCCTCCCAACGTGTGAGTTTCTCTCCGTGTTGGAGCCGAAGGACTGGCAGCGTGGGCCACGCCCCCCCCCCCTCCCCCCCCGCCCGGCGTCAGCCGGGACGGGCTCCAGCCTCCCCGCGGCGCGAGTCTGGACATGGTGGGCGCAGACGACGGATGGACGGATGGACGGACGGAGGGAAGGATGGACGGCGTCCAGAGACAGAGTCTCTCTTCAGATGGTTCACCTGACTCAACTGTGAGGAATTAAATCCCACTTTATCCTCACTAAAAGTAGATTTCTTCACTTTAGTTTCTTTACTTTTCGGTTTGCGAACGCATCCCTGTTCAACGGTGGATGCTATATACAAACACTGAATGTAAAAACGACGCAAACTGGCCGCACAAAACATCCCGGGCAGCATTTTTGCCTTCATTGGGCTTAAGCACTGTGACAACATGCTCAGAACAGCAGGAAAAAGCCCCAATTTCATCCGCTATTTAACAAATTCCACATGAATCTACATCGAGCGCTCGAACTCCACGCGATTGTTATTACAAGTCGGCGATTCTGCCCAAACGCGACTCTTCCGTTTGCTTGGAAATGGGATTTTTTTTTGTGAGAACATTTACGGCTAAATCTGGGCCAGAAGAGTCGGAAATGTCTGTGTCTATATGTCGGGTGTGTGTGTGTGTGTGTGTGTGTGTGTGTGTGTGTGTGTGTGTGTGTGTTTGTGTCTCTGCGTGCGCTCACCGAGGGGGGCCGAGTCCACCCGAGTGTGCACGCGTGAGTCCATATGCGCCCTGTTTGTGTGCCATTCTCCATTAAAGCCGCCGTCGCCCAGCAGGCCGCGATTTTCCACTCTGCCGAGAGCGCCGCGCCGGCCAGCTCTCCAGCCGCCATTACGCCCGGGAAAAAAAAGAAAAAAGACTTCAATCATCCCGCTGGTGACACGACGGAAAGCGGTTCTCCTGACAGGGGGGAGGGGGGACGGGACGCGCTCTCTCCAGATGTACAGGTGTATCACACGGAGGGCGCCGACTCCCGCGGCCTCTCGCGGCCGCCCGTAATGAAACGGGGAGGCTTTCGGTCAGCCGCTCTTCCTCCCGCCCTCCCCTCCTCCCGCCGCCTGACTGAGGGGGAGGGAGAGCGCGGAACACTGCGAGTAATTAGTGGTCTTGATAATGGGGCGAGGCCAAGGAAGGTTGCCAATAATCTGGCCTAATTGCTCAGATGTATGCCAGCGCGTCCGTCTCGGACAGGGTGGCAGATAATGGCTTTGGCAGGTGCTGCCAGGAGAAAATGCCCCCGGTGACGCGGGGCTTTTAATGACCACTGGAGTGTGTGCGTGCGCGCGGATCCGCGCGGATGCGGCCGCGTGTCGATATCGCCGGCGAAGCTGGTCTTAACTAGTCGGGCCGGAGAGGAGGGAAAATAGATGATGCCAATACGTCACCTAATATCTTTTCATAATTGCTTCTGCAAATCCCGCTATCAATATTTCACAGCGGCTTCTCGGGGAAAGCTCCCCTGTCTAGATTACATTTTTTGACAGCGAAAGTCTCAGATTTAAAAGCAATTACAGTGTAATTTCAAACTCGACTTGTAGCCCCCGGAGGCGGCACTGTTCATTAAAGCCTACAATATAAAAGTGCATCGGTTTAAAAACCTTAAGTTTGCCGTGGGGCAGGCGGTAAAACCCAGGGGTCATTAAGATCAACAAGGTTTACGGCTGGCTTCAATGCTCTCAGCAAACCTCATCACAGGCCCGGCCGGCGCCGCGCTCGTCAGACGGGAAAAAAACCTGGAAAAACCCGGCGACCGAGCGGGAGGAAAATCGCCAGCCGTGAACGGAATAATCCAGGTTCACTTCATCCGGACCGGTGTGACAACACATCTGGACCAAACGAGTGAACTCTGGTCCGCTACTGAAACCCTGGAGCAGTTCCAGTCCAGTGTGAAAGGCAAACAGACCATCCGGAGGAGCGTCGTCTCGCGTTGCCACGGCAACATGCCTCAGCATCGCGCCTCCTTTGGATTCCCTCCCCCCCCTACGGCTCCCGTTGTTTCTGACATTTGTGTTTTCCTTTGAGGTCAGTGGAAAAAAAAAAAAAAACCATTTGCATGCAGCGGAGCAACAGCACGAAATATCATCATTTCGAGAGCGTCGCTCTCGTTCTTATTCCGTCTCACATCACCCGAGTCCAGGAAATTGCAAGATAAGGGAACAGATCGTCCTTCGGAATCACCGGTTTGGCTTCAACTGACCAACAGGTAATTTGCCTTTTACACACAGAGGTTCAGCTTGGTGTTTGTCAACAACAACCTTTTAAATCCACTCAAATAAACAGCAAAACTGCAGGAAGGTACGATGGACAACAGCAGACGGCCCCTCCGCAGCATCGAAGCTTCACACTGACGACAACCAGGAATTAACACCCATCGTTCCAACGACGTCTGTCCGTCTGGTTCGATTTGTTGAGGACGAATCTCCGAGTGAGACATTCTCGTCTTAATCCCGAAGCTCCCAACAAAATAAACGCCGACTCCTCACAACAATGCGACGCTGACGTCGCTTAATAATAATAAAAAAAAAACAACACCCGACGAAGGTCACGGATTTCCACGCAAACGTCTCGGAAAGCTGCAAATCCAACGCAAAGCAAACACTCCAGACGACTCGCTGAGAAAATACTACCCGTGGAAGTGATTACTTTCCATTTCCAGTCAACAGTAATCAGTAATCAGCCCACATGCGGTAAACACTGGAAAGAGGAGGACGCGGCGCTGAATACCAAGTACGTCTAAAGAAAGACCGACAAAAGCGTCCTAAATACAGTAGCGCTCGGACGCCAGCAGTTCGGCGGCGATCACGCCGGCCCGAAACAGCGAACGCCGAAGCCTTCAGTCACCTGGTGACATTTGCTTTCATCTCCACGCGGCTGGAGCCGGCAGCGAGCGGAGAGACCGCCGCGGAACGCCGCAGCGTGAAGCGCGTCGCCGCGCTCCCCCCTCTGATCCGAATCACAGCGGAAAAATCACAGCCACACGACGACGACGACGACAAAAAAAAAAAAGAGGTTGACTCTTTCTTTCGTTTCTTCCAAACCTGATGGCAGAGTCAAAGCGCGGTGTGCTCGGGAAAAAAGTCAATGCGGGCGGGACACAGCGGGAGCTGGCGGCGCAGTGAAATAATCCACACGTTGTTGACTGACACTCACCTAAAGGAGAGAGGGAGAAAAAAAGGGAGAGAGAGAAAATATTAAATAATGGATTTCAGCTGCAGTATTGACAAGACAAGAATCACAAAGCAAAAATCATGGGAAGGTAATTACTGTGAATGTTTGAGCGGGCCGTGCGGAGCAGCACGGCTCGGCGGCGGCGGCGGCGGCTGCACGCCGCTTCGCCAGGCTTTCTTTTTGTTGGCGCCGCCGGCTCGCTTGACTCGTATTGAACGGGAAGAAAAGGGAACCGGCTGACAGGTGAGGGTGTAATTAAGGCCAGGGATCCGCATTAGTATTCAAGGTTACCGCTGGCGCAGGTCCCCCCCCCCCGTAGTTTTGCCACTGGGGTGGATCGCCGCGCCGGAACTCGCTCTTTGTTTTTTTTTCATTCTTTTATGATGCACAAATCTTCCCAATAAGCTTCGCCAACCTTTTATCGTGCCACCTGACTGCCCACCTGATCACTCGCTTTTCCTTAGCGCGCTGCTACGGCGTCGCCACCCAGTTCGCCTCGACCGCGCCACGTTAAGGTCAGAAGAAACGCAGGCCGGCGAGGGACTTTTAACGGTTCCCTTCGCTCGCCGAGAAATCAGGAGCTCGGCACTGGAGCTAATCCGGCTGGGAATGTCTTTCTTCTCCCGCCGTCCCACGAACGTCACTGAATCCACGTCGCCGGACTAAACCGGCCAATTATCGCGATTTCAATGATTCCCGTCATCGAAACACTCAACGTGTGACCGTTTGATCCCCCTAAATCTGCTTATTTCTCACAGTTATGATGTCAGCCGGCGAAAAATCCCCGAAAAGTGACAGTTTGACAACTTTAGACGGAGCAGATGGTTCCCAGGAGAAAGGATATCAATAAGCAAAGTGAAGATGACAGTTGCAGCTAATGAAAGAGCTGATGATGCAATTACGCAGCTTTGGACACTTCGACACGGCAAACTACGTCCCTGAAACGTCTTTATCGAGGAAACTTTCACATCTTTTTTTCCAGCGAAACAGAAACAAGCGTTCAGGATCGGTTTTGCTGCCATCTGCTGGTTGGTTTTGCGCGTTACTATTACGTCGTGTCCCGAATCCAAACAGTCGGGGCCTCTCCGACCCCCGCGTCCTGTTTCTGAGGTTCGGCCAGATGAAGCACAGCGTTAAGCGATGCAGGCAGCGGCGGACTGACTGACACTCGTTTCCCGCCGCCGAGAGCGATCAGGATTACAAACTCGTACGCTCGAGTCAACTCGGCTGACACAGACACTGGCTCCCATACATACATACATGCATGAAAAGGGAGTGCGAGGAATGCTAAACGGACCCCCTCCGCAGCACTGTTGCTCCGGAGCTTCATCCTCCAATCAGAGTCACGTGGGACAAATTTAGCCAGTTGGATAGAAAACCTCCATCATCCCCTTTGGAGGACGTTTTGCTGCGAGTTGAGAAAGTTACCAAACTTACGGCACAACTTTGTGCAGATGAATGTGTTGCAATTAAATTTCCTGCATTAGTAATGCTTTGGCTACAAACGTTAACAAACTATTCATGATGAGGCACAGATAGCAGCAAACGACTGTCACAGCCTTTGAAATAACCGGAAAATAAACCCCCCCACGATGCTTCTGGGATCCTCCGTCTGAGGCGTAAAGACGCCGCCGCGACTGTCGGAGCGGCGTTGCCACCGAAACGCTTCCCCGTGTTGACAAGAGCAGAAGTAAACAGCGTTCGCGAAGATGGATCACTCGTATCAAGAAAGTCGCTTGTCTCTAGGAAAAATGTGTGTTTTTCATGGCCGTGATATAATAACGCGGGAAAAGCAAATTCATCAATCTGAGAACCAACGTTTTGTTATGGGGAAATGTTGTAAAGTATCTATTTTGAAGAGGGTTTTAATCTTTTTTTATCTTGTCTTAACGTTTTTGTCACTTGTTTTGTCAGATTCTCACAATTCAATTGATTCAATTCGCAAAAAAAGAAACTTTCAGAAGCTAACTGTCAATTTTCTCCCTAAAATAAAGCAGGAAAAACAAAATATCGGTCGTTTCCTGGTGTTTTTTCAACTTTTTAATGAATTTGCAAGGTCACAGTGAGATTGGGATCCTTTATCATGGACTGAATAAGTGATTCATCACACAGCTGGTCACAATGTGACCGCGCAGAGTCCAAACAACCCGAGCAGGTCGAACTTATGAGCTGGAATCAATCTGGTCCCGAAGCGAGCGACCTTCCTTCCTTCCTTCCTTCCTTCCTTCCTTCCTTCCTTCCTTCCTTCCTTCCCGCTTCGCAGTCGCCCAGGATCCCAGCGAGCGCAACATATGGAGCGGCTGTTTGCTCGCTCAGCCGGCGAGCAGCAATGGGAGCCGGCAACCTATTAGCGACACGACACTTGTGATCATTTACAGAAATGGGAAACGGGAAAGACGAGCGAGAAGCCAAGGGGAACAGGTAGAAAACCGGGGTGGGAGGGGGGGGGGTGTTTTTTCCCTTAAACAAAAAGGGCATTTTCAGGTCCCGCCGCAGCGTTAAGCAGGCGGCTGCTCGCTATGATTTCACATTCGTCACGTTCTCCCTATAACGTGTCACGGCGAGGGCAGAATTGACGGCGCGAGCGCCGAACGAGGAGACGAAACCGGGAGGAAGAAAAAAAAACAACAAAGACCTCAAAGTCAAAGCGAGGCGGAGCGGGAACTTTGCAAAAAGATGTTTTCTGCTCGACTGGGTCACATGTCAGCCTTTACGGCGAAGGTGTGCAAATCACATCCTATCGGGAGTGCGACTCCGCCGGAATAACGGCGCTGAAATTCATCGTCGCTGACAAGCAAACAAACGCCGGCGCGCGGTTACAGCTGGGAACAGGTGCCGAGCTGCCGCCATTTATTCCTCCTCGTCCGCCGCGGCGCGCAAACGGCGAACCTTGGCGGTATATTAGGCCACTAAAACACCTCGTTCTGCGCGCCGCCGCCGCTATATCTGTCGCAATCAAACATCATCGGCGGTGCCGCTCAATTTAATTTGCCTGCGGCGGAGAGCGGAGTGCTGAGCTGTCGCATTCAGGAGCCGAAAGAGGCGCGATTAATCGCGAGTTAGTGAGTTAAAACATCACACGCAAACGTGGTCTTGGCATCACTCGTTCATTTGGGCGATAAGTGACCAAACACCCGCCAATCAACTGTCTCCTAACCGCCTCTAACTTCATGTGTTCACGCCAACAACCTAGTTTTTCTTCTCTGTTGGTTTTAGGTTCCTACTTTGACGCCGTTTTTTGATGGTTTCGAAATAACGCCAAAAAACGGCGAGACTTTGCCGCGAAGCTTTGTCGACTGTTCCGACGAAGTTTGTTCTCTCCAATCTGCTTCCATCGAGACGCTTCCCGGAGCCCGACGACTCCCCCCCTCCTCCGACAGCTTCGGGGCGCTCCGGCTCTGCCAGGCGGCTCGGCTGCCACCGCCGCTTTGCCAGGTTTGCTGTTGTGTCTTTATTACCAGTTGATGGCGTTGGAAGGGAGATGGCGGTTGGGGGGGGGGGGGTTGCTGTACTCCATGGGGCTCGAGTGACAGGAAGACGGAAGGATGCGAAATCTGATGAGCACCTCGCCACCGACGCGCCCGCACGCGTCGACGCGCGCAGACTTCCTCGGTGCCGGAAAACACGGGAAGAGCGGCGAGCCAAAAATAGGATTACTCCGCGTCTTGGCAGGACTCTCCAGGAAAAGACTTTACACGAAAACACAACAAGAGGGGGTTAAAACTGCCGCCGCCGCCGCTGCCGCCGTCGCCGCTCTCGCTGACGGATGTTTTCTGCTGTTTTTGTCAACCAAAACTCCAGGCGAAGCTTCGGATGGCACGAAAAAAACTCAGGAGGAAACAATCAGGCGGCGTGGAATAAAAGGATTTAACCGAAATAAAGTGGCGACGATTCGGTTACTTTGGGTGATCCGTTTGGACGCAGTTTTAACCTTGTAATTCGGTCGATGAAGGAGGGAGAAGGGAAGATTTCACGGGAGTTTCCTGAAGAGGCTCGTTGAGTCGCCGAGAATCAGCGAAGAGACGCAATTTCAGTCCGTTTTTTGACAATCGAAACACGAGAAGAGGAGTTTCAAGCGTTTTTTGGAGAATATTTTAGGGGAAATACCAAACAACTGCAACAAAACATATTTGTACGACTTATTAGGACCGTTTTGTTTGGTAAAAAAGTAAAAAAACGAGTATTTTTCCGACTTCGCCAGCCGTCGTTTCCACCAGACCTCATCTGAACGAGCTTGTACACAGTCATCAGGACAATAAACTCCGCAGTTATTCCCACTCTGACACTTTCACGCGTGCGTTTAGCGGCTGCTTTGATTGTGAGCCTTCCCCGGCGCCACGGCGCGCCCGCCGGCTCCCCCCCCCCCCACCTCCCCTCGCCGCGCCGTAAACCGGGCTCTGCGGTTAGCCGCTGGCTCTGATTAAGGAAGCGCTCGTAAATTTCCTTTCTAGTCGGATCAGACACTTAATCACCGCGTCGAGCCGCTGATGTATGAGCTCATCACGATTTAATGCGACGGCATCCAGTTTTCTGCTCCCGGTGCCGAGCGCAGGACTTCACAAGCTCTTCAACTCAACCTGTCATGACAACCCCAACACCAACCCCCCCCCTCCCCCTAAACCACCATGTTCGCAGACATGTATGCATGCTAATGAAGATATTAATTAGATATCTTGAGATTGCCCTTAAATATGCATGCGTCTGCCACCGGCGGGCGGGCGGAGCCTCGTATCGACTCGTCTCCACGCGTCGGCGATCCTCGAGGGCTGCCGAGAGCGGACCGCCGTCACCGATTCAGGTAAAATTGAGTTGTCACCTGCCCGTTGGTGCTCCGGCCCCGGGTCTCATCTAATTTGTCGCCCTCTCGTCTCCAGCGCCGCCGCCGCCGCCGCCGCCACGCTCCGGCTCACCGCCGGGCCGGTAATTGATACAGCGATAGAAAAAAAGAGAGTGCTCGACGAGTCAAAAAGTTTTCCTAACGTGATCGCCGGGTAGGCACCTCAACACCTCCTCGTTCAAAATGAACGCACCTCAGGACCGAACGTTCCGACGAGAAGACAGTCCGAGGAAATATCAGAGGAAACTCGAAGATGCGTCCAAGTTTTTACCGCCAAGATCAGATCTAAACAACCACTTGGAGGTGTGAATACACAAAATAAGAATAAGAATAAGAAGTTTTTGGATGAAGGAAAAACGTTCAAGTCTCAAAATAAAAGAAAAGGGCGAACAAGGAGCCGATTGGCTGATTTGGAGTCACCAGAAGGTTGTTTTCGCATGATGGGACGAAGCTGCAGGAAACAATGAAACCGGAGAAGGCAGAAAATGCAATCACATGTTCCCTCTGTCTGTGATCGGCGGACCCCTGCGGAGAGACCCGAGTACCCCCCGCTACCGCCTCCACGCCACCTTCCGACTCGCAGCGATAAGATCTGGGACGCGCGTCCATGAAATTGCCGGCGGGGGGGAGCCGCGTTCAAGGTAAGAGAAGGGGTTAACGTGTTTATGGGCGTTATTTACTGCATCGCAAATCAACGGATATTAATAGCAGCAATTTAAAAAACCCATTAAAACCCGTAATCCCCCGTGAAAATGCCTCCGAGTCATCTCGTCAAAAAAACCCGCACTTCAAGTCGCCCGTCACTCCGCAACAGGTGAGCGCTGTAAAAAAAAGAAAAAAAAATGGGAGGTGAGGCGAACGGATTCCGGTAAAAAAGGGACTGGAAAGGTCACATGGATTAACAAAAGAGAGAGTGGGAGAGAGAGAGAGAGAGAGAGACAGAGGGAGTGAGACAGAGAGTGTGTGTGAGAGAGTGAGTGAGTGAGTGAGTGAGTGAGTGAGTGAGTGAGTGAGTGAGTGAGAGGGAGCGGGAGAGAGAGAGAGTGAGAGTGAGAGCGCAAGAGAGAGAGTGAGAGAGGGGGAGAAAGAGAGAGGGAGAGAGAGAGAGCAGGAGAGAGAAAGAGAGAGAGTGAGAGAGAGTGAAAGAGAGAGAGAGGTAGAGAGAGAGGGAAAGAGAGAGAGAGGGAGAGAGAGAGAGTGAAAGAGAGAGAGAGGGAAAGAGAGAGAGGGAGAGAGAGAGAGTGAAAGAGAGAGAGCGAGAGGGGGAGAGAGCGCAAGAGAGAGAGTGAGAGAGCAAGAGAGAGCGAGAGAGAGGGGGAAAAAGGGAGAGGGGGAGAGAGAAAGAGAGAGTTGGAATGACAAGAGAGCAAAGCAGACGGCAAAGGCAAATGTCTCGCAGTGTGTTCCCGATTTTTATTTCCTGACACCGTCAGACGCTCGTGGCTTCTTCTTCTTCTTCTTTTTCTCTTTTTTTCTAAGTATTAAAAATGAGCCTGAGCACCAGGAGAGATAGTGGCAGTAATAAAATGTCACTTATCATTTTAACGGACAGAAAACGAAGCGCGCGTCTGCCGTCTTTTGACATCGCTCGTGTTGTTCTCCTCCCTCGGCTGCCTGGCTGCGGCGTGTCCTCGTGTATCAGCGGCTTCACATGATGTATTGTGAGCGAACTCTGCCGCGCGCATCGCAGCGTTTCGGGTTACCATCAGGTTATTTTCACCCTGAATCATCTCGGCGCTTCCTTCCCGCCTGACAATGACTGTTGTTGTTTTTTTTGGTCGTCAGCTGTATGTAGCTAATGTTTGCCAGCAGCTGCTGGATAAACACACTCGCAGGGGCCAGAATAATCTCCCAGAGTTAAACCCAAAACCTGATTAAAAAGCCTCCTTCAACACAAACACCCACACGCTGACGGAACCTGCCTTCATTCAATTTCCCTCGTTTTGTTTGCTTGTTGATTTTTTAAATGTTGTTTTGTTTTGTTGTTTTTTTCCTCCCCCCCGATATCTCCCACCTGGATTCATGAATTGCTAATACGAGCCGACACGTGCCAGCAAACATCAGGGAGAATCCAGTGATGTCAGCCGTCCAGAGCCATTAAATACATCAAGAGACAAGCCATTAAAATGAAACAATCAGCTGTGTTTACAACAAAAACACAGCAGTTTGGATCATTTTCGAATTTTCTGGTTGAAAATAAACAAAAAATTAATCATTGAAATTTGATGTCAGCTTGTTTGAACAAGGGAAAGCAGAAAATCTGAGCCACTAAACAAATAAATCCAACAATTAATGGGTGAAAAAGATTTTACAAAATGAGTAAATGACACTGAAACATTACAAAAAATAATTCGTTGACCATTATAACGGGATGCTTTTATTTTGACGAGGCAGCGATGTTCTTCGACGGTCATTTTCTCAGTTTACTCACGCAAATCAGCGTTTTTCAGTGCCCACGGCATAAAATCGAATAACGTTTCGAGGAAGCCGGAACGACGACATCTCAGGAATCGAATGAACGGCGCCGTGAGAACCCGAAGGTTTCACTCCCGGGTTCCGCTGAGAAACGGCCGCAATCGATGGAGCGACAACTGGCGCTCGCGTGTAAAAATAGAGGCGCCTCGTGTTGGTGCACTCGCACCTGTCGCTTTGACTCAGGGGCCGGGCGCGCACGGTTGATGCACGGATGATGCCCTGCATCCCTGCAGGTGATTGTACACACGTACACACACACGCACACACACACACTCACTGACACACACACACACACACACGCTGGTCCATGCTTCCCACGTGAACAGTTGTTCCATTCCTCCCGCCTCGGGCGGTCGCTCTCCTTGGCTGACCTTAAGCTGGACTTGCCACGGCTACTTTGCATCAGATACTTCATGAAGCGGACTCGTACGTATGGGGGCGGGGAGGTGGTGGTGGTGGTGGGGGTTGTGACACCGGCGTAGGAAGAGTATAAAGATCATGGAGGGGTGAGTTGTTCACAGGCCACAGTAAAAGGTGTGTTTACGCTGCGCGGTCACGGGAGCATCTTCCCGGACGTAACTGCTTCGGCCTTTATTGGATTCCAACCGCATAAACGTTGGCATGACCTCATTGGCCGTTTCATCTGGACTTTATAAGCAATTGGATGTGATTGGGTGCAACAGTCACGGCAATAACTGTGCTTTTACTGGAGCTTTTACTGCTTATAATTGCTTGGGATCGTCATATGCGTTACGACAGTAAATCTTCATTTTGGAGGTTGAGGTTTGCGGCGCTTCATCTCAATTACATTGAGAGGTTTGTTTACATCCATTCTCATCGGTCTCTGTGTCTCTTTCTGTGTTTTTACCTTAAAGTATCTACATTCGAATGAATGAACTCGAACCCAGGCAGCAGCTGTAGCATCATTCCTTTAGCTATGAAAACGACCAGAACCAAGTAGAGTCGCGTCATTTGGAGCTCAAACAGGGAGGCAGCACTGTAGGTGACAAAAGGGGTCAACGGCGCCCCAGATCGACTGATACGGGGGAAAGAAACCTCGCCGACGTTCTCGTCTGACTGGCGGTTCGAGGCCAAATGGGACCAAACGCGGCTTCATTTTTTTCCAGAGACGCTATTTCGGACGTTTCTTCTCAGCGAGAGACGCCGCCGACGCTTCCACGCAGGTGGGATTTCTCTCGCTGCTCCTGCGTCTTTTCGGGACCGCCGCTTCCCGTCTCGCCTCTTAATGTCAACTGCCAGAAAACCATTACACTGCGCTCCCGTTCGTTGGTAGCTCTGACTGCGTTTTCGCAGACAATGTCACCCCCCCCCACCCCCCCGTCACGTCCCCACCCCACCTCCCACCATCTGACCCGTCTGACAGCTTTTGTGTTTGGGATCAAGTGCGAGGCTGACGAGTGTGTCTGCGGGGCTAACTATGATATAGCGCCGCGCTGTCAAAACATATTGAGGAGAGCGCCGCCGCCGCCGCCGCCGTGCGCCGGCCCACCGGGGTAATTGGCTGCTGCCTCGTAGGTGTGCTGTTTAAATAAAATGGGCCTCATTTGTCAAAGCGCTTTCCGCCAAAACACGGCGTGCCGCTAATATGCTACAAAGTCATTAACGCCGCCAATTCAACACTGTCTGGGAACACATTAAGCAGGTGTGTTCATCCATCTATCGACACTAAACAACGTGATCAACGCAGCAATTATTCTTTGTGGGGAAATCTAACAGCATCATGAAAACAATAGACGAAAATTGACGTATGATTGAAATTTCAAGTAATTCCAAACATACAAGAAATATCTCAGGTCTTTGTTTGCGTGAATACAGCTTCGTATCAGCTCCAACTGGAGTTTGAGACCTCAAAATTAGACAAGAAGCAACATAAGAGCGCTTTTTCTGTTATTGAGAGGTTGGGCTTTTATTTTGAAGCTCTTCCCAAGCTTCTTTCGTTTAATAAGCGTTGATAGAATGAGAGCTTTGTCATGATGTCCTTTTCGTACAATAAAATGATGAAACAAACAAAGTTACTTTCATTTCATGACCCTTTTCTGCTCGTCCAACCTTGCTGACAATAAACTAGGTGGATTTTGGCCCCTTTAACTGAAATATCTCAATACAAAGACAACAAAGTTCAGTTAAAACTGGACATTGAACCTGACCTTCGTTCGTATGACAAAGATCCGTGTAATGTGCAAAACACAAGACTACGATTTCTGCAGAAAACAACAAGAATCCTTCAGTCGGATCGAAAAATAAACCCTCAAGAAAGACGGAAAATCTAAAGTCTCACGATGTCGATAAGATGACTCAGTTGCGTGTGTGAGGGAAAGATTAGTTGTCAGGGTGACGGTCCGTTAAATAAGTTATAAAACGTTGAATAAAATCGAGGAGGCTTCTGCTTCTCTCCGGATCGTTCGACGCAATTACGCGTCCCGCGATTGGTCGCAGTGCATTGTGGGTAGAGACCCGAGTGATGCGCATCGAGCCGTGCGTGCGCGAATGCCAGCAGGCCGACGGCGGCTGTGCGCTCCCCCCCGTTCCGACGGCCAAGCCGCTGACCCGTCCCGGCGAGCGGGTTCCTGCATCCAATCTACCTGTCACTCCTGCCAATGACAAGACACGCAGAAATGGATACCGAAATGCCGCCGCGTATTGACAGCGGCGGCAGCTGCAATTCGCCGGCGAGGAGCGGGCTTATCTCCGGCGAGCAGCCTCCGCTTCCCGGGCGCGCGAGGGGCGGAGAGACAGCCGGGCCGCGGAGTCGGAGACGGCGCGTCCAGACAGAAGTCTATATTCTGCTCTCACCTACTTGCCCTCGGCGGCAAGGATAATATTTGGTGACTCTAAATGTCTCCTCTGTCAGCAAGAGCGGCGCCGGCTGTCAAAGGAAAACACCGGAGCACGAGCGGCGGCGGCGGGATCAAGCTGTGATTTTGGAAAGGAGGGGTTACCCGTGCGGACCCTCCGACGCTTTTACTCGCCGGTGTCAGCGGGAGAGACGCCGCGGTCGAGTCCCGGCGGCGACCGGACCGGCCACAGACCCTCCGGGAAGAAGCTCCTCCAGACCACTTAAATCGATGGCGAGGAATGAAGAGTTGGCTTTGAAAAACAAACGCTATCGACGCCGCTGGTGACCAGGAAGTTGAAGGGGGCGTGGCTAACCGAGCAGGCGGTTCCAAAGTGTAGCGAGGATCTTTATCGGACTCATTTCTTTGTTCTTTGTCGTCAATAAACGACATTCTCGTGACTGCGACGGATCTTTTGAGCTTCGTCTTCAAGTTTGCGATGTAAAATCTTCCAGAGGTATCGGCGACGCCGTTTCCTGGTCGCGTCCTCGGCGGGACGGCGACCGGGACGCGCCGGGGGAAGAAAAAACAATCGCCCATTCATCAGCCGATAATTACTTTGGTGACAGAACGGACAAAAGATGGAGGGACGGTAAAAACGAGAGAGGGGGGGTAAAAAAAAAAACCATCACGGTGAGATTATTTGTCCCCTCGCTGATTCCTCGCCGTGGGTGGCTAATCCTCGCCGTTCAATACCGCCATGTTGGAATGGCGTCCCTGATTGATGCGCCAGGCGCCTCATATTTTTCACTCCCACCGACAAACGACGCACAATTCTGCTGCAATGAGGGGGGCTTGTTGTTGACGTATAATCCACCCTGGACCTCAGAAGGAGTCTCGGAGTTGTTTATCAATATTCCCTAAGCTGCTGGCGGAGATAAAAACGGGGACGGCGTTGGGTAAATATCGCCGAATTAGAGCCTTACGTCTTCCTCTGCGTGCGGCGGCGAGGCGGAGCTCTTTGCGGCCCCCCCTTCAAAGATAATCATATCATCTGCCGTGAGTCGCGTGCACTCGCCAAGTTGTGCTCTCAGCTAAATCCACAATTGATCTTTCCCCTTTGCTGCCCCTCCCTTTATTCCTCCATCAGTCTCTCTCTCTCTCTCTCTCTCTCTCTCTCTCACCCCCCCTCCCTCCCTTCTTTCCATCTCAGGCAATCACTCAGGCCTGCAGAGATGGGAGGAAAAGGGGGAGGGGGGGGAGGGGGGGAGGTGGATATTTAATCAACTGAGTTAGCTCTGCTGGTGCCCAACAACAACTCCTATCAGAAGTGGGATTTAGCGAGTGATCAGCGTGGGGGCTGCTCTCAGTCGGGGCTATTGATCACACGCCGCCCCCCCACCCCCCCACCCACCCGACTGCAGCGCGCCTCTCCTCTAATGAGGCCAATCCACAGATTTAGCAAACTTTTAGGTGAGGCTGGCTATGTGGGCACGAGCTAATTAATGGGGGAGAATAGAAGACGTCCTCCTTTTTTTAGACGCCACGTTCTTAACTTTACCCTACTTTTCCCCGCTCGTGTCACTCCGAGCTGGCCCTGGCTTCAGGGACAAATAGTTTCCCGAACCAAATGAGTTTTTCCTGCTTTGGACCAATTTAGAAGCCAGTTATCAGCGAGTCACGGGGTTAATTGTATCGCCGGGATGAGAGACGGCGAGATTCGCCAGAAGTTTTTGCCAGGAGAACGTCATATTGCCTTCAATTTGCGTCAGATAAAGTGGCCCCAAACCCGCCTGCCTCCGAGGTGTCTTGACAGACACGGAGACGACGGAATCTGGGTCTTTTGCACCATTTCTCCAGCCGGGGTAATGCTAATTGAGCGCTACACTACAAAAAGATGTCAGGCCGGTGCCGTGACAGGACAGAGGAAGACAAAGAGGCAACAGCAATCGGCTCCCATGTTAATTGTCTCTTCAAAGCGCCACGGCACATATTTTAGCGCAGTGTCAAACTGCGCTTGTCATATTTCTCTTTCTTATAAAAAAAAAAAACAACCCCACAACCAATCAGGCCTCAGATGTCTTCCTATCTGCAGAGATCAAATGACACAACATCACTTTGAGACAAGAACAGAGCCACAACCCCTGCCTGTATATCAAACGTGGAAGTGGAATAAAAGCATGCGGGGCTTTCATCTTAAAAGAAACTTGTTGAAGGGGGGGGGGGTGGAGTGGGGGGGGGGGGGAGCGCTCCGCGGTTAGCAGAGAGTCCACAGCTGTCAGACAGCTACTCCCATCTTTCCCGCCCAGCCGCTATGAAATGACAAAAGCTACAGACCTTACGCCGAGACAAATTGTTTTGTTGCAGCGCAACACGGTGACGGGGCAGAAACGGATGTCTTTTTCAGGCTGCGATGGAGGGAGGGAGGCAAGGAGGGGGCGGGGGGGTGACGTTTGGCAGCACGGGCGGCCGTCGTGACGATTTCCTGACCACGACTTTCAAACCGAATCTGGACATCGGACGAAGGAGCGAAGTAATCGTGATCCTTTGATCTGGTCGATAAAGATGTAAAAGTCACAACACGAGTGTAAAAGCTGCAAAACTGATTCGAGTTTGAATCAAAGAAACAAAGTGTTTCGTTGCCACTTTTGCACTCGTGTTGCAGCTTTTGTAAGTGTGTCAAAGCTTTGAACTTTTGGGTGTTTTATTCATGTTGTGTCTTTTGTATTCCTCTCTGTCGCAACTGTGTGGCGGCCTTTGTTTGTTTTACGTTGTGTCTTTTCCAATCTCGCCTCGGCTCTGCACTTTGTGTAATGTTTTTCTATCTGCTCTGTTTTGTGTATCGGTGTTTACATCAGTTGTGTTGTGGCTTCTGCATTCATGTTTCTTTCCTCTTGTGTTGCTGCTTTTGCATTCATGCTTAGAGATTTCTTCAGCATTGTGTGTTATTCTTCCTGTGTGAGTCTTTCTTCCTTCACTGTGTTGAGCTTGTGCATACAGGTTCCTGCCTCCCGCTGACCCTCCTGAGCCACCGTAGTTTCTCTTTCTAACGTCGATTCTTTGGACTCCGTGTTGATGTTTCGGATGTTTGGCCTTCCGTCTAACATCACTGTTAACCCTTCGGTGTTTTCCATCGAACCCTGCAGATGAGCGACCTTCGGACAGCCCCCCCACCCAGCCCCCCCCCTCACGCTCATAATACACACAAACACATATTCCCGCTAACAAGATCAAAGCGGCGTGAACCGAATGACACCAGCGCCACGATACTCGCGGAGATGTAGGAGTTGGAAAATCATTAGCAGCTCCTCTGGGTTTTATTAGACGTCTTCTTCCAGTCCACTTTAACTCGTGGCGAGCGGAGGGGGGTGGGGGGGGGGGGGAGTGGAAAAAACACAGGCCAGCGACGCGCACGCATCGATCTTTCCAAATTTATCTTCGACAAAGTGTGAAGACGAACGTGGACTTCAGACGCCCGATGAAAACATCCTCCGTTGAAGATGATCGATTCATCGACGGGGATTCGCCCGGAAACGTCGATGGCACGCGGCGCTGACGCGCCGGCCCGCTCCCGCCACTCTCTCTTACTCAAAACGGCGTACACGTCTCGAACTTGGGCGAACGCAACGCTGTGTTTTCAAAAAAAAGGTTCCAGCGGACCGCCGCCTCATGTTTAAAAATGTCTCCCTTTTGCGTTGGCTAACTTTTTGGAATAAAACCGAGTTTTCATATATTTATTAATTCATGAGGCGCAAAGCCGAGCGGCGTGGAGAGGAGACATCATTATTTAACCACATGCAAAGACCATAGAGAATGTCTCTCATTTTCCAAGTGCAGTAAGACCTTGGGGGATTACCCAATCCACATCATTTCCCCCAACAGTCAAACCTCATGCTTTCCTGATCACACAAAGGATTACATGGCTTTGCGAGAACACATTTAAGCATTAACTCCCCACAAAGCGCAAAACTCTTAAAGCCAAATTAAACATCTGCCTCCTCAACTTTGAAGTAACAAAGTTCTGAGCCGTGGCGAGTTCGGAAATGGGGGAGGGGGGGGGGGAGAGAAAAAGCAAGCGAGAGAGAGAGAGAGAGAGAGAGAAAAAAAAACGTGCGGTGAAAAAAAAAAAAGATGGACGGACCAGAAGCGGGTTTATGTTAAGTAAGACGCGAGCGGCCCCGAGGACCCTCGAGGTCGGCGTGAAGAACGAGAGGGGGGGGGGGGCGATCAGGCGCCATCAGAATGCAAAGTGGATTCGTGGAGGCGAGACGCACTCCAGAAGTGTTCGACGGTACGACATTATCGGATCCTTGTTAAATCTGGAGAAAAGGATGAGAATCAGTCGGCAAATTCTGGTCGAGACGGAAAAAACAGCAGCGAAAAGCGGTTTTTTGACTCTTATTCAACAACAAAAAGCCTTCAGCTGTTCAGTCACACGTGACCGTCGCAGGAGCGTTGTGTTTTCGGAGCGTTCCAGAAGATGCAGCTTCCTCTTTCCTCACATCTTTAAACTTCGTTTGACTCTGAAAGAAACTGGAGGCGGACGAGACGTTTGCAGCTCCTATTGCGAGACCATGAAGTAACGTAATCGTACAGCCGTCGTTTAAAAAACCTGAATCGGTTCAGAGGAATTATTGGAGCACTAGAAGTGTCACATCTTGACGATCACCTCTCTTCTGAACACTCTTCATCCATTTCTGTGTCTCAGGGAGCTGCCGGAAGATTCAAGACCTCACAAACAAGCAAGAAAAACACGCAGATCGCCCGTCCGTCCGTCCGTCCAGCCTCAAAACAAACATGTCGTGAGTAAAGCGGACGCAGAGCCAATCGGCGGCCCTGCGTCTCCCGCCGCCTCTCTCGGGATGGAGGTGAACGACTTCCTGCCGTCTGCTCGCCAATCATCAGAACAGATCACCGTAAACACCGCCGTCGGAGCGCAGACGCGCTTTCGATGCCTCCGATCGTCTCTCAGCGACTCCAACGACGCCTGGCGAGGACATAAAGATTCACTCCACCAGCCGCCTCCTCTGCGACGCATGAACAACACACACACGCACACTCATATACACACACTCACACACACACAACAATTACTCTGGTGATGAATTGTGGCAAGACTCCCTTCACTAATTTAAGTAAATCACTTGGGGAAAGAAAAAGTTAGTGAGTAAAAAAAAAAAAAAGGAGTCATTTTTGGCATTCTACATCTGTCAGTCTGTGTTTTAGCCTGATTAGTGCGTGCTAATTGACTCTGCTAATCACACCCCCAGGTGAGAAAGAGAGAGAGAGACAAGGAGGAATGGAGAGGGATGAGAGATTGGAGAGAGAGAGAGAGAGAGTGAGAGAGCGAGAGGAGAGCGAGCGAGGCGGAGGGTGATGGAGAACATTGCGAGCTGGTAAAGCAGCGAAATGGTGGAACAGCTGCTGCCGTCTTTTATGCGGCGGCCCAGGAGAGCCGTTCCGCTGGGTGTTACTCCGTTGCGGCGCCACACTTTGCTGCAGAGAAAACAGTAAAGCGCCCAACTCTTAACGGCTGCTTTTCGCAACCCGGGCGTCCGATTCAGCGGAAGGCGGAGGGGGGGGGGGGCTTAATCTTTATTATGTGGCGAGCAGAGACAACAAAGACGAAACGCCGCCGTTGCAGTTACTGCCGCGCGGAACATCTGGGTGAATGATACAGACGGCGGCAACCTCCCTGCCGCGAATGGGTGTGAATTAGAGAAGGTAAGGTGAGACGGTAAACAACTCCCGCCCACTTCCGACCCCAACGGCGGGCGCGCTCCGAGGGGCTCTGCCAAGCGCGACACCTGTGAGGTGGGAAAGAAACGTGGAAGCGCTCCCGCCGCTCGCCGTGGTAAACGATGACGCGCGCTGAAGGGATCTCCTCAAACACCCGCGTCTCATCCTATCTCACAAACAAAAATGGAGGACTGGCAGCACTCCCCCCACCTCCCCCTCCACTCGGCGTGCTGGAGCACCGACGCTAAATAACTAATGGCCACGCAGGGTCCCTGAGATGCAGAGAATGAGAGATGGGGGAGCGCGTCGTAGGTTTTTTTTTAGCCTCGCTCTCCTCGAATCATCTCGCTGCTATGTTGTTATTTTTTTACTGCCTGGATTCCAAGAATTAAACATCCTTCCACAACAACTGGGAATTCTTTTCCTCTCAAACGCAGTTTTGTTTAGTTTTTTTCTGCCCGAGTTCCTCGTTTGTCTCGGGGTGTTTCTCTCTCGCTCTTTTTTTTTTTTTGATACGCCCACCGAGATGCATTTATGCACACACGTAAACACACTCAAAGGCAAAGCGGCTAATGAAACGTGCTCCAGGATTTCCAAAGTCTGCCGGGATGCCGGCTCACTCCTCCACAGGACGCGGCCGACGCGACCGCGGCCGACTTTCCAGACGGGATCGCTAAACGGAAAAAGAAAAAAAAAATCATCTTTTCTTTTTTTTCTATCGGAGAGAAAACTGGATTGACGAGTCGCGGAGGCATCGAGTGAGTCACTGCAAACGATGATGCCAGACTCGTCTTTTTAGCATAAGAGGAGCTCCCAGAAGCCGAAGCCGACCGGATCGACCGCGATAGCGGGAAGGAAAAAAGCTGCAGTTGGAGGAAAAAAGACGGCGGCCAAAAGATTTGACTTCAGAGAGACGGGGGAGAAAGAAAAAATTCACGTTTTGGGCCGTCGCTCAACATTCTGGAGTCGATTTGTTAGCGATTCAATCAAAGGGGCTGACAAGACACAGGTGGAGACAGTCAGGAAGTTTAAACACAAAAAGGGCGGAGCTACAAGACACAGGAGGGAGGGGCTTAAGAAAAAGGAAGAGACGTAACAAAAAAACAACAGAAACACACAAGAAGACTGAACATAGACCCAGAAACACGTGGCAAATGCGGCTCTGGCCTTCGTTCGCGTGTGCAGGAAATTAATTATGATCATTTCGTTGGCGATCTTGATTTTCAGAGCGCGCCGCCTGCGACTCACGCTACACTGAGCTCCTCTTGTTTCTGATTCGTTTGAGCTCAGCCTGACATGGGCCAGTGGGCAGGCTCCCTTCCTCCCACAGCCGATGCAGTAATAAAGGTAGCACGGGCCGCCATGGCGGCGGCGGAGGAGGTGGGGGTGGGATCGAAGCTGCTGAGGTGTTACGAAAGAGAAAAGGGGAAGAGGAGGAGCAGGAGGGCCGGCGGGGGCCGGCGGGGGCCTGCTGGGAATTGGAAGTGCAGCAGGTTTGCCGAGGTGCGAATGGAAACCTCGGCGGCGACCGAGGTTTCCATTGCAGCCGGCTACTTTTAGCTGAGCCAACCAAGCATGGAGGAATGTGCGGCATGGGGGGGGGAGGGGGGGGGAACTATTGGTCAGCTGCACTCCTGTCTGCCTCAGCTGGGGCTTCTTAGCAGCTTTAAAGCCTCTCGCCATCACACAGCAGCTCGCCGCTCTCCTCGCTGCAATCTCGGGACAATTTCTCAACGTTTTTTGGGCGATTTTTCTTTTTAAAACATTTTGAGGGGTTTTTTTGGGAGAAAAGCTTCGGCTGTACTCCTGAAAGTACTTCCTGTACCTCTAAACACAACTGCTGCAATTTGCTGAATGCTATCTTAACTTTTAATGACAGAGATAATCAGGGGTTCGTTTCACGTGCGAAAAAAGGGACCAAAAGGCCGTCATCTCTTCACAAGATTAACTGGAAATGTCGATTTGTGCCCCGGCAACAGTTACATCATACAATGTGCGATGTCACGTAAAGCAAATTAACTCCGACACGTCACGCTGAGGCTCGCTCGGCGCCACACAAAAGGGACGAGGCGCACGATTCTCATTTTCCGTGACTAATCTACGGGAGAACGTCGATCGGTGCGACATAATTTAGTCTGATTTAACGCTTCTTGGATACACCCGAGCCGGTTGCTACGGAGTGACACGATCACCCCAATCATCCTGGAAAGATGGATTCCTCCCAAACAGAGTCAAACATCATCCTGGCGAAAATTGCTGCGATTCTACCCCGAGTATGTACGTAGAAACGTATACGAGAGGAAACACTCCAAACAGCAGGTCGGCTCCTCCGGCGGGTTTTCAAAACGCTCTCGTTGAGGACGCCATCGGCGCGTTTACGGCCCTGCGATCCCGCCGAGACGTCCTCCAAATGCGAACCAGCACGCGTGGCGTCGGCATTGTTCGCGCTGAATGAACTCGTCACTCCCGACTGTTTTTACGTTCTCCCTTCAGGCGCCGAGCGGCGCCGCTGCCAAGAACGGAGCCCACGTGCCAACGCCGCAACTCATTCACCGCGATGTCAGGAATGTTTACAGCAAGTTCAGTTGTTACGAATCGCGGCGCGAGGAGGAAAACGATGACGGCGTCCGAGAAGAAACCGAGCGTCTCAGTCTGTATCTGATATTCAGGAAATACATATTAATAAAGCGCTCTGCGATGTCAGTTTGTGTCGATATCACGCAGTTTCGTGGTCGTGAAAAACCTCGAATTTGTGATTTTGCACGAGACGTCAGAGCGACAAGTTTAAGCGTCGGCCGGTCTTCAAATGCGGATAAACGTTCGTTTTATGCTTCTTTGCTCCTCGGTTTCATTTCTGTCCCCTCGTGGAGGAGAAAAACAAGGCGTCGCTGCCGCCGCCGCCACGGACTGAACCTGCATCAATTACGGCGTTCTTTTATTATCATTTCAAAAACGTTGCATGTTGCAGATTTCAGCCGCTCGATCTCTTCCAGCGCTCGAGTGAAGCGGAGAGAAAACAGCGCGGCTTCTTCCCAGCACTCCGTCGGTTTGGTGCAGTACTGTATCTCCGGGAGATAATAAAATATACACCAGCAAAGGTTCTGTGTACGCCTTTGTGTGGGAGGCAGCTGGGAAGAAGTCATCATTAAGTCAGTGAAATCAACAATGAAGTCTCTACCGCCGACGATATTTGCTCCCCGCTCTTGATCTGGTTCTCAAAGCGTCGAGCGCGCCTTCGTCGGTGGCCCGGGCGGAGGAAAGTACCACGGTCGGTCCCGGTCCGAGTTCCCACCGACGGAGGTGAGACGAGGAACCGCCGTCCGAAGCGGACGGAAGGAGACGGAACTCAGAATCCGGGGTTGATGACCTGCGACGCTTCTCCCAAAAAGCACCGCGTTGCATTGTTGAAGGAAAAGTGATCATTAGTCAAAATAATGACTTTCAAAACTGTTGCTGGAAAGAAAAAAGCACCGACGCCATCAGAGAGACGCTCAGAGGGAGGCGAAGGCGTCGAGCTGCAGATGAAAAAAAAAAGCTCATTTGTTTTGCAACTCATCGCCAACATAGAGTTGCAGATTTGATCCACGCGTCGTTCATCTTCGCACTGAGAGCGTTCCGGTTGTGCCACGAACTGGGAATTACCAGTTTGTATTCGGACAATTTTTGAAGACTCCAGGTTGAATTTTTTATGCTGCTTCATGGCGACAACGCTACTTTTTCATTCATCGCATTTTTTTGCAGTAGGTGACTTGATTCTACTCGGTGTCAATTGATAGCAATTGCGTCCCATCTAACTGGGGCCATGTCGTCATAGCAACGCGATGGCAAGACTTATTGCCAAGATGAAAGAGTTTATCGTCAAATCTCTTCTATTTCCCTTTCTGGCCAATCAGAGGTTTAAAATCTATGGCAGGAACTAAAAAGTACCAGGATCTATTGACCAATGGGAAACCCTGAAAATGTAGTAGAGTCAAATAGAGCCCAGTTGGTGCTCTCAGAAGTTTTTCTGGGCCATTTGAACCGAGTGTTTCGGATCCACGTTTGGCGGCGGCTGAATCGCGTCGCCGACGTGCAGCAGGCGGGGGGAAAGAAAAGACCACCAGCGCGCAACTCTGGTCGTCTTGGCGGGGAGGCCGGGCCTGGCTAATTAATGTCTGTGTTTGGCGACGGTGCGTTTGTTACAGTTGGGGGAAGTGACAACAACTATTTGTCGAGCCGAGCGGGGGGGCAAGAGGCTAAAAACAAGGTATGGATGGAAGAAAGAGGGAGCAGATGGGACGGTGTCAGCCAGTGCAGAATGAGGCATACCTTCATCCATCACGGCATGTGTGCGTGACGCACACGCACACACACACACACACACACACACACACACACACACACACACACACACACACACACACACACACACACACACGCACCCCGCTCTCATTTCTTGGGTGAAGTCTTTGCAAGGCAACAAAGGACAGGCAGCAGTTTTGCTCTCTCGTCGGTGTCAAACTGAATTTAGTACAAAGTCCGGCATCCCCGGACAGCGGCGAGTCACCGCCTCCATGGAAACACTCCCGGGAATGTTTTTTCTGTATCGAGCATCTCAGTCATGCAAAATATCTTATCTTTTATCAAGAGAATGTCTTAAAAAATGCGGCTGCCAATGATTCAAAGTGGTTATTCCAAGCAGACAACATTTCTCGGTTAAAACACAGAATTTGTCTGTCAATACATGTGTCTAAAATGTTAATATGGGTTCATTTTAAGGCTTAAAATGCTGTTTGGTGAATAAAGTTGCTGAAAAATAAAAAGATTCGAAGTTGCTTTTACGTTTTACTGGGGAAAAAAACAGCCCAGATCGCAACACCGCCATCTAGTGGTCAGATGGAAATTGAATTGTTTCTGATCACAGTCGGAAACTTGCTGCTTTGCGTAAAAGTACTTCATTTTTAAGTCCTGTAACTTGTAGTATTTCGAAAGTAACAGAAGAAATCGAACTCAGAGCTTCGATAAAGCAAATTAACGACTCGTGATTGAACTCTTTCTTCCTTTTCGTACTGAGTTTGGTGGTGTTGTAAAACTTGTTTGAGAGCCGCGTTCCAAAAATGTGTGTTTAATTTGACGACATGTGTTTCTTTTGCTCCAGTTAACTTTGTACGTTGTGTTTGGAAATGTTGAAAAAAAAATGTTTTAAGAGGACGAGCAGGAAGAGGGAAATATGAAGCTTAGCCACTGATGTGACAAATGACAAAACAGTCCGTTGCACATTACTTTCAGGTTATTTCATGGGCAGCTGCCGTTTCATTGGCTGTGCCGCGCAACACAAACAGCGTTCGCGGCGTGAAACACCGAATCGGCGTGCGGCGGGAGCCGAAGGAAAGAGGTCGCGGTGCGCGCCAAACAACCCGGCAAGCGCGCGACTGTTCTGCAACCAGCTGCTGTTGTTCTTTTGTGTGTTTCTGTATTATGTATAACGTAAACATGGAGCGGCACACAAACAGAATAATCCATATGTGCTTCTTTCTGCTGGAGCGTTGGAGGGGGAGGGGGGGAGTGGGTTGGGGGGGGGGGCTGTCAGGGCTGTGGAAGTCTTCCCTTTTGTTTCTGGCAATGAGGAGAAAAATGGATTTGGGGGTCCTGGCTGGGGAGCGCCAACACACAAACATCAAGGAGCAGGAGCTCCACCTGTGACCCGGCGGGCCGCCGCTCGGCCGCCGGCCGAGGAGTGTGATGTCGGCCCGGCCGCCCCACTGAATTCCCCGCTGGGTATGATGATGGGGGGGGGGGGGGATTAGTGGGAAAACTGTCTGAAAATGACTAAATAAACAATGAAAGCAGCGGCGGCGAGCGGCCAAACAAAAGACAGCGTGACCGTGACATCGGGGTTGGCTTTTTTTTAACCCTTTTCCTTCTTCGCCGGGGTTACCGAAGGTGACGCGAGGAGAGTTTCCCCAACGAGAAAATCGACGCTATTAAAACACGAGACCTTTTCCTAAACAAGCGGCGAGAAAACGGGCTCTCTCTTCCGACGCTGAGCAATACTTGTGTGTTTTCGACTCGGCGATGAGAGAAAAATTATAATTTCCACAGAATCCATTCACCAAACGTGTTGGGGGGGAAAAATGGCCAGGAGCCTTATAGAAAATTGGGTGCATAATGCAGCAATTCACTTCTCATTTCTGCTCCCCACATATTGGACGGGGCCAGCACAACGGTAATGGAGTTGATGTCTCCATCCACCGATTCGTGCTCGTTTGTTATTTATTCATGAGGACGCAGGCGGGGCGCCCGGCTTAATACGCTTTACATCATTCATTCACTGCCGCTATTCCAGCTCAACTGTGCTATTCAAACACCGGCGCTCCGCGGCGAAACTTTTCTGCCAACTTCGCGCCCACTTCGCGCTTTTTTTCTCCGAGGGAGAGGCGGACGCTCTTCCCCTGCAAGGTCGGGGAAAACGCGCCCGACGCCGCTTGGAGGACGGAGCACAAAGGGAGCCGGCGAAGGCGTTTGTAGCCGCGGCGTGAAGGCGGCGTAATCAACCTGAGAGACTGCGACTGTCGGGCTTCCTCGGGCTTTCTTTTCATCCTTTGTTCGGCCGGCGAACATCTATTGGAGGCAGGAATGCGCCGCGGTCTGAAGCGTTCCCCGTACGATGCGAGGAATCCGGATCCCACCGTCATTTACATTTCTATGAGCGAGGATACGATGCGATTATCCCGCGCCGCTAAAGAGAGACGGTAATTACCTTTAAGTGAAATATAATGGAGGAACACCTGAACGCGCTTTGATCACAGACTCGGCGAGTGAAGAAGGAGAAGGAAAGAGGGCGTCGCACGGGGTGAGGGTGGGCACGGGGACCCCTCACTCCCAACACCTCTAAGACAAAGCAGTGGCCCCCCCTCCCCCGTTCAATCTTTGAATCTAGTGAAGCCAAACACGGGAGGAAACAGGCCAGATCATCAACATACAGAAACCAGAGCTTTCAGAATAAAAGCATAGAGTCGAGTTCAAGATTTCACGACAAAACTGAGACTGGAAGGAAAAAACGACAATTTCATTCTTTTTGCCGTATGAATCAATAAAACACCGTTACGCCACTGAATCTGTTCTTCCAACATTAGAACAAACAACACAGGATTCATCTCGTCAATTTTACGACCAGAACTTGGAAAATTCTGCTGTTCCAATGTTTTAGGAAAAGTGTACAAACAAGTACAAAATAAGCGCTTTTAAAACCACTTAAAAACGCTGCTGAAAACTGATCTGAAATGGTTTAAAACCAACAACGTCGTCTTGAAAGAAACCAACCCAGATTCTCTCAGAGGTGTGACGGCTGACCCACCTTCACACACACACACACTGACATGGACACACACCAACACACGGCTCCCTATCACTGCACCATCTTGAAACAGTTACGATTGACTACTTAGCTACCGGTGTCAACCCCCCCCCCCCCACCTCGTCCTCCTCCTCCCAAATCCTCTGTGTTTACTTAACCTTTAGGAAGTCCTCATTAGCCGGCTCACTCCGGAGAGCCTATTGGCTTGTCAGGAGAGAGATAAATTAACAGTGGGAGCATTGATCTGACTTATGCCTTGAGCCGGGATCACGCCGCCCGGTCACTATGCACAATGTAATTAGTTTATCAGCAAGAAGGGAGTTTTCTTAAGTGATTAATCAGCGCGGCCCTCCGACTCCAAAGTAAAAGCAGCCGGTGGAGTGAAGGTGAGGGGGGGGGCTGGGGGGCTCGGGTGACGTGTGGTCCGACCTGACTTCTGTCGGCGCGAGCGCGGCGGGTTTTTTCCCCCCCTCCGTCGGCGCCACGAAAGCTGAGGCGGCGCAGTTATGGTAAGTGTGTCAACATTAACTAGTTAGCAGCAGTCCTTTAAAACACTGAGCGCTCTGAATTATTGAGAGGGGTTAACGACATCGACCGGCTGGTGACATTTCAGCGGCCGGCGGTCGATTCGAGCCTCGTGCGCGGAAGAGCAGCCCTTTCGGTCCCTCCAGGGCACCCGTACTCCGGCGAAACACTTCCTGCGACCACACGATCAAAAGCCGGCGGTGAGTTTGTTCTTCGGAAACTAGCCCGTGTTTGTGAAGCATTATGCTGCAGCTGACGGAGCCGTTAATGGACCAACTGAGACCACTTCACTTTCTGCTGTTTGCATTTCAGTAAGTTTCAGCGCAGGAAAACATGAAACTACGAAGCACTTTGGTTTCCGTTCTGCAGCTTCTGTTATAGTTTCAGGGGGATTTATGGTAGTCAGCACAGTTTCTCGCAACTTTTTTTGTGACTTTTGCATCCTGAGTTGTTTTTGGAGTTCATTTCTGTTAAGTTACAAGAGGAAACTTGCGATAAAAATCCAAAATTATCGATAACATGAAAGGAAAACTGTGTTTCTGCTGCTTCTTTCAGCGTTACCATTAGGGGGCGCCACAAACGAGTGTCTTCGTACAAACAAATTGAGCGATTAACTGAATTCTTGGTTAATTTTTTAAAAAACAAAGAGAAACTGACTCCTGAAACTGCATATTGTGACGAAAATGAACTTGTTTTGTGACTTTAAGATTGAAATTTTTCAGACGTCTGAGACGAAACTTTTTATAGAAAAGCAATATTATCGAAAACAAAGAAAAACTGCGATTCTACCACAAATGAGCGTCTTCTTACAAACAAATCGAGTGATTCACTGTATATAGGTTATTTTTTCAAAAACTAAGTGAAATTAATTCCTCAAACTGCATTTCGCACTCAAATTTACAGTCTTTTCCCCAAATATATTGGTGAACATCTTTATACGAGGATTTTATTCCAGTCGTGTGTGAGTTTCTGCAGAATACGCTGAGCAAAAACAACAACTATTTTGTCTATTTTTTCAACGTTCGCTATGCTCAAGAGCAAAAACAAAACCAAAAAAACCCCCAGCAACCAACAAACAACAAACAACTGGGCCCGGACCCAACGGCTGAATCTGGATTCCCGATATAAGGTCCCACCCTGTGAGCGTCGAGCCTTCTGAGGTGAGAGCTGCTGCAGAAAGGGGGGAAAAAAATGAAATTTTAAAAAGCCTTTCCGCACCCGCAGTGCTCTGGGCATGAAAAATCAAGGAGAGTAATATGGTCTATAATTGATTAACCATCATTAAGCATCACAAACAAAAAGACGAGCCTCAGCAAATGCGGCCGCTGCTACTGCCGGAAAAAAAAGCCGCCTGCGGCTGGAGCGCCTCCCCCTTCACATTTATGTGCAACAGTAATGGGAGAAAGGAAGGGCAAGAAGAAAAAGGAGGAACTCAGCAGAGTGTGATAAGGGGAGAGAGAGAGAGAGAGAGAGAGAGAGAGAGAGAGAGAGAGAGAGAGAGAGAGAGAGAGCGAGCGGGAACGCACGGCTGAGGATGCAGGATGCTGACTTCGGCAGAGCGTCGCCAGTGGTCCGCCGGACCCTCTGCACGCTCGAGGCGTTTGATTAAAGGACGAGCCTTTTGTCATGCAGTTGCAGATCCAGCTGCTGCAGCGTGCGCATGCTGAGTCACAGCATATGGACCAGGAGTGGGGACGAGGAGGGGGGGGGGGGGGGGGTGAGGAGGGGGGAGGTGACAATGCACGCTGCTGGGATCTCT
>JASSRZ010000006.1:15002256-15014843 GCA_032164315.1 Malacoctenus gilli
ACACACACACACACACACACACACACACACACACACACACACACACACACACACACACACACACACACACAGAACTTGACAGGTGACACGGAGGGTCTGGAGCTTGGGATCTCCTCATGCTGAAGTGCCCAGGGTTGTTAGGCTTGGCTCTCCCAATGCTGGCACTATAAAAAGAAAGTGAAATTGCGAAACAATATCCTTAATTTATTTGGGACAGTTTTTGTACTGCCATTCGATTTGACATGAGTGTGCCTTGAGTCCTTTGAATATTGATCTTCCTCTTTATTGTCTGAGACAAACGCAACACTTTTCAACACGATTGGAGGCAAAAAGAAAAATAGATTTTCGATCAAAGACAAACGACACAATAGTTCAATTCCATCCAAACGACACAATGCTGAGTTTTTAGGTTTTTTGGGGAGTACCCAGCACAATATTAACGTGTCTGTGTGTGTATATATGTATGCATATGTACATATAAAGGCACAAACATTATATATAGATCTATATCTAAATTCCTCACTCAACAAAAAGAGTCTCGTCCTTCGGCGGGAAAACTCTGGCCGTGGACGACAAAAGCCACACGAAAAGTCAAGGAAGAGACTGGACAAAAATCAGGAACATGCAGAAACTTTAAAAAAAGAAAAAGTAAAAAAAAGAAATAAAAAAAAGAATTTAGTGCACTCTGTCTTAAAATAAGTTTACAGTATTGATACAAGTACAAGGGTAAAAATAATATTTGTGTGTATGTGTGTTTTAAGCAAGTATTTTTTATTTTTCAGGTTTGCTTCGAAACTTTCTCTGAATGCCTAAGAGTGGCAATGTGTATATTGTTTTCTTTTCAATTTTTTCTTTTTATTATTTTTTATTTTTGGTGGCGGGGTTTTAGTATATATATAAATATATATGAATATATATGACAATTTTTCTTGTTTACTGTAAAAGTATACCAGTATTTGTAATATTGGAGAATGCCTGGGCATTTTACAAAAATATTAAAAAAGTATTTCTTTGATTTTTTATTTTTAATTTTTGAATTTTAATTTTACAGTCCAATTTAAATTGTGGGTCTCTTAAACTGTTTTTTGTCACTGTAACTGTAAAAGTCTTAAGTTTTAGTAACTTTATTCTGCCTTGGGTGTAATGAAATAAAAAAAAATAATAAATGAATTACAAAAAAAACGAGTGAGCTGTAAGAAACTTGGATTTGGTAGTCGGGTGGGGGGGGGGATTCGCCGGCGTCGGAGCTCCCCGGCAAAATTAATCTGATTCCCAGGACGTCATAACGTCGTTCCGAACCTCTTCAGGGGGGGAAGAGATCTGCCGCGGCGCCTAATAAGACTCGGAGACGGGGGAGGAGGGCGGGGAGGAGGGGGGGGGGGTCGAGCGGTTTCCCAGAGTGGGGAGATAGGCACCTGCATTGTTGCTGCTAATGTCCTTAAGCGGCCTTAATCAGATCTCCTGTTTGTCCCGTCGACGAGAACTTTTCTGGACTCGGAGGAAAAAGCGGCACTGAAAGTCTGAGAGAAGCTGCGACAGCAGAAAAAAAAACGACATTTTACCAACGTGGAAACGTACCGAAACTGTACTTTAACTGAAATAAAGGTTATAAATAATCCAGGAACTAATTAGTGATGCAAGATTAACTCCTTTTGGAGACTTTTAGTTCGAAGTTTGGAAAAATAGGTGCAAATTATCTGTTTTTCTTGAGAATTGACAAAGTATTTCCAGCTCCATGAAACTTTAAGTCAAAAAAGATGCTTTGAATATTGTTTAGCAACAAAAAAGACGTGCAACTGATCTAAAAAGCTTATTTTTGGGGGGTTTAACGACTGCTTGTTGACAGTTTTGCTGAGTGTGGGTTCCTCGGCAGGACGGGCAGAGCGTGAAATATAGATGCTTGTAATCCCAAAATAATACATGATTTATTCCACGATGGCAACAAAACAATGCTTGATAGTGGTAGATAACGGAATAATTAAAACCCTTATCTCAGGATAACAGGCTTTAGAACCTACAAGTGAGGACCTTGGTGAGATAATTAGGAGGATTACTCGATAACGACTTGATATCCACCAAAAAAACACGCATCATAATATTGAGATAACATTCTTCCAGCGCCTGTCAATCGGAATATATTTGGGTTTTGTGGGTTTTTTGACAAGTCAGGATGAAAAAATAGAAGCGCAGCTCGAAAAGCCTTGTTGCTTTATTGCCATATGTTCAAATTACCTCTGCTGGAGAACAGAGAGAATCAGCAAAGCAAAGCTTTCCTCTGGCCTGCGTCCAGCGCAGCTCCACTCCACATGAAAGCCATTGTCCACTGGACACGAGCATTCAGGGGACATTGTGGGAAGTCCGCGTCCTCGGTCAATGGCGGGATTTTGGTGAAGCGAGGCGGCGTGGTCCCCGCGGACGGCAGCGAGTTTCCCTGGCAACAAAGCTGTTGAGCCCCGAGCCCTGACAGTACTTTCCCATTCGCACTTTGTAAAGGTGAAGGTGCAGGATTTGGCTCGACAGGAGGGAGTCGTGTGTGTGTGTGTCTGCGTGTGTGTGCGTGTGTGTGTGTGTGTGTGGGTGTGTGGTGGGGAGGAGGAAGGTGAAGAAGTAATTTTGACATATCAGTCGTGACCCTGTGAAGTGGGAGGCTTGTGAAGAAGAAGCTGCTGCTTCGATCACATGATCTCCACCCAGAAAAACAGCCCATCTTCAGGGGAGATGTTCCGGTTTGAGCCAGAGGGGGCGCTGTGCTGCGTTTTCTTCATCAGTTTCATACGATAGCGTCTATTTACCAGCTCGACTGACCAGTAAATGTACTCAAGATCAAATAATAGATTTTAATCAGGTAATATTTAGATTAACATTAACATGAGAAACAGAAAAGGGAGAATATTTTGCTAGAATGTAAAAAAAATCCCAATTTTTCAGTTCCAAACATAAAATATGTTTAATCTTTTTTTTCTTTTAATTGAAAGCAGTAAATCTAAATTTTATCATTTAAAAATATCCTTCAAATAGTTCTGAAGTTTTAATTTAATTTTATTTGGATTTTTCTGATTTTTTGTAGTTTATTAATTTATTGATACTTTGAATTTTGATTTAATTTGAAAGTTAAAAAAGGAATAAATTAAATGTCTATTTTTTATGAGGGGGGGTTATCCATTTTTTTTAAACTTTTCCCAATTTTTACTCATTCGTTTGTGATAATTAAATGAAACACGTGGATAACAAAAGCACTCAAACTGACCGTCGTAGGCTTCAAACTAGCACTGAAGATTAAAGACTCTGCTGCCTCTTTGGGTTCCTGCTCTGTGAGATAGGATCTGAAACGTGTCCGTTGTGTCGGGTGAGAGTTGTTTTCCACATGCAGACAGTTTCAGGCGTCTGGCGGCTGGACTTGGGCCGACTCGCGAACACCGCCGTTATCACGCCCATCGCTGGCCGCGGCAGAAGAGGCTTGGCGGCTCCTCGCCGCCTCTATCTTCGGGGGCCTTTATTGCTTTTTGAGGAGGCAGCCGGAGATACGGCTTGAAGGGGCCGAGGTGAGGCGACCTTTCCAAATGTTAAGCGGATTTATTTCTTACCAATGTTGACAGGTTGCACTCGGTGCAGATCCTTCGCGTGAGCCTCGGCCGATCCCGCCGCCGTTTCATGCAGCTGCGTCCCGGCCCGCCGTAACACGTGCTTATCCGGGTTCGGGGGGGAGGGGGAGGGGGAGGGGGAGGATCCAGATGTGCCGTGCGGCAGGAATCGGGGGTCTCGCCGTCGGAGCGATCCGGCAGAGCTGGAGGGCGGCTCGTGTTTGATCTGCGGTCATTTTGACCGCCGGCCAACAAAGGCTGCGATTAGCATATCGCCGGCCACAGCGTGCGCTTGGCTCCGTCCACGCCGGCGCGCTCGCTTTAAGGGCGACCGAGCAAGGTCTTTACTGCCCCATAGCTTCAATGACCTCAGCGGATCTGCATGTGGGAGATAAGTCGGCGGTCTCACGGCTTAGCGAAGTAAAGAAGCAAACGGGCGACCCCCAGCAGCCCCCTCGCCCCCCCCCCCCTCCTTCAGCAATCGTGCTCTTTTCTTTGAATCGTCAATGATCCCAAGGAAAGATACACGAGAGCCGACATGCCCCCCGTTCCAGGGGGTCCCAGGGGGGAACTAATGTTGTCTTTAGTAATCAAAGTGTTTAAAGGAGGAGCGGACGGAGGAACACGGCGAAAATGGAGCCGTCAGCGTGCTCGGCCGGCGGTTCCCCCCCGGGGCGGCGCCGCGCTACTCAACCGGAGAGAAAACCACAACGACGCCGGCCAATAAAGGAGGAATTGGAAACGCGAACGAGGGGGACGTCGGACTGAAGACTGAGGGTCTTTAATTCGGTGGTTTGTTCCCCGCCAGGAACTGAAACTGGAAAAATAACGTGTCGCATTTACAAGCGTCGTTTGCTTCAGAACCCGGTTTCCGGTTCGGTTAAGGTGAGTTCGGTGAAAGTACGACAAGAAACACCAGCGAAGGTTAAAGTATCTCGCTCGAAAAAGGTTCAGGAGAAAATATCTCATTAGAAATCAAAAAGATAACATTTTAATGGTAAATAAGCATCGTTAATAGTTCGGAAATATCTCCAATTTAATAAATATTGTGATAATTATTCCAGGATGACTCCTTTTTTTGATAACCTGAGACTCTTTTAGTAACTCGTTTCCTTTATGGAAGCAAGCAGCAGCAGCAGCAGCTTCTGAGCAATTAAACGTATAAATAATTGAAAACAAACACCAGAGAGTCTGGAAACGGGAGCGCAGCATCCAATCTGCACCAAGGGTTAAGAAGCAAGGCTATTCAAGTGTGTGTGTGCGTGTTTGTGTGTGTGTGGAGCTGAGACTCTCTCAATCGGAGGTGTCCAACGCCTGCTTGTGTCTGTTACTGGTTTCCACTATTGCTTTTGTGTGTCCCTCCGTAACACACCATTGATTCCCGAGTGTTAATTTTACGTCTCCCCTTTTTAAGCTCTTTTTATTCCTGAGAAGAACCAAAAAAAAAAAGAAAAAGTTGTTTCCAAACGCGAGGGGCAGGAGGCTAATTATGCGTGGGAGGCCTGTTCAGACTCTGCAAAGCAGTGTCATTAAGGATGTTTTTCACTTAGCGCGCCGAGCCACCTTGCTGTAAATATAAAGAATGGGGTCAAGGGTCCGAGTTAGTTAGTTAATTTATTTGCGGGGAAACTTTATTGTCGAGCACACAGAAAAAAAAGGACGCCGACCGGGGGGGGGGAAGTTTGGCCACGATGATATGAGGTGGTCCGACGATGACGTCGCCGCTTGCTGCGGCGGTGTGGACGGAAAAAAAACCTGCCGAGCTCGGCGGCGGCGGCGTGGATTCTTCTGTAAACAATCAGCGACCGAGGAAGGAAATCGATAGATGGTAGAAACGCCGTCGGTTGCATACGGCTTTGTTACTCAGCCAGTCCTTCAACGAGTGACCGCGGCGAGACGTTTGTGGATTCGCACCTGAGTTTGCATGTCATGGTTGACATTTACGTTGAAGCTCAGCGGGTTTAAACCTTAAACTGGATGACATTCGGGAATAATCCACCCAGCAGGTTGAAAGGTCGTCTAATCTGGAGGCTCCAGAACGCTCCCTGAATCCGGCTGCCGCACTCGGTAATCCGGAACACGGCGCTAACCACGCCGCCGGTCCGGCCGCGAGTGAGATAAGGAGATGCGGCGGTAACGAATGCGAAGATCGATGTGATCGGACGGCGGCGTGCAGATAACGTATCCACGCGTGGATCGCTTGTAGTTTCCAGCTGTAAATGGGGGGGTGGGGGGGTGGAGGTTTTTTCCGGGTGCTGCCAACAGTTTGGTGCAGATTCAGAAGATTCAGAAGACTGAACTCCACGGTGGTTAAAAAGGAGTCTGGGAAACGCGCCGCTGGATCAAAACCTCCAAGCAAACCAAACCTCTGAGGCTCAGTCGTCGTATCTCAAGTCATATTTCATTAAAGACGCACAGCTCATGTTAAAGAATCACTGATGGCCGCCTTTGAAAGGAAAGCAATGTTCAGCGTCTTTGATGTGGACACTTGAGGACATGAGGAGGGAATGAAAGGGACTTTAACCGTCTATCTTTAGACTGGAGGACGAGTTGTTCTGCCGACTGACTCGCAGCAGCCACGGAGAAGGAAGATCTGCTCATCTGCTGGTCCGAAACGATAAAAAATGACATTTCGGTGGTGCGTGCGGCCCTTTAAGAGAGTCCAGCGTGCAAGAGGTGAAAGTAGAAGCGTTAATCGGTGTCTTGGCGGAGGTTTGCGCTCTCCAAGTGCTTCTAATTGTTGCTATTTGACATATTGGGGGGATCAGAAGTTGGCCAAACCCTCTGGATCATTTTCATTTATGCGTTTTGAAACTTTTACCAACCCGAAGCGTATTTTAAAGGGTGTAAAAGTCCGCAGGAAGATCCAGGAAAAGCGAGCGGTATTTCATGCTTCTGGAGCGGTCGGCTCCCGGGCGCCGCTGCCAAGAAAAGCCAGCGCAGGTTGGCCCCGCCTCCGCAATCTGTGATGGTCTGAGCGGGCTTTAACGCAGGGCTAATTTGCTGCCGTGTCGCCTAATTAGCACAATCGCAGGCTCAGGTGCGAGCTCTCCTCCAGGACAGCACCGAAAAAACGGGCAGCGGCGCGGACAAAATGACCCGTGTTGGAGATGAAATAGGAGGAAAATGACCAAAGTTTGTTTTCACACCTGCGGGGGGGGAAACGGAGGAAAACAAAGAGGCCTTTCTGGGAAATAAAACACAAATAACGAGGAAGTTCTCTGTGGTCAACACGAGTCTCCTGTGCGAGAAGTCCAAATGTATCGAAAACACAGAGAGCAGCAGCATGTTCTGACTTCTCTCTGCATGACAGAAATAGTAATCGTAACTTTTCTTCCGCCAGACGAAAAAAAAAAAGATTTCCACCCTGCAGAAATCAGGAAACGGCAGCGAAGAGTTTAAAACACATGAAAGAGATGAGATGTTATATCACCTCTGAAGATCCAGGTAAACACAGGAGCTGCTGGCTGGGAGGCCACTGTGTGACCACGTCACCACCGAGCAGCGTCTCGACATCCATCCATCAGATAAAACACAACAAGAAGTTACGACACAACTTAGATTTAACAGTCTCAGACCGCTTCAACACTAGAAAGTCATTCCTACACACACACGCACACACACACTGATGACGAGTGAACAATTGACTTGTTTGGGAATCGAACCACCGACTTTTTTTTGCATCCGAGTCACTCCGACTTTCGGTTTTTCTTGTATGATTCTTCCTTTGCTGCAACAACTCTTCTTTTATCGTCCCGTATTATTCACCAACCTGTGATTTGCTCTTTCAGTCCTTAAGGTGCATTTGTGGGATGAGCGGCATCCCAGCATTTTGGGAGGGGGCTGTTTCGGCGATGTATCTCAATCGTAAGTGAAATGATCATCCGTCGAGTCAATATTACGCCGAAAATATCAAAATGAGATCATAAAACAGCCGTGATATTCTATTTTATTCACTGTCTTCTATTAAAACTCCTAAAAACAGTTTTTCCGCCACGAGGAGAGTCGCCGCAACAAAGAAAATCATTGCCCCAACACGAATGTCCGTATTAACGGTTTTTCGCCAACTTAATCCCAAATAATATAATATGACACAGACGTGAAATCATGTTTTGAGAACTTGTACTCCAACGCAGCTGCTTAAAAAGATTTAATAAGCACGCGGCTTACTTTTCGCCAGTCACCCGTTTGCGACGCTCGTATTTGTCAGTTGGAAATGATTTTTTAATATCCAGTGACGGCGACGCTGCGACGAAAAAAAAAAAAAAGCCCATTATGTGACACAATCCGGATGATCAGGAGTCGCAAAACTTCCCATTAAAAACATCCCAACTGGCTGGTGCTGCAAGAGGAGCTCCTGGGTGCTTTTTTTATGGGGGGGGGGGGGGGGAGCATCTGAGCTAAGTTGGACAACTTAATTAAAACAATGTTGATTACTTTGTCAAATGATGGCAATTTAAAGGCTGAAGGAGGACTCCCAACGCAGGCCGATATAAGAGGCTTAGAACTCTGCTGATTTCCATTATTGTGTTAGTTCTCCATGAGAAAACAGCTCGCCGCTCAAACTCTCTCCCTCCGCTAATTGGAGTTATTTTAAAAAACGCTGGTACAGATGAAAACCCGGGATCTCCGGGCGCTTCTCTCTCTTCGCCCCCCCCCCCGACTGGGAGCCGAGTTTGGCTGAAATCTATAGAAAAACCGGCGGCCGGCGACTGACCCTGAATTAAAGCACTCAGCACTTCTGCATTGTGTGCACGGATGTAATAATTCGCTAACTGCCTTCTAAAGCGGCTGGACGAAGTGGGAATACTTTGCAACGTTTAGACTGCGATTACGCCGTTTATTTGGGGGGGGGGGGGGGGGAGTACACGAGAACAAGTGACAATGTCAGAACTGAGTAAATACTGAAGTTATCGGGCAAAAAACACTGACATTGATCAAAGTTCCTCATTTGTTCAGTTTTTTATGCTTTTATATTCCTTGCAAATTCCCTCATTGGACTCTTTTCACGGTTTTCCGCCAGTACTTTTTTGGCTCTACTCTTTTCATTGAGGGTTTTCCATCCGACAGTACCTGGCATACTTGTTTCGGTACTTCATTAGCCAGAGTTCCAAGCGAGCTGAGGGTGTGACATCATCGTGCTGTCGGTCTCTGATTGGCTAGAGATCGACGTCACTGGATGAGTCATGTAAGTGACCAGCCGTTTGTTATTCGTGTCACGCTGACGCGAATAACGGCGAGTTTTTTGGCTCAGTTTTTGCTGAGACGATTCAACGAGTTTCTCCTCGATGCTGAGGCGAAAAGAGCCGAAATCAAGCAAACAATTGGCTTTCGAACCTTTACTTTCAACACTAAATGCAGCCTGGTCTTGTCCATTGCATCCTTACAACCTTGTTTTCATGAAGAGCAGTTTAAGAGCATCTTCCTCCCGTTTTTCTAAACTCGTCTGAGTGAAATACTTGAAAATAAACAGTTGAGTGACTGAAAAAGCTCCTCCTGAAGCTTGTGTGCGGATTCTCAAGGTGCTGAATCCACAAAAAATAACGGCATTGTTTCCGCCTCACGGTTACCGCGAGGACACCCGCCATGTTTAGGGAGCACGTGAACGGCCCGGCTAACCTTGCAGATACATATCGAGCGTCCTCGGAGGGAATGGAGTCCGGCTCCCCCCTCCGCTGCCTCCCAGCCCCTCCCTCCTCCCCCTCCCCCCTCCCCCGGTCTCTCTCCTTCCCCCTGCAGCAATTTCAGCGCATGTCAAAGACCCTGAGAGGTTAATTATTTGGTGCATGATCTGTTTATTTATTTAACTCCGACCACGTTCCCGCCGCTCTTATCTATTCCTTCGCAGCATGTCAGGAAGTGCGGCTGAATCCTGATAAACTCGGTTCCTCTCACAGCGCTCAGCTTCCACTATTAGAGGCAGTGCAGCCGGTTTCTTTTGGGGAGGGGGGGAAGGGGGGGGGGTGAGATATCAACCGACACACACAGACATCAGCCACCCATCTTCCGCTGTCACCGAGCGAGACTTCAGACGAAAATTCAGAGAGCCGCCGCGAGATTGTTCTCGCCGGTACAAGCCGGCCGATTGGTAAATATCTGAGACGATGTTTGTGGATGTAAATTGAGGGAGAATCTTGGCGGGCTGCAAGTAACTGGTGAGGAAGTGAGTGCAGATCACAGATCCGACGCCTTCCTCTCGCCAGAGACTCTCACTCAGCGTCAGTCAAAGCTGGAGGAGGAAGAGGAGGAGGAGGAGGAGGAGGAAAGAGAGAGAGCGCGCCACGTTTTGGACGCCCGCTCCCTCTCCGGCTACACATCCGGTCCCGTCACGCCGAGGACGGAGATGATGTTACGATCCGGGGCGACGCTTTGCTTCATCAGCAGGGCAGCAAAAAACATGGCCGTGCACCGTGTGGGTGATACGCTACCTAATGGCGAGAAAGCTACTGGATACACTTAGAAGAAAAAGTGCATTTTCGCTGCGGTCGTACGCGCGGTGAATCGTCTGGAGCCAGCGGAGGGGAAACAGATACGAGCGGAGCCAAATCCAACCATGTCAGCGCGCTGGGAGGCATCTCATCTCAGGCCAACGTCAGGAAGCCGCTCGATGTATATTCATGGTTTCCAGGTTTAAGTTCACAGCTTGGGTTCACTGCCAACGTTCATTATCAGTACAGCGAGCAACGCGTATATTTCTGCAGAGCCCGTATGCAACGGCGGGAGGTCAGACGGCAGAAAGTTTAGGAGGCTTCTCTGCGTTTCGTCTCTAATGGAGCCGAGCGGCTTTTCAGTGATGCAAACTTTCCATATGAAGAAACGACTAAAAATAACAAGACGGGATCATCAGCGCGGCGTCGATCACGGCAGAAGGAGCCGTTTGAGGCTGGCGGAGGAGAGCGAGCCGCTTTGTTACGGAGAAAAACAACAAAGAGCTGCGCAAGACTGAAGTCAACTGAGTTCTCAGAGTTTTCCATGAGGTAATAGTACTAATACTACCAGGTACTTCTTTTAGAATGGTTCTGCTCCAGCTCCAAACGGCCTGCGAGGTCAAAAGGTGACGTTATTGGACTGTAGGTCACAGGTCGTCGCAGAACTCTAACGGAAAGCGACCAAAACAGAGAAGAGGAAGACAAGACCAGGAAGTGGAAAAAAGTTAGCTTCAGTTCTTCGAACCTCACAGACACGTCGTCCATGAACCATCAGGTCCACGCTGTTCGAGTGATGTGTATTCGCAAGTTTGGACAGCAGAAAGTCTCGCTTCGCTTCGGGATCTTCGGGGACGCCTCGTCTGCGCTCCGTCCAGACCGATCACGTCCAAGTGGTTTCAAAGAATCGGCCCGATCGGCCAGCCGAGCGACGAGCGGGACGCGGATGTCGGCCAAGTTTCTCCTTATTTTTACGATCCTCGCAGGGAAAGTAAATACTGCGGGAGGACGTTCGTTCTGACGAGATGCCAGATCACAAGCACGTCCATTTTTTAAACTCCAATCTGCTGCGTATACACCAATCAGCAGCTGCCACGCTTGATTGCAAGAGAGTCTGAATCCCCCCCGAGACGCCGGCACCACACGCGATACACCTCCGACGTCCTCCGAGGTGCTTCAGCCTTCCGCTGCTTCATCTGCAGCTTGAATCTTTTATCCCCCTGCCGGCGGGCCGGCGTCGTCGGGAGCGCGCGAGCTGGGAGCTTTTTCCAATCTGGTGATTGGACTTTCTCTCACCTCCCAACGCCCTCCCACCACACTGGCAGAAACCGCCGGCTGCTTCGCCGCGGCTTTCTGCTGATGCATTAGAAATCAATTACGTTCTGCTATGGAACCAATCTCTCTAATCTTCTCCCGCCGACATCCCGCGACACCCAAACGATGACCGAGTTCATTCGTTTGGATTGCGGAGCGTAAAAGGGCTCCGCTCGCCAATAATATCGCGGCGCCGCGATCGGGCCACTCATAGAAACATCAATACAGATATCCTCACCAAGTGCCCTGCTGCTCTCCATCATTTTCCAGTCAAACAAAGGCTCTTAATTGATTTTTTAAACTGACGAATCGCACACGTTCTCATTTTTCGCTTCCTACCTGAACTCGCGTCCATCCCAAACAAACAAGCCTTTATTTCTTCACTTTCCCTCAAGAGGAAATATGCAAATGTGTAAAAAAAAAACAAAAACAGAAACTAGTGAAAGAATAAAGCTGCTTTGTGGCTTTATTTGGAGGAAAGCAGTGGAGGTCTAACACTTTGTACGACACGAGGATGAAATCGAAGAGGACGCACGTTTGCAACTGGAAGATTTGAAGCGTTCGCTCGGTTCGCTCTGCTTCGAACCAGAACGACTTCTGCGTTTTCTCACAATGAGCCAAAGTGTTCAGGTCAGAGTTTGTCTTCTTCCTCAGTCAATAACAAGGACTTTGAATGTTTTTTCTTTCAAACTAATCAAACGGGAAACCGATCCGATTGTCACCTCCGAACTCGCCGGTTCCTCGCTTTGTTTCGATGCACGACGACCAACTAAAATCCAGCAGCATCTTTTGAGAATTTATGAAACTAAACTTGTGGGAGTGAAAAAAATTCACCACGTTTATCGAGATGCGTTTTATGCGAGATGGGAGTGGAACACTGAAAACTCAACGGGGGGACGCTGATACTCTGAGCCCGGCGCCGCGAACCCGACACCTTTAATGGGAGCCACAAACCACGAGAATATGTATTATATTTGATCCGCAAAGTGCTTAAGTGTTAGGAGAATTGTAGTTAACACCATCATTTATAAAGACGAGCATCGGGGAGCCATTAGGCTCGTCTTGTATTTGACTTTGTGAGTAGCGGGACATTTAACGGCGCATGGGAGCCCGAGCAGGTGCCAGAGTGATTATTCCACTGCCCTTTTAACCACAAGCCACATTTCTCATGTTAGCACACACACACACGAGGGAGGGGGGGGGGGGGGGGGGGGGGGGGGGGGGGGGGGGGGGGGGGGGGGGGGGGGGGGGGGGGGGGGGGGGGGGG
>JASSRZ010000006.1:15040152-15050458 GCA_032164315.1 Malacoctenus gilli
CGCCCAACTTTTATCCCGCCGTCCGCCGTTTCTTTTTACCCCCCCCCCCCCCCTCGCCGGCAAGTGGAGGCTCCTTCCTTCGCCATTATCTGGATTATGCGCAACACAGACGGATGTTTTGTTCCTTCCGGACGCCTAATTTGTGGGAATGAAGGCAGGGAGCGAAATCCAGCCCTTTCATCTCCCGCTTGTTATCTTTTTCATTATGATCACTGTGCTAATGAATCCAACCACAGAGCATGCTAATGGTACCTCGTTTCACAGAGCCACATTTCCACTATGCAGGACCCAAAAAAAGCCCCAAAACAAACCCTTAAAAGGGAGATTTTTGGCCTTCAGGGGGATTTGGGACCAGTTTTCGGTTCCCTTGTAACACAAAGTGTTTCTCTGACTGATCCAGAGCCGCCGCGCAGCGACGGTCGGGTTTCTAGTACGAGGACGATTCGTGTGCGACCGACAGCTTCAGTTTTTTGACAAACACAGCGAAAAAAATCACTTTTGCACACGTGCTTCAAGAATTATGGACACTAAAAGTATCAAAAACACCATATTTCCACCTGCTGCAGTTATAAATACTAACACTGTATTTTCTGCACTACAAGGTGCACTGGATTATAAGGCATACCTTCAATAAATGGTGTATTTTAAAATAGTTTTCATATATTTTAAGGTGCACAGATTAAAAGCTTGTCATGGCTGGCTTTGCATTTTGCATTCAATGACTACGGTAGCCATAAGTGACCAATGTTGATCCATAAGGTGCGCTGTTGGGTTTTAGGAAAAATTAAAGGCATTTAGGTACGGAAAATACAGTAGTAGTATTAGTAGTAGTACTGGATTACCATGGTGATACTTATTGATTTCTTCATAGAAGTCCACAAACACTTTATCGCCCTTCCCGCTGCTTGATCGCCGACTCATTGTGAGCATCGTATCTTTGCGTGTTTATCAGTTCCCCGCCACGTCCGGTTGGATGCAGCCTGTTTGTCATTGTGGACACAACAATGGGGGGGCCGAACGGCGGCCGGATCGACCGCTGACGCGCTCGCCGCCCCGGCCGCATTGCGACGCGAGGGGAGTCATTTTTCTTTCTCTTCGGCGGGAAGTTAAAGAAGTCGGGAGTTCTTGTTTCTTTCCTCTGGTTGTTTTAACGCAGAAGACGCTTCCTCGTCGCGTCTCCAATGACGGTGCGTTCAAGGTACATTAAACACACAGAGAAATGCTGCAGGAAGATTCCCAGAATGCAGAGTGAAAAAAAGAGAGAGTCCAGCCATCGAGTACGTGTCTTTAAGTGACTCTTGTGTCCTAACTCGGGGTCTTCCTCCGGCAGCTCGCGGCTGTAATCGAGGGCATTTTTATCCTTTATAGTGACACCGCGGGAAACGGCACGATTATCACCTACAAACCGCGTGTCGCTCGGACTTGAACAATCATCATTAGGGGGGAATGCAATCCCCCGGTGGGACACATTTGGTCTCGGTAGCGGCCCGACTTCCACAGGAAGCCTTCGTCTTTATATCTTCTGCGTTTCACGCGTTAACCGCGGCGTTTTCTCCCCCGGCGCTCCCCGTAAAACGTGCTTTAGGCGTTATTACGTTTAAGTGTTGGTGTTTCCTCCTGACTGCTGGTTTCCAGACGATGTCCGGGAGCCGTTGGCAGCCAGTCTTTTAAAGGAGCAGATTGGTCTGCAGGTGGGTCGAGCCAAGCCGTGTGAATTTGGCTGGACGGGACCCTGAAACGCCCCATGCTGCTAATCCGGAAACCCTCCGATCAAATTAAAACATGTGAGCGGATGAAGGGGGGGGGGGGGGGCGCAACAAAATCTGTGGATCATTTCCAGCAAGATAAGAGTAATTCGATTTGCGCGCTTGCTTCTCTTTATTTAGGTGAACAGAAGGCAGCTGGGAAGAATAAACATGGCAGAGAAAGTCATTTATTTGGTGTTTAGGTCGACTTTGGAAGCAACTGTCGCAGAAGTGAACCGGATTCAGTCCAAGGATAAAAACAGAAGCCCAAACGGTTGAATTTCCACCACAGAGGAAAAACAAAAGAGCGGATTTTTTATCTTTTTATCCATTTATCTTCCATCTTATTCGCCTCCATCCCAGTTGAAGCTTTTCACACGCTGGACAGGTCGCAAAGACGCCTCAACGCCCGGAAAGTCACTCAAACGGATCATTTTATGTTATCTTACACTGTATGTAAACTCGGTCGCTGCGCGAGCAATCCGCCCGTGAGGCGAGAGCGCTCGCCACTGCGCCGCCCTTACAGGTGAACACTGACTCTCCCCGCTCTCTTTGACGGACGAGTGTCGGAGCAGAGACGAGAAAACGGCGGAAGAGTCGGCAAAGCTGTTTGCTAAAAGTTCGAGGTAAACAAATCCTTTTGTGGTCGGGATTTAAAGCGAAGCCGCCGCCTCTGACGCCGACTCTTAAATTAACCGACACCAGAGAGAAAAAACGCAGCCAGAAGATGTTTGGCCGACTTGATTTTTGGCACTGAAGCTGGTGAAAAGTGGAACCTGAGTCCCCCAAAACGCTCAATGTGACCTGATGTATTTACTCCGAACGGGAAAGTGAACAAGCCGAGCAAAAAAAAAAAACGTCCTGTGGGAGGAGCCAGTGCAGATAAAACGTCTAATCATCGACCGCGCTCAGGAAGTCTCAGGGTGGCTCTAAAAAACGCCGGACTTCCGCGCTGCGAATTGATTGGTTTTGATTTATATTGATGGAAAAACATCAGATCTGCCTTCGCGTTCCGAAAGGAAGGAGCTCCGTTTGTAATTTAGCAGTATTGGCAATAACCTGCAGCACTACGTGTTCCCGCCCCTTCGCCTGACCTTTAAGAGAGCCCCCCCCCCCATAAATTAGCTGGCCCCCGGTTATTCAACACAGGCATTAAAGAGTAATGCCCTCGCTGCGGCTCTGAAGCATCCCCCGCTGGGGGAACCGCGGGCGATGTCGACTCTCCCGGGTCGCATTTTATTAACCGCCGGCGACTTCCTGCACACCTCATCTCACTCATCTTGTAAATGGGATGTGAAAGATCTGGACGAGCGGAGCACTCTGGCACGGAGTTAATACAGTTCACCGAGATACGGCGACGGCTCGGAAAACCACATAAAGTGGCAGGAAGTTGCCGCCGCCGCCGTGGCTTTATACGGAACGGCGGCGGCGGCGCTTTATCGCCACTCAGTTTAAAAGATCGGCACTGCCGGTGACCACATGGAGACGCCGCTGGCGCCTTCAAGATAAAAGCACGAAGCCGCTCACAGCGCTAGTTAATGACACTATTTTTGCAATTTGGATTAAGACCAAGCGGCCAAAAAAAGCCTCAAACGGCAGGTGAGACCCTGTCAGGTGGGCTCGTAAGCTGACAGGTCGCGGCCCCTGAGGGGGTCCGCGACATCCCTGGGTCGGACGCTGGCCTCGGACCCTCTGAGAAGGTCAAACGGACGTCTCCGGAACGTCCAAAGGGCAACAAAAACTAGAAGAGCGACAGGCGCAACACGAGGTCGAACGGACGTCAGGTAAAGCTGCTTCCACTGGACGCCGGGCGTCCGCCGGCGGGTCCCCAACCGCTCGCCGACCTTGGCGCCTGCGGAGCTTAATACGAGTACATCCATAAAGAGAGCGGCGGAGGCTGCCAAAAAAAGCCCCCCGGCGCCTGTAGAGAGGATGAGTCGTAAGTGGGAGAGCACGCCGCGGACAGCAGTCAGGGATTTATCAACCTCGGCCGAGGAGGCGGCGAGGTGGAGAAGCAGGAGAGCGAGGTCCACAATACGCGGTACCGTGTACTGCAAGAGCCTGGCGATAAAGTACCACAGTACACGACATGCACTCCTTTATATATCACGATGTACTGCGATACGATAGCAATAATGTTGTTCTACCTTCAAAACGGAAACAAAAATGATCCAATCGAACCCAAATTTCTGCAAGTCGTAGTCGTCAAGTACAACAACACAGTACTTAAGTACTTTTTTACTTGATTCCTATCAAAATAAAACAGTTTGTTCCCATTAAACAAAGTAAAACTTGAAGTCAGACTTGATGTTGACACTTTTTTAGTTTAAAAAGCCCCTAAAATGATAAAAAAGCAACTTTTACCAGAAAGTTTCGATAGTTTATTTTTCACTCTGTGTAAAATAAAAACAATCCGGTTACAAGCAGTGTTTCTATTTTTGATTTTGATTAAATTTCGTCCACTTTAACGGAACGAGTCGGCGGCGTTGCGGCACACGAAGCTGCGCTTTTCCTGAATCGTCCCAAACCGCGAACGACAAATGTTGAATTAAAGCGGTTTTACGGGCTGATTAAGTTGGTTTAATTTCACCGGCTGCAGTCGAGCGTTCTCGTGACGCGCCAGACGCCGGTCTAAATAAAGACGGCGGCGCGCCGGATCGATGGAGACGTTCGCCGAGTGCGTGTCAACGCTCGGCGGCTCCGAGCGCGTTCAAAATAATTGGGGTCGGGGAGATTTCATGCGCGTGGTGGTCACCATTGATCCTGATATTTACTTAAGCTCGCGCGGGGAAAAAGTACATTAGAGCAATAAGGTTGCCGAGTGTGAGAAGTTGTGTGGCTGCGTAGGCGGCGGCGGAAAGTTATGCCACTCGAAAAACAGCGAGCTGGAAGTGGAGCGTTCGCCATCTGCTGCTCTCGCCGCTCTGATTTATTGAGTCTTCCGCGGGATAAACGCGACACAAAGCGTCTGCGAGCGGCCGCCGCGGACCGCCGGCGAGCGGCGCTGCTCCGGGAACAAATACAGGAAGTGAATCTAAAGCAAACAGGCCCGCTCATCAGTCAGACATCATCCCGGACCCCCCGCCAGCGCTCGCAGCGCCGCGCCCACCCCGAGCTGTAATTAGCTCATTCCGGGACGGCACGACGGCGAGCGGAATGATGGGACGGAGAGTGGGAGCGGTGGGGGGGGGAGTGGGAGGGGGGAGTTGGGGTTTCCATGGAGACCAGCCGCGTTCCAGGACTGATGCTGAGTTTAACATCTGGAGCTGAAAGCTGCACGTCGCAGGCAGGTGCAGCGAGGCTTCGGATGGGAACCAGGAAGAGACGCCAACACGCGTTACCTCAAAAATCATCGATTCAGATGGTGAAAACAAGGGACCTTAAAGACCACTTGAGAGTTGGAAACATCTCTTTAGCTTCTTCACAGACAAACGTGAGGAGTCGGAGCCGATCCGCATGGACCTCGACTGACCACACCCACTTTCACCAACGTCCTGAAGCAGGAGCCTTCAAAACAAAAGCACGGGACAATTCCGTCTTGATTTTTTTCCTCATTCTTTTGAGTCTTTTTCAATTTTGTCGCAACAGAAATCTTGTGGCTCCTCCTCTCAAGAGAAATTACCGACTGTTTTTGGTTGAATTTGGCGAAGCGGCGTTTGCAAACTGCCAAAAAAAAGAGGACAGACCAACACCAACCAAAAGCACGACCAACAACAAAGCAACACGTCAGTTTTCATGAATCACATGAAGAGATAAAGTCGCTCTGATGATTGTGTAAAACACAGAGTGTTGTTGAAAGAAAGAATTCTATTTCCTGGTCGACACTTAGTCTTAGCTGCCAAGTTTATTTTTAAACTTCAGAATAAAAGGCGAAGATGAGGCGGTCAGTCCAGGTTGCACACGTGCAGCTGCTGTGTTTGGTGTCTTTCGCGGTTTCGCTATTCTTTTTCTGCCCGGCAACACGCAGGGTCAGCCGAGCCGCTGCTCCCTTGGCAGACGATGCAAGGATTTTTTTGTTTATGTTTTTTAATCCAATAAACAGATACGATCCTTCACAAAGAGCTGAGTTTACCAAATCAGCGAGTACTGCCACCACCGCCGCCTCCTGCTGGGAAACGACTCTGAAGGAGCGATTAAGACAAAAGCATCGCACCACCGCCGCTGCAGCGGTCGGAGGCTGAGCTGCCGTTACTTTACATCTCCCTGCTCTCCTTCCTGCCAACGTGCACGTTTAACCGCCGCGCCCATCAATCACACGAGACTCATCACGCGCCGGAACGGCGGGCCGAAGCTCGCGGCTCTCATCCCGGCTACACACCTGGAAGCGTGTGAGGAAACAAGCTGCATCCGAAGGACGCGGTCAGCGTTTCTCCATTCACGGCGATGCGTTCAAGTGTGAATGAGATGCATTCAGGGGGGCCTTGATGGTGCGTTGAGGCCTGAAACGGGAACTGGACTTTACTGGTAAATTACGACCGCTGCAGGAGACATTATAAACTCTGTATCATCATGAAGGGTGACGGTGTCTCACAGAGGAAATTCCAACTCAGAAACCTCAAAACAAGATCACAAAATACAAAAAATAATCAATCTAGAAGCAAAAGTCGTTTGTGGACGACGATCTTTTCCACCATCTCAGTTTGAGCCATTAAACTACAAAATGCTGCTCGAGCCAAACCGACATATTGAGGTCGAACACTTCGGTTGCACACGGAGCCGACTTGTTACACAAGAAGTGAGCAGAACATTAGGAGTTTGTTTCATCATCACTTGGTGTACTTGTACTTTTTATTATAAATCGATAATTACAGGAATAATTGCATTAATTGCAGACAATCGGAGGCCCTTTGGTGCCCTCTGATTATCCGCCTCTAACCAGCAGAAGTGGACGAGAACCCGACCTGACGGCACCTCAGATTATTGGACGAATCCGACATGAAGCAGGTTTTCCGGGATTAATGCTCCGAGGGAAAATGTGACGGATTCACCCGCGATGGATGGAGAGAATGAAAAAAGAAAAGAAAAGGAGGCCAAAAATGGTCTTTTCAGTCACGCGCATCGTTACTGACACGTCTCGTCGAGGTTTGACGGCGGCGCACATTTGCTCGCGGTCAAAGACCGGCGATGCCGAGACAGGTGATGCCGGGGAACAAGACGGTGAATTTAAAGGATACTCACCCCCCCCCTCCCTTCTCCCCCCCCTAGTCTGGAGGAAGCAAGAGAGGGGGGAACACACAGCGCGGCCTCAAATGAGCTCCCTGACAGCCAACTTTCATAGTAAAAAAAAAAAAAAAAGGCGAGGAGCGCTGTGGTGAAACATGGCTCCAGGCGGCACTTAAAAAAATCTGGCAATATTTCTTTGTGAAACATGGAAAGCTCAATATGTCCAACAAAGCTCTCCTTTTAAATCCTCTCTGTGCGAGAGATAAGAACGCCGCAGCTTTTAGAGATGACAGTGAAACGCATTGTGCTCTAACAAGGGAAAAGAGAGAAGCTGGCCGAGGGTTGATGCGCCTCTTTCGCCCCTTCAGAAACAGATTTCCCTTCCCGCTCTGCATTCCGTGCGCACATCCAAACTTCATTCCACAATCAACAAAAATAAACCACTCGGTGACGAGGTCACATGACGCGGAGGACGAGTCGCCGAGTTCAAAAACACCAGAAAACTTCAGTTCTGGCGATCGCTATTTTTCAATTTCAACTACAAAACGAGAGAATCGGCAAAACTGTTCAACATTTCCAGTGTATTTGTTCATTTGTAGCATAAATACTTCACTAAATCGCTGCTGAAACCTCACACAAGTGTTCACGAACGCCGCTTGCTTGCACGAGGACTAACTTCGTCTTGAGCTCCGGCGAAGCCAGAGGCCTGAACAAACGTGAGCTCTGCGGCGGGACTTTGATTGGAGCTGCGCCTCCTCGTCACCGCTTCATTCCTTTGCCGTCTTCCCGCCAACTCCGCAGCTTCCGTTCAATTTCCTCTATAGATTCTGGCACGTCGATCACGCCGCGGCTGAAAATAGCGCCGTTACATAACAAAAAGTGCAAATTCAATATTTGAAGACGCCGTCGCCGCCGCCGCTGCTGTTGTTGCTGGTGAATAATGGAGTTGCGCGTCACACACGTGAACATTAAAAAGTAATAGCTTTACTCCGACTCCTCCCGGGCTCCCCGCTGCGACGGAGCGGCCGGCGCCGACTCCCTCGGGGCGGATCTCATTTGCTAACTGTGGCTTCCTGTCCCCTCATTTCCCTCGTCTCATCAGAGGGAACTGCAGGCAAATTGTTTGTAAATCACACAATTCGCTTCCACGGAAAAAAATCCAACGCTTCGCCGCGGACCGCAGGAAAAACGAATGTTCAGCCGAGCAGTAATTTCAGTAAACTCTGGTCGACAGCGCGAGGAAACGGCGAATCCTGATGGACGCTTTGTCATTTTTCACCCTCGCCGATCATTTTTAGCGTCGAACTGAAGGAGTTATTCCCTCAATCGTCCATATTGTTAAACTGAGCGCAGCAGGGAGGCTATTTTCTGTACTCTCAGTGTTTTGAGGAACTGAAACAGCTTTTTCGGTGACATTATTTGGTTCAGCTTCAGTCAGTAGCTACAACAGAATAGTTCTTAGTAGCTAATGGAAAACCCAAAAAATACGAGCAGAACCAGTCGAGCTTCTTGAGTAAAGATGCTGTTGGGGGAATTTTCGCAAATTCCGCTATTTTGTCTTCTTCTCTTGATTAATAACAAGAGGTCAGATATAAAGCTGCCCCCTAGTGGCTGGAGGAGGAAGCAGTTATACATTTTTATACACCGGCTGATTTTATCTGCTTCAGTTTTGGACCTGTTGGATTTTTAAGGCCTCACAACTTCAAATTTCCAGCTGGACTCAACTCAAGAGGATCCCTGGACGTGTAGGTACCAGTACCAGGAACTATCGCCCAGTGGAAAACCCTCAAAAGCAGCTAAATGGAAAATGACACTAATAGTGTTTGTTTTTCTTCAGTTTTCTGCTGGAACTCAATTTGCGAGATCGTTTTCGCGTCGACATTAGTGTGACTCCACACTTCTGAGACAGACTTCAGTCCGTCAGCAGAATTTCCCCTTCTATTAACTTCCCTCCTTAATAGCACACGAAAGTGGGAGTTAGGACGTGTTACGCGGCGCCACTTTCAGCTCCGCTTTCACATTTCCCCAAAACGGGCGGCGTCTCGCGGGGCTGTTGGAGGGGAAATGGGCCTCAGACCTATTTACTGAGCGATGGGTCCATCAATAATGAAGCAGGCCTGACATGCCGGCGAACACGCCCCACTCGCTCGGCTTTTGGATGAGAGCTTTTTGATGTTATGCGCCGACCTCTGACCTCTACCCGGCACGCCGGTTTCTCTTCTTCCACCAGTTTTTTTTTTTTTTCCCTACAGGAGCTCAAAAAATGTTTCTGCGTTTTTGTTCCGCCTCCTGGCGGAGGACACTCGCCACCAGGCAGCGTTCGGACTCAGATGTTGGCAGATTTTTCCTTCCAGTGGCAGGAGAAAGATTACAGCACCTGCCTGGATTGATTGAGACGCTTTCAATCACAGAGGCAGCTTTAATCAGCAAAATCAGCTGCTGTGGCGTCTGGTGAAGATGGAAACGCGTCGAATTAAAACTCCCCCCCCCCCCCAAAAAAAAGGTTAAGAGCCGTTTCTGTATCAGACTGTGGCGAAGGAAAATTTGGAGGGAAATGTAGGAACGGTGGGCGCCAGGATCGGCATTAATATGTCATAACAGCTTTAAATTCAGATCAGAGCCGTGCGGGTTTCGTGTCGACATCGGCGCACCTTTTCTCTCTAAACTGCCGCGGCGAAGGAGCGCTCGTCAAGCCGCTCAGTCAAAGGCACAAACACACTGCCGGTGACTTGCTTCGCCCTCCGCGGCGACGCTTTGAAATGTGCCACCGCGCGCCGGAACAAAGGTAATAATGTCTCTCTCTTCTGCCGCTATCTGGGTCGAGTGAGATCAATCAGTCTTTTGGGCGAAGAATCAGCGTGTGCGTCGCTCTTTTGTCACCGGCGCCGGGTTCACCGGAGGAAGAGGAGGAGGAGGAAGAAGAGGTGCGGATGAGCCTGATGTAAATCAAAAGGCTTTCAGTTCACCAGAGGAGACGAGGTTCAGGCTGTTTCGCCGCGGCCATCAGAGACCCGCCATGGCTGAACAATGCCTCGTTATTGGAGCCCCGAGACGGCGGACGGACGGATCAAGTTGCAAAGATGGTTTTGTTGGCACCAAATATATGCTGAGATTCGGCGTTATTGGGACAAAAGACGACTGACGAGTCGTTGGTGCGACTTTTGATTCATCCTACCGAGCTTAAACCAACCAGGTTCCATGAGAAACGTCAAAACAGAGAAATGCGATTCAATAAGTTCATACAACTGTCAACATTCAACAAGAAGACATCATAGTCCTCAAAAATATTTACGAAATATTAAAAAATATTAAGAAAAAAAGCCTATTTTTTCCAAAAGCTAAATTTTCCACAATTTTCCATAAAAAAATAGTAAAATATCGTGAGATAATGTCACTAA
>JASSRZ010000006.1:15066331-15077750 GCA_032164315.1 Malacoctenus gilli
CACACACACACACACACACACACACACACACACACACACACACACACACACACACACACACACACACACAAAGTCTGTCCAACAGTCCCTCAGCCGGCGGGGGAATCCATCACGCTGCCGGCCACACGACTGGTGGATTTCAGACTGCACAGATACTTGCTGGTGGGCATGGGGGGCAGGGAGGGGGGGGGACAGAAGGGTTGTGGGGCAGGGGGGGAGAGATTTGGGGGGGGGGGGTTGGATTTGCCAGAACAAGTCAGCAGGACGCGCACCAGAACACACCAGTGAATATTTTCACCGCGTGCTGCGGAATATCCTCATCTTGGAATTTCACGAGCGATTTGGGGAAACGAGATAATCGGCGCGGCGAGCTGAAATATTTAGCAGCTCGGCCCACCGACGCTCGCCGGAGCACGAAGGCCTGATCTATGCACTTTTAGGCAATATAGGGGAAATTTGTCTCATCTCTTATTTACCATTTGAAGACACATAAACACCGCCGGCACTCGGAGGGCGCCGGCGAATATTCTGCTGCGGCAGTTCAGGGCTTCGCTGAAAAAAGAGAGAAAGAGAGAGAGCGAGAGACACTTCCTGACGTTTTCCTGTCCCTATGTCTCAGAGCGAGACACTTCCTGTCTCTGTGTCTCAGAGAGACTGACTTCCTGTGTGTCTTCAGAGAAAGATACTTCCTGTTTCTGTGTCTCTGAGACGGACGTCTTCCTGTTTCCGTCTCTGTCCCTCTCATCCCTAAAGATGTCCATCATACGCGAGCGCTGCGACGCACATCGACGGCGTATCGCCAACTTCCCTTCGGGCTCCTGCTCTTCTTCACCACAGAGCGACGGCGGCGTTACGGGAGGACGCCGCCACGGAGAACCGCCTGTTGATCCCACTTTACATTTCATTTCTCAATGGTTTCCACGTTCCCTCGAAAGAAAACACTCTAAAAATTCACCCGCAGGTCGACGAAACGTCCATCTGGAGGGCAGAAAGCAACGTTTCTCTTTAGTTTGGAGTTTTACTGTAATTTTCCCACCGTTTTTCAAAGTAAAAGCCTGACTCATACCCGTCATAAAATGCTATTTGTGTCTATAAATCAGACTTTGACGATTGCTACTCTTAATTTGAAAAAGAAAAGGTTCAAATCAAAGTGTACCACACAATATGAAGCAGTGTGTGTGCTGTGAGTGTGTGTTTCAAGAAAATTGTGTGAATTTCACTTTCAATGTTCGCTGCGATCGTATTTTCCAGTTTAACTGAAACCAACGAGGTAAAAAAGTGGAAATTATCCCCAAAAAACCCAGGAACAACATGCGAATTCTCGCCATCAGCCGGGACGGGCCTGACGGACGCGCCTTCGCGCAATGCCGACGCGTTTCCACGGATGATTCAATCTTCCCGGGAGAGGCGGCGAGGACAGCGTCCGCTCCATTTTGTAAAACTCGCGGCGCTTCCTGTCCGCCGCCGCCGCCGTCTTGCCAATAACCGTCGCGTTGGCCGCTATTATCCGGCGTTTTGGAGCCGGGATGACATCTCTCACTTTGTCTTCACTCCGGTGTAATCTCAATAAAGAGCATGCTGCTTGAAAAGCTGTCAAAATAGAGGCGCTCATATATATGCAAATATGTAATAAATACAATCTGCCGTGCAGAGAGCGGCTTAAAGCAGATAGAGCAAAGAAAAGGGGTGGGGGGGGGTGGGGGTGGGGGACCCCGAGAAGCTCCGCCCGCTGCCGCCGCGCAGCTGCTGGCAGGGAGCTCGCTGTCCGTCTCCGCCTGCCCGTGGCCGCGCTGCCCTCGTCAGGGAGGCGGCCAATGGGTGGACGGCGCTGACTTTCCCCGACAGATGGACGGACGCACTTGCCAAAAATTTGGGCGCGGTGCCCCGGTGACCTCTCGGAGCTCCCCGAGAGGGAGCCCCCCGTCTGCTGGCGCTCGCCACGGCCCTTCTCCCGGGGTCAGGCCGGGTTACGCCGCACGGACGCCGGACAAAACGCGAACGCCGCCGCCAACTCTGGGTTACCTGGAGAAAGCTTCGGCGGTAAATTTCCGTCTCGGACTGGCGCGTTTGCCAACAAGCGCATGCAGATGACGGTTCCTTCTTTTAATGAGGTAATATTTTTCTCTGCCAGTCTCCTAATTATTAAGAGGGCACCACACATGAGGTGCTCGCGAGGTAATTACTCTGCAGAGCAATTTAGCTTTCAGGGGCTAAACCACAGGTTTGGAGGCTTTAAATTATTGACTTGGGAGCCAAAGTGTTCCACCTGACGCCGTTTCGCTGCGCAATTATTGCCAAAAAACAAAAAAACGTTGTACGCAAGAGCGTGACGGCGTTCCAGTCTGCTGGGAAAGTTCTAGAGAGCTTTTCTTTTTTAAAGGGAGGCGGCCAATCGCAGCAGGGAACCGTCCGGCAAAGTCCGCCGATCGATACAGGAAGTGACCTCAACTCACACTGGGCGAGGGCAGGGCGCGGCCTGCACAGGTGGACAGTCCATCATGGGGACACACACACACACACGCGCAGACACACACACGCGCAGACACACACACACACACACACACACACACACACAGATACACACACACACGCACACAGACAGACAGACAGACAGACAGACAGACAGACAGACAGACAGACAGACAGACAGACAGACAGACAGACAGACAGAAAGACACACACACACACACACACACACAGACACACACACACACAGACACGCATGCACACACACACACACACACACACACACACACACACACAGATACACACACACACACACAATTCAGACCTTTTCAGGCCTTGTTTTATGAACGATTTCGATGCGACTTCCTCTGAGTTACCAAAGCTAAAAATGTCCGGTTCACTCACGAAAAGTTTGTAGTAACGACCTGAAACTGACATCATACGATGAGTCTGGAACACGCTCCCTCCTCCTCCTCCTCCTCCTTCCTCCCCGCCAGCCGAACAAAATGTGACATTTGGAAAACGCGATGCAACGTTTGCATTATTAAGTGAAAAGCCACAGAGAAAAAAAACCCAAAACACTAAGTACTCCAGTTATTTATTTACTCACTCAGCCACTTAAAATATTGACACCCTGCTTGATTTAAAATGCGATTCAGCGCTTTAACAAAGCCAAGACTTCCCACTGAACGCACACTTGTGAAAAAAAACAAAAAAACAAAAAAGAAACGAGTTGAATCTTTCAGAGAACAAAAAGTTGTAGCCTGGGAAACTCCTGACGCCAGCACATTACAAGACAAATGCTGTTCTCCTCACCCACAGGAGACTCTCCTCCCCCTCCTCCACTTGTGTTTAATGGAGAACCATTTCCGAGCTTGGAACTTCCGTCCCGTTTACAGAAATCACATCTTCCCACCGGAGACGCGACGCCACCTCGCACGTGCTCACTTAGCGCGGCAGACGCGGACGCCAACGCCGCCCCTTGACGCGGCGGCGGCAGACATATTCCAAGGCTGCGACCTTGTGAAGCTCGACGCCATTCGTCACGTCGGCTTCGAAAACGCACCGACTGTAACGTGGCGGGAGCGCCGAGGACGCCGGTGCTAATTGGTGCGACGTCCTGACTCTCCGTTCGGTTCGTCTCCTCTCATCTTCGGAGGGAACTTTCTTTTAATTACAATTTTTAATCCTTTTAAAATTAAAATCTGAAAGCGAGTGCTCTAATTGTTCTTAAAATTTCTCCCCGCTGAGCGCCGACGCACCAGCAGACAGCCAGATAATGAAATTAAAGCCGAGTGTTGCGTCTGTATCCAATCCACCCACCGCTCGCCGCCCATTGTTCCCGCCGCTACACAGATACAGTTTCTTTACCATCTGACTATTAATCCCTGCTGGGACGCCTGATTGAGAGGCGGGATTATAAACGCTAAACTTCTTTCACTGACGAGATGAAACGAAGCAACTTCGAGACGATTCTGACACAAGGAGCTTCTGCGTTTTTAAGAGAGCGTCTGCTAACAGGAACGTTTGAGAATCAGTCGAGAGTCGGCGAAAGCCTGAAAAAAAGGGACTTTTGGACTCGTACCTGTGTGACTTTTTCTCCATCAGGTGAAGGTACCTACTTGGTCTTTAGTACCTCTTTAATGGGGTCCAAAGCGAGCCCAGTCGGGCTGTGAAAGTACCGTTTGAATCGCGCACGAGCTTCAGTGTTCTTGTATCTTGAGTGAATCAACGCAGAGCGAACAGGTTTTATAAGTCGAATCTCCCTCAAGTTTCCCCCGAGCGGCATCAAACAGCTGTTACGACACGACGGGCCAAACGGATGTGGAAGAGGGCGGGGGTGGTGGTGGTGGTAGAGGGGGGGGGCTGCAGCCCCTCGCAGCGCCGTCTCTCATAAACCCCGTGGCCTGGAATAAAACTGCTGATTAATAGCTTGTGCACATTAAAAGCGCGATCGGGTTTGAGAGCGCCAACTGTGCGTTTGGCCCCGGCGAGCGGCGGCGGAACGCGAGGGCGAAGCACGGCCGAACACGGGGAAGGTGGGGGGTGGGGGGGCGAGCAGAGCTGAGCGGCGCCATGCGTGCAATAATAATGAACGGGAACTACAGAAGTTCTCCGAGAGGAATGTTAAAACCCCTCCAAATGCAAATACATGGAGGTACATCGGAAGGGGGGGGGGGGCGGGGGGCGTAAAAGCGAGCCAAGTGGGCTTTTACAGGGGGAATTATTTAGGCATGAACAGTAATACACTCCATTAAGTTTTATGAACTCAATTACCTCAAAAAGGCTGACTTGTTGTAATGACACTGATCTAACCTCTGTAGATAAACCAGCGATTGAATTATCTCGACAGCGCGACGCCACAAACCCGTTTGCGGCGTTCTTCCCGCAGTCGTCAAGGAAACAAACGCGTTCGTGTTTAACATCCACCTGACAACTGGAAGTTGTCGAACTGAAAAACCAGGAAAGATCAGAGTCATTTTTATTTTGAATCTGACTCGTCTGGTTCACGTTCTCTTCATCTCTACTTCGTGACAACAACAACAAGACGCTGGCGTCTCTATTGGCCCCCTCTCATCGCTCAAAAAGCCCCCCGACCGGCTCAAACCGGCTCCTCTCACTCGTGTCCGCACATCGACACATCGAGATGGAACCGCTCGATGCCGGAGCCCGTCCGGATTCCGATCGGCAGCTGGAATTTCGGAGGCCTTTAAGCGATGAACACGAGCGCCCGAGGCGAGATGGAGGGCTGAGAGGGTCCCGGTCCGCCGGCGGAGGGCCGGAGCCACCGTCGGGACCCCCTCCCAGGGCTGGAGGAAGACGCCGGTGAAGGGCGGCGGCGGCGGGATGGAAACAAGGTCCCTGGATTAAACACAAAGTGCCAGCGATGATGAAGTACGCTGCCAAAAAACAACCAGGAATTTCAGCGGCGGCGGCGGCGAGCCCACGCTGCATCCGCGGGGAGTAAATGAAAACAAGGTTAATGCATTCAGCTCTTATTACCCACGCTGGAAGACGGGCCATCAGCTGTGTCGGCGGGCAGAGAGGCACGAAATCAAAACAGCGAGCGACTCGCCTGCTGGTGTTCGCTACAAGACCGCACCGCCAAACAAACGTGTGAGGCCGGCGCCTTGGTAACGACCTCCACCGCTCCGTTTCCGCCCCAACGCCTGCTCGCGGTAACTTATTGCGGCTGAAGCGAATGCTGGATTCCTTCTGTAGCCCCCCCGTCTGTTGGGGGAATCCCAGCAGGACTGAAAAATGTCCCAGAAAACAGAACTGGGATGTTTTCGGCCCCCCCCCCGCAGCCGTGACCGTCAGCCATGATTGTTTCCAGATTACCGGCGTGCCAAGGAGCCCACTGTGACCTCCAGTGCAACACGAAGGCTCCTTAATCTCCGCTTTTGTTCCCCAGATAGTGTTGTCTTAATAAGTGGCGTGTCTGTTTGGATGTAATACCCCCCCTTCTAATAAGACTTAAGCCCCCCCGGCTCGTCGGGTGCCAGCTTGGAGCTGCGGAGCCTCGCAGTGTGAGGTCAGGCCGCCTCCCCGGCGCTGCCGCTCGCCCAGATGGGACCGCTGCGACCGAGCGACCGGGTGTCAGTCGTGTTGACCCGTCAGCGCTGGGCCAGAGCGGGTGGGGCGGCGGCAATCCTGCCGCCCGGCAGGGGGGGCCGCGGGTTCAGTATGGCCAGTAATCTCTGAACAAGGCCTGCTGGCTCCAGTTTTCATGTCGCCATTAGTCGTATGAGCCTCTTAAGTTGGGGGGGGGGCTATCGGAGGGAGAGGAAGTGGGAGGGGCCTCGGGACGAGGGGGTGTGAGAACAGAGGCAGGACGGCCCCCGAAAAAGGTTCCTATTGCTTCATCTGGGACCCCTATGTAGTTGTCTGAATGAGAACCTAAATTTTCAGAAAAGAAAGGTAGGAAACTGTCATGGGCTTTTATTTTGAAAGGTGCAAAAAGGCAGCACTTGGTTGGATTTGTACCCGTTAGTTTTGGATGGGACTAAAAACTGCTGCAGAGCTGCTGTCTCTCTCTGTCCAGCTCACTTACATTAGAAATAGCATCACTGGCTTGTAGAAAAGCAGCTCAGTTACATTTCCGCTAAACTCCTGTTGACTGTCTCACTTCAGCGGTCCCAAATCCTTACAGATCATAGAGCATCTTCCACCAAATCACTGCAGCTGATCAATGAGCCACACAGTTCCACGCGGTACCGACCACCCGTGTACTAGATTAACAAAACGGCGACAAAAGCCAGCAATCGACTGTTGTCGGCAGCAGAAAAATACGTTTCAGTGACATCCGAATGAACCCACCAGAATCCACCGGAAGACATCGGCTTCGTTTCTTATCTGCGGAACATAAAAATCATTAAACGTCTTTCGCTGGCGGTCATCGGCGGCGGCGGCGCCAAAAGAGAAGAGCGAGGACCAGTAAAAACAAAAGTTCCCCGAACGCAGAGCGGGAGGATGACCTCTTTACTTTCGCCAGCAATTATTACCTGGCCCATTTAACACAATCTGCACAAATCAGTGGAAGGGAATTTGTCCCCCCCGAGGCTCCTCTGCCTATAAAAGCCAACGCGCCTCCTCCACGCCCCCCCCCCCCCCAATCTCCCTCCACCCGCCCGCCCGCCCGCCCACCAGCCTTCAACCCCTGCCGCACCTTGAAGCCTGGGAACAAAGCCCATTATTGCTCCTGTGAACGCAGATGCTGTGACAGGTGAATGTTGTCTCTGAAGAAAATGTCCCATGATGACAACATTCACTGCAGGGTGACTATTATCCCTGATTCATCATTCTCATATACTGCGGTGGTTTGCGTATTTCTCGCCTGCAGCTTATCAGCAGCAGCCATTCTCTCTCTCTCTCTCTCTCTTTCTCTCTCTCTCTCTCTCTCTCTCCCTCTCCCTCTCTCTCTTTCTCTCTCTCCTCTTTTTCCTCCTCCCCTTCTGTCCTGCTTCAGCAAATCCCACCAGCCAAATGCTTTCCCCCAGAAATCTAATGGAAGTGATTTGACTTCCGATTAATAGGGCTGACAAAGGCAGAACGCCGCGGCCGGCCACTGCCGGGCCCATTATGCTAAACACGGGCCGCGTGCGCAGAAAGCAGCAGCTGCTGAGGTAAACACACACACACACACACACACTCAAAAAAAAAAAAAACACATTTCTGAGGAGTGTCACAAAAATGCGATATCAATATTTCATATGTTTCGCTGCGCCCGCGTCGCACCTCCAATTAAATCATTCATCTTGATGTAATAAAAGAAGCCAGGATATTACTGGTTGCAGCCCCGACACCTATTATTTCCACTGTTTTGTCGCCGCGCGGCGCCCCGGCTCCCGTTCTGATGAATGCCACTAAAAGTGATAATTGAACCCGGGCTTTGCCGAGACGGGGGTGTAATGCGCTGCACCGGGAATCGCGCTGGAGATGTAGTGTTGCAAGCCTAAAACGCAGCCTAATTAAATTGACACATTAGAACACCTGAGCGGAGGCGAGACGCGACGCGGCACGGCGACGCCGGGCCATCAAGAGTTCGGTATTCCTGGACGAGCTGTCTCGCATCCCGACATTGTTCTGGTCACACTGTATAAATATTCGAGGGTGTTTTCCTAGAATCAGGACATGGCCGCCTAAAGGGACGCTCTATAAATACCCCGTGACAGGCAACACGGCTTTCGGGCCCCTCTGCGAATTCACTTGGCGTGCTCGGAGTAAAAGCCTGAGTGTGTCTGCGCGGCGCTGAGGGATGATCTATGTGCAGCAGTCTCGCTGTGATTTGATCTTCCTCACAAGAGCGCTTCGGGTTTTTTTTCTCTCTTACGTTTCATTGAGAAGTGCCAACGACGTCCACCGTTTGTCAAAAAACCCGGAGAGGGAAGACGGGGCGAAGCCCCCCCTCGCCGAGTTTTCCGAGAGACAATCAGACGGGAGCTCCTCCGGGGGGGGGGGACGCCGCTATCTTGCGGCGTGACGCTAATTCATCCAATCACGGCGCTGTTTTTTTTGTCATTCGGTCCGGTTCTCGGAGGGGGGAGGCGCCCGGCGGTCAGCCTCCTTCAGGAGAACCTGGGAGCGACCTTTTGTTTCAAACCGTCGCGCGGAGTGGTTTCACACTCAAAGGTCACAACCAGCAAGGCTGTTTGTGGAACAGGCGGCAATCTGGTGGCGAGGTGTCATTTAGGGGCGTCGACCACTTTAAGAGGATGTAATTTGGACTAAATGTTGTCAGACAGTAAGTATTGTACTTTATAGTACTTGATGGCAGAAATGATGCCAACCGTTAACCAACAAAGGATAGATTACAAATTTGACAACTTTTGTGTTTGTGACGACCCCAGAAATCAAATTCTTGACACGAGACCCGTTTAAGACACTAAAACAGTGTAATTCTGAATTGTAAACCTCCAAAATTGTATTTTAATGATCGTTTTGTTTGTGTATTTTGGTCAAAATGTTGTGAGAATGCTATTCTTCCTCCTACAGCTTGTGAAAGCAACTTGTTTATGTGTGAGGACGATAAATTTCCGGTTGAATGACGCTGCAAATCGTTGGAAAAGAGTCAAAAATAATAGAAACTATAAATCCAGATGTTTCACAGCTGAATCCTGAATGTATCAGCCCCTCCAGCGTCCCAAATCTGGAGCACAGAGGTGCAGGAACGACTCCCCGACGGGAGGTTATCGTGTCACCTGGAGGAATTTCCCGCTTATTTTTAACACCTTAAAGTATCAGAGTCGAGCGGCATAAAAAAACCCCCAAAAAAACAAGGGCCCAGGTACTACAGGCGGGTAATGCATGCTTATTCCCGCCTTTCAAGGGCGCCACGCACGGCGGAAACTGGACCGAATCGACAAAAACGCAGGACAACAGTGCCAAAGATCAAAATGACACTCGGAGGGGGGGAGAAAAAAAAATGTGTGATGAGCGAGCGGGAACGGCGTGGCGGGGGTGCTTCTCCTCCCTCGGCGCGCTCGCACACACTGGCTTCACATCATTTTTTATTCATTGAATAAGCATGCATGCCAAATCCCCTCTTAAAGTTCAAGTAACCAAAACAATTCAAATGCCATGCTTTTTTGGAGCCCTAGTCAGGCAGGAAGCCTCCCCATTACCACCGTGAATGGGGAGCAGTGTCGCCTCTGCCTCCCAACACCAGCCAGGAGAAGGGGGAGAAAAAGCCCGTTCTCACGCGCGCCATATGCCCGCTATTTGCATAATCAGAAACAAAACAGTCACTGGCACACAATCACAGCGCGCCGCCGCGTACCCCCTCAAATCATTTAATTACGAGGCCCCGGTTGAGTATATATTTAAGCCGTCATTATCTGCCGAGTGCAATTGTTGTTGGGAGAATCTGCTGTGGCTCATAAAACAGAGTTAAAGAGGAACCGTGGAAACTCGCCTCCTTTTTCGCCGCACCCCGTTCTGGGGCCCATTAGCCGAGCGGAGTTAAAATCAGCACCTGAGACTGTGGGAAGCAACAGTTTGGACAGCGAGCGGACGGCCGCTCCGTCCGCGACACGCAAGCATCCCAACAAAAGCGACGCCTGACAAACGAGTGGTAATACAGCGGCGTCTCGGTCATTCGTTTACCTGCAACATTTCGACAAACTCAGAGAATTCCGCTTGTTTCCGCCAAATACGCAGCTGGAAACTGGTCAAAGTTCTGGAGTAGAACATTTCTAACCCACCTGATTTGAAGGCGCACCTTTAACGAAAGGCCCATTTTAAAAATTGTTTCCATATACAGGGCGCACCGGATTTTAAGGCGCACAGAATAAAACCGCTGTGACTTCGGCGACGCCCCCTGACTACGGTTGCCATGAGTGACCAATCCATATACAAGGCACACTGGATTATAAGGCGCACTGTTGGTGTTTGAGAAAATAAAATGATTTTAGGTGCGCCTTTGAGTGCAGAAAATACGGTAACTCACCAAACATGTAAACAATAAACATCCATCTCATACCTGACCTGTGACCCATCTGGTAAGACTATAAATCACCACACTGGTTTCGTAAACACTCCGTTTTTCTCCATGTTTGTTTTCGAACAGAAAAAAAAGAGGCTGTGCAGAACTGGCAACCCAACGGGGGAAAGTCTGACATACAAACGAGTGATTCCGAGTCTGGAGACACGGCGTTATCCTGACTCCTTTGTAGCCAAAAGACGCACGTGTGTTTGTTTATTTTGGAGCGCGACCACGCGGCCGCACTCCCTCGCCCGCCTCGAGTGGCCATTCAGCCAAGGTTTCAAACTTTTGCCTCGGGGCTCGGCGGGACGACGCGTCGCGTGACCCGGTTCGCGGAGAGCTGGCGGAGACGGTTCAAAAGGCAAAACGAGGGGAGAGAAACAGCAGCGTTGGCACACATAAACACCTTTGCTCACTTCAAGCACCGAACGGGAGGAAGAATCAAGTTTCCGAGCGCTGACGCTCGCTGTGGCTTGACAGCTCGGAAAAGCCGACGCCGACGCTTCTATTTGTATCAAACACTCATTGTTAAGAGGTAAATTGCACTAATTACGATAAACACTGGTGTCCACATGTCTTTAGTTCAACGCGGGCTTCACCGGCGATATCGTAGTCACACGAGTGTGAATATATTACGAGGAGAGGCGCTCACGCCGAGGAGGAGTGGGAAAATATTCCACATGTGGGAAATACAAGAAAAAACTGGATTTCTGGGAACCACAACGACGATTAAACATCCAGAGGTGTCAAATTATCGCATTAATTGCGAACAATTTCTGTCAAATTTAGTGTGCTATAGTTTTTATCGCATTAATCTAATTCTTTAATTTTTATTCAGTCATTTTTGAGGTGAGATTAAAATGAAGATTAATTCGATTAATTAACTACAGAGCAAACGTGATTAATCGCAATTTTTTGAATCTCTTAACAGCACTAAAAACATCGTTTAAAGCTTAGAAACAAGAGTTT
>JASSRZ010000006.1:15077850-15098365 GCA_032164315.1 Malacoctenus gilli
CAAACGTGATTAATCGCAATTTTTTGAATCTCTTAACAGCACTAAAAACATCGTTTAAAGCTTAGAAACAAGAGTTTTCAGACATATTTAAGAACAGAAAACAAATCAAATGCTGTTTTTGTCCATCACTCGCTGACCGACAACATGTGTTTAATTACTACGTGGCTGGAAAGCTTTTTAATACAAATTAATCATCAACAAAAGACTTGGAGGAGGCGATTTTTAGGCAATATCAGGTGAGCCGTTCAAACATTACTTTGGCACAAACGGGAACTATTCTTGGGAACTACGTCGGCGGTGGCGGCGGCTTTATGAAGCACATCATTTCATGGGATGCTGAACATAGATTCCACTTATTATGATCCGACAAGTGGAGTGTAATTATTCCGGCGCACGAACGGGAACGCTAATCGCCGGCTGCAGTTCGGGGGTCTGGAGTCGCACCCCCCACGTGCAGCACGCCGCGTACATCGTAAAAAGGAAGTGGATGAAGGTGTTCCAGATTTCATCACACTCCGCCGCACGTTTGAATGCGTGAGCTGAGGAAATCTTTTGTACGTGTCTCTCCGAGCTGAGGGGGAATTTGGAGGCCGTCCGACTACCTGAGAGCCAGCGTCGGCGGCGCCAGCTCCCGCAGCCCCAGTCGGCGGCGAGGGGGACGGTTTCTATGCAAAGCACGCCCTCGGAGACGCAACTTTTCCCGGCGCGCGCTCGAATCATTTATTCAGATGCACGACGTCTTAATAAGGGTTCTTTATTCCTTGGCGGTGACGCGCGGCGTGACGGTTTGGTTGTGGATCTACGGCTGCTCTGCGCATTTTTCCAGTCCTGCTGCGAGCGAGGGAATTAGGGCCGCGTTCCCGCCTCCCGACCACGGAGGAGCTTTTTAATTAATCATGTGACTGTATCCCGTAACCCGGGGATTTCACCAGCGTGGGACCCCAAAGCACCGCCGCGCTGCTGAAACCTCCAGGCAGCCGCAGACGCCGGCGACTGACGCTTCAAACGGGAAACCCAAGAACTTAGCGCCAACTTAGAGTTTTGATCGCCGCTTCATTTCCGGCCTGTCAGCGTTTTATTTCCAGAGGAGGAGGAGGTGCGTCTGTTGCCGTGTCAACAGGTTACAATCAGCTTTGACTCATCATACAAACAACAGTGGAGAGACTTCTTGCCCCTCATGTTCACCAAAAAATGCCACCAAAACGTTTGGTTTTTATACTTTCTAAGAAAAAGTACAACTTTGCAAGTACTTGAAGGTACATGTGCATGAAGTTGTCAACAATGTGGTTTACCAGCGACACGTTTTCAGCCCAACTTATGGAACTGAGTCACCGATATGAGACAGAAACGCTCTGAAACCAGACGGAGTCGGACCGAGTTGGAACTAATGGAAAAGCGCCTCGGTATCCTCCTGCAATCATGCAAATCTGAGAGAGGCACCGAGCTGCACTTTCGCCCGGCGTCTCCGCTCTGATCGCACCACGACCGAGGAACACCTTCGTCTCTTTCTCCCCCCCCCCCCCCCCCCGGAAACGGGACCATTACGGGCCTCTCATCCGTGACCCCCGAAGAGAAGAACATCTGCCGAGGCGGAGCCGCTTCTTCAATTCTTTACTCTAATGTCGAGTTCTTAACGTCGAAACAGAGGGACGCCGTTCTCCCTCCGTCAAACTCTCCCTCGCACGATATCGCTGCTGCCGCGTCGTTTAAATCCCGGCGAATTCAAATAAAAAACAAAGTATTTCAACTGGGCTCCAAATCTTTCTGCGGCCGGGCGACACGTTGGACCTCGTCGTCCTCACATCATCGGTCGCCCTTGGGGAGCCAATTAAAAATAATATGAACGATATTGCTTTTCCCCCGTTGCACACACAATACTTCTTCACAGGCCATCTGCTTTTATGGATTAATCTAAGAACGCCGGAAATAAAAACGCTTTAATCTGCCCGCCGTTATTAAACGCCGGAGCCCCGCCCCTCGTCTCCTTCTGAAAAACACGTCAGCGGCACCGCGACGAACGTTGACGGCCGGAGCGCCCGGAGAGGCACTTAGAGCGATCAGATCTCGGGCGGGGTAAGTGGTTGGTGTGTATCTTCCTGCGAGGACAAAGGTAGCGGACCCACTTCAATCCCCTCCCCCTCCTCCCCCCTCGCCGTCCCCCGTTACACTCCCAAAGAACCCCAATGTAATTAATCCATTAGTGATCGGAGAATCAAATTTGGTTCTTGGACCAAATCTTTGCAATCAAATAAAGAAAGCATCTTTGAGGACGCGAACATTCGGGGCGGGAGGGATAAAGGATTAAGGTCCCATTACTCTCAATCTGCCATTCAATAAATCATTAATGCGCTCTATGAATAGCAGCATGATGGACAAGAGTTGCTGCAGAGAGCAACGTTGCTGATGCATCAAAATCAGTGCAAGAATAGAGCGGCGCAGTCATGCATGTTCCAAGCGGGCCATGCATAATGGATGCACGCAGGTGCCGCAGGATCGTGGCGGCCGGCCAGCTCGCCGACGGCGTCTCTCAATCACTTACGTTTGCTTTTGAGTTTGAAAACCTTTAAATTTCCTGCACAGACGTTGGTCAGAATCGGCTCTTATTTATCTCCCGAGAGGGTCAAATTCAAAGGAAAAACAGGAACCAAACCAAACTCTCCGCAAGTTCCTTCAGATAGTTGAAATTCCAAAGCGCGATTACTTCTGAAGGAGGAGGAAAAAAAACACAAAGTGCCCGACATTGTTCGGCGGCGGCGGCGGCTTCAGTCCGAGTGGGAGTTACGCAACGCTGAACTCGGCGACCTGCGAGAGCTGCAGGCGGCTCAGGTACAGTCATGTGGGTGAAGTCGGACAAACAAAGGAGCCTCTCGCTCAGGTACAACCAGGCTGACGGCCAGATTAGTTCCCTTCGGTCGGCCTCCGCTTGATGACCCGATAACGTCCGTCTGGAGTCGCGCTCGTTGATCGCGAGTTGTGAACGCTCCAATCTGAGAGTTTTGGCAGGTTTGGATCCAAGATCATATGAAAAAAATGTGTTTATAGTCTGATATAACTCTGTCTTTCTCCAACGTGTGACAATACACGTGACTTCCTTTTGTCCTGATCGTCTCTGTCTCTTTTATTTGGACTTATAGGAGCTTTTAGGTCCAAAACGACACCAAAGATCCCGAATGTGACGAGACGGCAGCAACGCAGCACCACTACTATAAAAAAAAGTCATTAAAACATTAAAAACCGCTTGTTAAATACCACAAATACAGTCATGAAGGAGGAGAAGCAAAGCTGGAGCTCAATCTGGAGACGCTGTTGTGTTTGTTGCCGCTAATAACGATCCAATCTGTGAGAAAGTCGCTCCTCCTCTTCATCACGCTGCCTTTAAGGCCTTTGATTCATGTCGGTGGGAGACCAGCGATCACCCGGGCAAGCAGCAGCGGACAGGCAACAACCTCAGACAGAAAAGCCCGGCGGTGACCGACTGCCACCCCCTTCCTCCCTCCCTCCCCCCTATATCATTCATCTGGGAGCGCTGACCCTCAGCCAGACTGCCGGCCCCCAAAAAAAGTCCCCGTTCAGGTTCAAAAGCAGCAGGAATCCAACGACAACAAAGCGAGGAAATAAATACGTACATATATAAATGAATCCGGAGGGGGGAGGCAAAGAGAGATTGAGGCCAAGAGAACAAATTGCGAGGTGGGCCAAAGTTGAAAGAGAGCGGCATCAACGAATTGGGGAGAGAGAGGCCGCAGGAACATATCTGATCACCTGTGAAATTGGGCGGCGGTGTTGCCGACATGTGAGAGGTCTCGCCACATTCCTCTCTGTAAACAAGACCCACTTGTTATTGGAGGGAAGTCTAAAGGCGGAGCCACAAAGAGGCGGCACGAACACCACTTCATTTCAAGCACGGACGGGGGCGGGGGGGACGATTAGCCACCGCCGCTGCCTTCTTTTCGCCGTTTCACTCTGACAGCTGATAAGAAAACAATGTTTACTTTGCTCTGAGAGGCTTCCGAGTCTTTGTCCTCCGAAAGAAAGCGACAATGGGGAACGAAACGGCGAAATGCGGCGGGGGAAGCCGGGGTTGCGCGGCACTTCCTTGTTGTCTGTCAGTTTGACGGACAGCGTCGCTGCCAAAGATCTGTCCTCCCTAATCCCGGCCGTCACGGTGACGGACAGCCGCTCCAAACTTTACGTCCCCGCTAAAAAACGCGGTCAGAGACGGTAAACATGACTTAAAGTTCAGCTAAACTCGCCAGCGAGTCGCTGGATTCGTACGGGCGGATTCTGGTTCAGTTGAAAGTCAGAAAATGAAGTTTAAGTACAATAAACCCGTCAGGTATCAAGACTTGATGACCAGTGTGGATGCTGGTGTCGCAGTGAGGAGTTTGCGTGTTGTCGCTGTGCGTTTTCCGCCTTTTTACAGGTTTTTTAGCTTCCTTCAACATTGACATGACGCTGTGAACGCGAAAGCCACCAAATCTCCGTTTCCGCTGAAGTTCGTCCGTCTCTACAATCAGAATATCGTCGTCTTGAAGCCACAGAAACAAAAACAAGGTTGTAAAAAAAACAGATTTATCTGTTTTTCGCAAGGTGAAGAAACGCCGACTTCCGAATTGCCCAAGTGGACGATTGGGGAACTGCAGGAGGAGAACTTCAGCCTTCAGCCGTTGCCTCTCGGGATAAATGAAAATTGCTGGCTGATGGTGTGTGACAGGGGAGATATCTGTGCAGCTGGACCCTGCTGCCTCAGCAACCGCGCTATAGGACAGGCATGTTAAACACCACATGGAGCCCGACGGCCCCCCCCCCCCCCCGATCATAAGAAACCAGGAATATGAACGGCGCCGCTCGGAGGGTGCAGTCGGACAAACGCGGGTCCCGAAAAGAAGCCGTTTAATTTCTGACTTCATTAATCTGAAATTGAGGAACGGTTCGGCGACGGCGTCCCGGCGTACCTTCCGCCCCGCCGGCGGACGTGCACGCCGGGGCGTCGGCAGGCGGGGGCGAACGGCGAGGGATGAAAAGTAAGCACTATTTGGCAGGATGCGAAGAGTATCATTCATTTGGGGCCGGCATCAGATTGAGCCTTCAGACACACTCACTCACTTTCTCTCGCCTTTGTATGAAAATGCCTCTGCAGCAGCACTCCTTCATTCCTCCCTCCCTCCTGCCTCCCCTCCTCCCCCATCCCTCCCTCCTTTCTCCCTGCAGCCTTCCAGACAGATAAATGGGAGGGAGTCAGACTGAATGAGGTTTTCTCGAATGATCCTACTTCCACACCAGCAAACCAATTACCATGACTAAGATAAACCCCTCTAGCACCCCTTCCAACAGCCCCCCCCCCCACCTCTTTCCAGGCAGAAAGAGTCAGCCATTGTTGTGGCTTGCGCATTTCTGCTGTGGCCCCTGGGGGGAAGAGGGAGGAGGGAGGAAGGGAGGGAGAGGGGGAGTCAAAAGTCAGCCTGTAGTCACTATCCTGCCTCTCCAAGATGACACGGCGGCAAGCAGAAGCACAAACCGCAAAACAGAAGCGCCGCGTTTCCCCGAGAAAGGGGGGGGGGGGGGGAGAAAAAGTGAAATTTTCCATCCAGCCACTTCATTAGCATTTCTCGCTCTGTATCTTAAAACTGAGAAATGTCACGAACACGCCTGCGGGCTATAAGTCGCAGCACCGTGTGATGAGTAGGTCTTGTTTTGGTGCCAAACTTGGGGGCAGGGACCAAAGCAGCCTTGATTTATTCCTCTTGCCACGCTTCTGCTAACTTCATGATTAATGCCTTGTTAAAGGTGCGCTTTCCATCCCCGGGAAGCCCCGCGAAGGGGGCCGAGGCGGCGTAGCGCCTCAGCAGCTAATGGAGTTATTTTTATTCGCAACATAGACAAACACGGAAAGAACCGCTCGTCAGAAGACGACTGTTCTCCGGTGACGCCGTCCGTCCAACTCCGCCCGAAGAGATCGAGAGTTATATTCTATTCCATTCTAGATACAGGAAGTGATGTTGCACCTGTGTCGTTTTGAATCAAGATAAATAAAGTTTTTTGGCATCGTCCACCGATTTGAAGGGAAAGTTTCTGAACTAACGATGAGAAAATCTAGAGGAATGGTGGAGGAATCGACACCTGGAGGCGGCCACTTGGTATGCCCCGCCTCCAGGATATGTCAGAGGATCAGGCCCCGCCCCCTTGCGACGCTACGCTACATAAAGCATGAACGAACGGGAGAAGAATACGACACCACATGATTCCACAGCCCACTCACGTCTCCCGTCGAGGAATCTGAATGAACCTCCTGAGGTTTCTCACCGCTTTTGATGTTTTGGCTGATCAAGGTCAAAGGTCGTCCCTCTCTGGGCGCTATAAACAACACACTTGCAGCACGTTCAAATGATGTATGGCCGAGTAAAAGCCGTATCAGCCTCCCAAAGTCGCTGCTGGTACGAGGCCAGAAAAACAACACACACAGTTCGCATTATCCTCCACATGCGGCCGCGGACGTGGAGCCGCCGTGTAAGTATCCCGTCTCTGCCACGGGGACGCGGAGACCTTAAGCGGAGCGTTCTGGCGAAAGGGCACTTCGATTTAAAAACAATTGGATATCACTGACAATGACCGCTCGTTGTGGTGCGGCGAGCGAAGGTGCCCCTGCCTCTTGGCAGGGTTACAGCTGCTTACGATACAGCTACACCCCCCTCCGCTCAAGGTTAAACTGACCCGCAGACTTTACGTGGGCCGCGCAGGCGGCGGGCCCACGCGGCGTTCGCAAAACATGAGGTCGGATAAATGAACTCATCCATCTTGGTCGGGGCCCATCACGGCCAGTTTGTCTTGCGTGAAGCGGCCGAGGAGTAATTACCAAGACCTGCCCCGTTTGAATTTAAATGATGAAATAATGGGAGATTATGATAAAAGTGAACTCTTGGGCTGCACTTTGGACGGAAGAGCAAGAAATAATATCTGTTAATGAAAAAAACCCGAAGTCTTAGAAACGCTTAGAAACAAGATGTGAACGCAACAGATCATTCAGTCAAAAACAAAGATATCTAAAAATAACTGTTGATTTTCACTAGTTATGTTGATGAAAACAGGCCAGAAACTTGCTAATTCAGAGTTAAAAACCACCGATTGTCCCTAAACGCATCACGACCACATTGACTCCCTTGAAGACCCTTAAACTGTTTACTTTTGTTGCCTACTCTCTTCAGACGCAGCTGCTATTTACACAAGCATCGTTTCCCTCCTTCGGATGCGTCGTGCCCGCGTCGCCATACGTCTCCGTGATAATTCCTCGCTTCTGCGTCGCACACGGCCGATGCAAAGTGGACTCGTTGACACTCGGCAATCAGGTATGGCAGGGTGGAGGGGTGTGGGGGGGTGTGTCTAGGGCCGTCTGCAGCACTCGAGCCGCCGTACGGCCCTGATGAAGCACCTTTGGTCCTTTCGTTGCCGTGTCTGATGAGGGACGGCGTACAGATATTCAAATCGGACGACCTGGACGGGTCAGAAACGACAGCAGACGACTGTCAGACGGCTCGATCCTTCACCGTGTCTCCTTTTACTGCATTAGGTACTTTTCCTACAAGCTCAAGTTAAAACCTGGTAATTTGAAATATGTCGTCACATGCATATCAGAAAGTTTCAAAACTACAACCCGTGTGGCCGAGAAAGAACCGTACGGAATTGGATCGGACGAACTGGCGATTCCAAAGGTAAACACATGCGGCTTAATTTACGTTTCGTTCAGGACAAATTAGAGGAGCGGCTCTGATGTGTCCGTCATCCGCTGAACTCTGCTGCCAAAGCGAAAGGAGTGGACGAGGAGGAAGAACCGGTGCTCCGGGTTAAAAGGTCGCTGGCTGGGAGTCAGCGGAGGAGCCGCTCTGACAAGCGGAGTAATTGATCATGAGGGAGTCCGCTCCGGCCGTTCCTCTCGCCAGCCCCGCGCTGCAAATCCTGCGAGCTGCCGAGCCGTCCCGGAAAAAAACGCCGCATCAGCGGGATCCGACACCGCCGACGCTCGCCGTGTTTACACTCCTCCTGCTTTACTTTCATTTCGAAACTGGAGGAGCAACGCAGGACCCGCTGCGACGCGGTGTAACCCACGCGCCGGGGCGACGCCTGAGCCCGCAAACCGCCAGAGACGTCGCTTACGACTCGACGGAGGAAAGTTCTCAGACACTGTGAAAGGAAAGCAGACGAGCGGCTTTGATATTTGCCAGTAATTCCTCGACAAAAGGTCAAGTTCTTTTCATTATACCGGACACGGGGTCCCAGAGGGGTTTAAGGTTAGCGAATAAGGTTAAGAGAGTGTTCGAGGTTCCCAGAAGTGTCCGAGAGCTGAATTTGAAGGTAAAAGACCATGAAAAATGGACAATGCTTTGATTTTTCTGAAGGCTGTTCTCTTTTTGGTGAGAGCGTTTGGACATTTTGCCAAATCAGGGGCTGGACGAGGCTTTTCTGGGAGGAGAGAGGACTGGTTGCGAACCTTCGACTGTCCCCGGCGCTGTTCCGGAGCCCCTCGAACACTCATTAGCGATTGTCAACATGATTTAGTGCCCGCTTGCTTTGCTTTCTTTCCATTAAGGTGGGCTCAGAGTTTAGTAAGCATGACAAACTCCCAAATGAAAGTGAGCACTATTTAATTTGACAACAGCTCATAAAAGCCAACAGTCTCTAACTTCTCTCTCCGTGTAGACGAGGACTAATCAAGCTTGAGGAGAGAGTTCATTGGGTTCGGCTTCGGATAGGCGTCAGCAAAACACGTCGGACGCCGAAACTTCCTTTAAACTCCAAGGTCGAGATTCGTCTTTTACCGGGAGGGAAACAGTTTGACAGTTGGTGGTCTCGGCATCCGGAGAGTCCAGGTAACCTCCCGGGAAATCCCGACTTTTTGGGAATAATTTTTAAAAAAAGGAGATTGTCCAGAAAGATTCGACAGTTTCCCCCTCAAGAATCCACTCAAGGCTTGTTTGTTTTATCTGAAGCACGCGCCTTGTTAAACAAATGGGGTCAGACGAGCCCGAAGGGACGTTGGGTTAAGTCAGACGGGGCACCACAACAATCCGCCCCTGAGACCCGCTTATCCTCGGGGATTGTGTTCAGCTGGCTGTTGGTTTAAGCTCCCCTGCAAGTGGCAGCGGAGGGATACCTGCCGTCAGGCTCGCCGCGTCACAAAGCCGCTGAATTATCATCCCGGACTGCAGCTGGACACCGAAGCGTCTCTGTGTCGACGCTGACAAACAGCCACAACGGGAGAATTCAGGGCGAGTTTGCATCGCGTTCACCAGAAACCGTCGATACGAGCGGCTGAGACCCAAAAACTCGGTCAGAAACTCGCCGCGTCTCGGCTTGTTTTCCTTAAATCTGCCACCTAAAAAGCGGTAGAAACGGCGTAATGCCTCAACCTTTAGCTTGATTGAAGCGCCTTGTTTTTCTCCGAGAAACAAAGGTGGTGTTTCTGACGGAGCGGAGGAGGGAAAGCGGACCCAAATAAGGTGTTTCTTTCCCCTTCCAAGTTCCCTGAAATCATGCTTTCAAGCTAAATATACCTCTTCTCCTTCCGTTCTGCAAGAGATTGTGACATCCTGAATTGCGACTGGAGTACTTTGTGATTTGTATCTAATCTCCAGGTTCTTGCCAAGCCCCCCCCCCCCCTTAAAAAAGGTCCCAAAAGAAACAATGCCAGTCACGAACAGGAGCTTCAGCTCCCCACGTTCATTTATCGCGCCGCGTCCTTGTCGAGCGGGAGTCGGCTCCTCGATCCCAACAGTTCCTTCCGATAGGTAATTGCTCTATTTGTGAGTTAATGGCGGCGGACACTTTCAGTGACCCAGTTCTCTGACATCGCGGCGCTCCTTCGGAGCCAACGTGGCCAACAAGGTGAAAGTCATCGCGAAACGGCGTCGGCGTCCGAGTCGCCGCGCCGCTCTGCCGTCTACGGCGGCTCGACTGCCGCTCTTTGTTGCATCTCTGAAGGAGATGCAACCCTCCCCCCCTTGACGGCATGTTAAGTAACCCATAACATCCTCCGGGCCAGTCTGGTCGCTGAACGCTGCCTGGTGCACCTTAAAACGCTGACGGGGAAGAAAGACGCCGAACTCAAATCTTGCAAATATATCATTTAAACGACAAAAAAAGACGGTTAGCAGGTTTAATATCACGTACCAACTTCATGTTGAAATGATAAAGTCCAGAAAATACAATTTTGTGGGTAAGGACTCAAATTTGCCACCGAATAGACGCAGAACGACCACCAACATTCAGATAAAGCTTCAGACGACGGTTATCAAGCGACACAAGTCCATCGAACATAACAGACATGTAAACGTGGACGCTTGAAGACAGGAAAAAGTCTCCGTTTGTTCATCCGTGTGGCCTCCGTGTTACACGTCGAGTTGAGACGCGTCCTTCAATCGGCCTGGACGGGAACCGAAGGAACATTTCCACGGCGACCGGTGCAGCAAAGCGGAGAGGCCGCATTGGGCTAAGTAGCAGCGCGGCCGTGCTGCAGAAAGCCCCAATTTCATTGGGTAATGTAGCCCATCAATCCCTGTCAGAGGCAAATGCACAGTAATACATTTTGTATTGGATGTGGTCACTCTATTAGCCCCTTCAGCTTTACATAACCCAGCCATGCTTTGATCTGCAATGATGTGTTCGGGCAGACATGCATGAGTTAGAGCTCCGGCCCCAGTCCTGCAGCCGACGGCGGGGACGGAGAAGCGGGCGGAGCCTGCGGGGCCGCCCGCCCGGCCGTCCTGCACGCGTTCCGTTTTTATCATCGTCGTGGAAACGCGGTTTTCTTCCCTATACGGACCTCTTCCACTTCTCCTGTAATTTTCAGCAATTTTCCCCCGCTTTAGCATCCGTGCACTACAAAGCGCCGCGCGCCGCGGCCGTTTACGCCGCGCCGACTCTGAACGCTGCTGGTTTTCCTGAATGTATGTCGGGTTTTTTTGGTTTTTTTCCCCCTCCTCTTTCTCTCTCGACCGACGATGGGCTCATTTCTCCGCGATTTCGCAGTAGATTTCACTCCACAAGTGGCGCAGAGACAATGCGGCAGACACTTCAATAATCAAAAGATGTCATTTTTCTTTGCAGTCTGGCACAGAATCAGAGCGAAGACACGAGTAAAGACCAAAAACTTTATACAACACATGGCGCCTCCCACGGCTTCGTCTGCTCCGCTCTTGAATAATTCCTTTTGTAGCTCTGGAGCGCCGTTTTTCAACTCCAGCAGCATTTCTTGACTAATCTCACCTTTTGGCTCGCGCGGAAAATCCATAGCGGAGTCGGCGCTGCAGCGAGTCGCGCCGTGAACTCCGAGAGACACGAGATGTTTACAAGGCGCCGACGATCACACGCCATCCAGATGCATTATGGAGAGGCGGGACTGTCGGGGGGCCACGGCGGGGTGAAACGGCGGTTCGCCACGAAAACGCGCGTACACACACATTTCTGGGCCTTTGTACCACAACTTCATCTAGGACTGGAAAAGCTACCCAGGGTGCATCCTGATAACTAATGCTACGAGCAGCACTGTTAATGCTTGATGGCTATGGTCCATCATGACCAGAAATGTGCTGCGACTCTGAGACGTTGGGGGAATAAAGAAGCAGAGTCGCTCGTCCAGCACGGAAGGCAGCAGGCCACAATGTGCCAAGAGTCTATAAATAAATAAACGTCTCTCTCCCAGCAAGCGTGTGAAAACGCCAGAATTTGGCTTCACTGTAATGTTATGATGAATCAGGGGTCAGGAAGGGGGTGCAAAGTCTCAATTCAGGTGAGTCTGGAGCCAAAAAAAGTCACAAAAAGTGAATTAAGAACCAATAAACTCTTATTTTTCCACCATCGTGTTGGTGGAAACCAAAACAGAGCCAAAAATTAGTGCAATAACTCATTCGGGCAAGCAAAAACGACAAGAGTTTATCATCTTTATCTGGTCAGAGGCGGGAGCTGAACGCCAACGTCACACTGATGAATTTGTAAATAATTGATGCTTCTAGAATCCAGTAATTCCGTCTCGTTTCTTCCGCTTCAGCAGCTCAACGGATAAATCGGAGCCGCGTTCCTCAAGTCACGGCGTCCGCCGTCTTCCCCGGACGTCTCCTCCTCCTCCTGCGAGCATTTTGCATTTTCGTGGCGATGCCCCTTTATCAGCGGCGCTTTGTGCGGCTCCGCCGGCTCCATTACCTTTCCTCAACGCGGCCATTGTTTGCCAATGTGCTAATGTCTGAATTCGACTTGTTCCTCTATTGTTGCGGCGCGGCGGCGCTAAATGAATATGCCTGGCTGACAATGCGCCGCATTATGCGTTTTTGCTCTTCTCAATTTAAGGAGAGCGGCTCTTGCCATTCACACGCGGACTCGTGATACCAGCGATCCCCCCCCCCCCCTCCCATTGTCCCGGCCCGTCAGCCAACACCGGCGCTTTCCATCAAGCTCCACCTAAACGCCGAAGCAGAGCCGAGCCTCCATTAAGCCTCCGACACGCTCGCTCATTGTTTTCTTTTTCTTTCTCGTCTTGCTTTTGAAAAAATCTGCCGAATGAACAAAAAAAAAAGAAGAAAAAAAACGTTTGCAATCGTCTTCCACCTAAATCGCATCGCCGCCTGCCAAGTTTGCCGCCGAACGGCGCCTCTTTTGTTCCGTCGGCTCGTTTTGACATTCCGAGCAACTTTCACATCTGCCTTTTGTGATTTGGTTTGAAAAGCAGCCAAAACGAGGAACTGAGGACGCATTAATAAGAGCGCCACATAATTTCCATCTCCCTCTGATTTGGGCTTTTTTGTCTGTAGATGTTTTCACCGATGAGACGAACACGGAAAAACAAAGACGATCCGACAACTGAAACACAAAACCGTCGAACTGCTGATTTAACAGCGACCAGAAGAGTCCCGAAAACTTCAAAATAAATCTGAATCTGCGGATATTTAAAAGAAAAATCGAGACGTGGACGACTCGGCGCGAGCTCAGAGACGAGTCGATAGCGGAAAAACATACAAAGGCTCGACGAGAACAACCCTTGTGAAGCGACGGCGACGCGGCGTGTTTGACAAAGGGCTCGTCCTCAAGAAGGCTCCAGACGATGGCGTGCCTCGGAATCGATGCGGCGACTCATGGCTGCTCCCGATTTGGCCGCGACGTCAGTCGACTCCCCACCCGTCTGGACGGACTCGCGCTTTCAATCATCCCCCCTCCCCCCGATTCATTTTCCCGGCCAGGAGCTGGTCGGAGGCTGCTTTTCCAACAACGCGCTGCTCACTTCACCCTTTTTTGAAACGTAGAAGTTGCAGGTTTATGCTCAAATTGGATTGTTTACGCTCGGGGTCAAAGGTCAGCGTTTTAACCCGTCCGAAGGACAAAATCTTTGATAGAACATGCAATCTCGAGACCAGAATAAGCCAAAGTAGGTACTTAGGCTCCGCCCACACAGATTTTAGCCTGATAAACAACTCCAGGGGTCCGTGAGTGCCTGTGAATAACAGCAGGGACCCTGTGCTGCACTGGCAGCACCTATAATGGACCCCAGAGTCTCATATGCAAGTCTATGTAAAAGATGTTGGACAGACGCCGTTACAACTACATACAATGATTGGATTTACCTGTAATTTTGGTAATTACCAGTTTCTACGGACAGAATCTAATTGCTCACTTGTTTGTCACCGTCTTCGTGCCGTGCGACGAAATTAGACGATCGCTCGTTGCGTAAACTGTGGCGTAAACGCCGCAATCTAGGAGGTGGGCCGGACTTCAGGCCGCCGCCGCCCACCTCGCTCTTCAGAGTGCGTGCGGGAAAAAAAAAACACAAACTTATTTGCGGCGTGCGGACATGCGAAGCGCAGCGGGGAGCTGAAACTGCGAGCTGATTAACACTCCCGTCCTGCCAAGTGTGATCTCACTCGAAAAGCAGCAAGAACAAGCTGCTTTTATGATTTGCGCCACTCCTCGCTGCCAGCGACGCCACGGCGGCCCCGCTCCGGCCCCGTTCCGCCGCCGCCGCCGCCAGCTGTAACCAACGCCGTCGTGTTAAACTTCACTTTATTCTGCGGTGCACAGCGAGCTGACGTTTATGGCACAGGATTATAAAAAATTCATGCTGGCCGAGCGCTCAGAGGCGCTTTATTAGTGCAGCGGCAGTAAAAGCGGGCAGACTTGCATTCTTGGTGTTGCCCTCCCAGATCATCATCTTCATTATCTGCTGTGTTTAAACCAACATGGAGAGCGGCCACTCACTCAAACGCCTCCGTGTGTGTGTGTGTGTGTGTGTGTGTGTGTGTGTGTGTGTGTGCGTGCGTGGAGCATCCTGCATTGTTCGGGAAAAAAACCACCCAGCAAGGTTAGTGTGTTTACCGAGCGCGTCACAGCGAGACGATGGGCGATAAAGCCGAGACGAGCAGCGAGTACACAGAGACGCTGCTTTGCATCAACATTTACACAACGTTCGCTCCGGCAACACATCAAAAAAAGTGAAATAAATCAGCGCAGGAGAGACACGGCAGACCCGCTTCACTCTCTCACAGTGTGAGTTCGGTGAAAAAAACCCTCCGTTTTTGGCCTCGTTATCTCCGGAGCGACTTAGTTACCAGCTCGTCTTTTATCCGCTTATAATTTGTTGTTTATTGACCCAAACTTTGTCATCTGTGAGTACTGAACAAACGATTTTTTTGTGAGTAATCAACACAGAAAAATAAAACAGTCAATAAATTATGTGAGAATTCTAATTTTCCAAAGTGGTCTTTTTTAATTACTTTACATCATAAAAAAAAATCAATAAAATATCAAAAATAATCCTTAATAGTAATAATCTCATGAAGCTGATTAAATTCAATTACGTTACCCTCTAGTTCTTGTTTTATATGGCACCAATACTCAACTAATACTCCTACAGACACTACTAAAGCTAATACACATATAGTATCATACTTTTTATCATTTTTAATGTATTTTATTGCTCCGTGGCGCTGTTAACAGGTTAAATTCCTGTGTACATTGTACACAAATAAAGCCATTTCTGATGTAATCGTTTGCCTCGTTTCTTTTTACACGTTACCAGAAAAACTACAATAATCAACCGATAGAATGCAGTAAAAATATACGGAGAGAGCTGAAAAACTCTATAAAAACAGGACTGAAAATAGCTAAAAAGATCAGATTGCTGAAGTTAAAGTCCGTGATCGTCCATATGGTCGCGCGTCCTCGCCGCATTAAAGAAAGCGTTTCATGTTGTTTGTGTTCCCGATTGAAATGAAAGTGGAGTTGTTGGAGTGGGGGGACGCACACTGGGCCCCTCTATGTTTGTATAGAGCTCCTTTGTGCGTATAGAAGATGTATGCACAGTGTTTGGCCGCCGTCCCGCCGCTCCTGCTGGCCGACGCCACACTCTTGCCAGTAGCGACCGGAAAATAAAACAAAAAACGAGGGGAATATCGCGAGTACGTGTGATGAGAACGACGTCAGAAGGAAGTAGCCGCAGTTCCCGGACCGGACTGGACCGGAACGCCGCCGCCGCTCGGACCGCTACGTCCCGCCGTAATCTCGCGGACGGCGGGTCATCGGGAGTCGCGGGCTAATGATGCAGCCGGCGGTCGGCTTGGCAGTCCTTGACCGGTTTCCTTCTTGTGTTGATCCGCCAGATAAATTGCTGCTCTCGGCTATTTCGCGGGGACGACATGAGGGCAATTAGAAGCGTGCGGCGGGGAACCTTTGCCTCTCATTAGCTTAAGCTCGGAGGATTCAAAGAGGGAGGAGGCGCAAAAAGAAGAAGAAGAAGAAGAAGAAGAAGAAGAAGAAGAAGAAGAAAACAACGCCAGGTGCCGCTCGGCGCTCCAGCGTCCCGCTCCATTACGGCACCGACGCGGCCTCGACGTTACTGGGCTGCCAATCAAGACGTGACCGGCCGGAGACGATGAATTCCGGAAGAAAAGAGGGTGTCGGGAGGGCGGGGGGCAATTACGTGGCCTCAAGTAAGCCACAGTGACGGTCCCCATGCTAAGCAGGCAGGGCCCCCCAACGACCTGGAATAACCCCCACACTGGCGGCTTTGTCCGGACGCACTCAGGAAGTCGTCTCCTTGCATAACACCCGTCCAGCAACGCCCCCCTCCCCCCCTCCCAACACAGTGTTACGGTAACGACCTGGCGGGGCCTCGAGCGCGGCGCACCAAAAAAAAAAAAAATCTAAAGAAAGAGCGAAGCGGCGAGCGCAGCCGGCTGCTCGTCCTCCTCCAGACTTAATATTTACCCCGACAAAGAGTGAGTGATTGAGGCACGCCGCGCACTAATCCCTCAATGCAATGAAACGTCTCTCCCCCCCCACGGCACAATATTCTCATGCCGGCTGTGCTAAGTTTCCACTAATCCACACGTATCACCTCGAATAATAAAAAAAAAAGCGTGCTTTTGAGTGCGCCGAGCCGCCATCTTCACCTGTTTTCATCTGCGTGTCGACGAAAACCAAAATAGAAAGCGGCTTTTTTTCCTCCAACCGATTCCACGGAAAAAAAAACAGGGAAACACTAAAGACGAGGTGAATAATTGATGAGCGAGGAGCACTTCGCCGAGCGAGCGGCGGTGGGGGAGGGGGGGGGGGGGTCCGAGTCGGCGTGACGTCAGGCAGCAGATGTTCGTCCCCGTACAGTACACGCTTGTCACTACCGGTTGAGGTTCATTTGTCGAAGGAACGCTTTCATTATTTATTCAGCTGGAGTAAAAGCCCCGGCGAATCCGGGACGTCGGCGAAAAAAAAAAAAAAGAGAAAGCAAAAAAACGGAGTCAGACAGTAAAATTGTGTCATGTTGTTTGAAGCAATTTTAATGGTAATTTTATGCTGCACTGCTTGGAAATAATTGCTGTCAAAAATGCCACAACAAGTTAAGGAGAAGGGGCTTTTTGGAGCCGTGGACACGCGGCGTCCCGCGTCCACGTGGAGCGCCGCATGTAAACACACGTCTTCATTCCTCCCAGTCAGCTTCAGGTTGCTGCCGCTGCTGCTGCACTGGGAGAACAAATCAGGACTCGCTGTGAGAGGGGAGGGGCAGTAAGAGACCACACCCACCACGGGGGACGCAACGACGACTGGCCAAGAAACCGCTTCGACTTCTGATGCGACGAGACTTTCAAAAAGCGCGGTTTACGGTCGGACGATCGGCGGGAAATCGACCGGATTCAACTGGAGGAAGGAGGGCGGCGTGGAAGCCTCGCTGCTTACCCCAATCACACTCCAGTTCAAAGCCACGATTACAAAAAAAGGGGGGGCCTGAGTTGCCCGCCCCCCCGCGGCTCCAATCTGGACCGCAACGCTTAAAATACAACCAGAACTCGCAGGTAATAACTGTCTGTGACGTCGATCGTCGTCGCGGCTTTGCGTTTCCCTCAGTTTTTAACATTCCTCTGTCTCCGAGCCCCCCCCCCCGCCTTGCGTAACGGCGAGACGGCAATCATCCAGGAACCCGTTAAAAAGCGGCCAAAGAGCTAAATGTCGCAGCGAATCAACGGTCCCGGGTGTGAGGCTGAGCGAGCCGCCCCCGCAGCGCTGATTACGCCCCTCGGAAAGCAAAAGGCGCCCATGATGGTTTTTTCGCTATTCCGGGAGCCTCGCCGGCGCGGCGGAGGAGCGCGGGGACAATAAAATGCAGATGGTCGGTACTCTGGGGAGCGCCAACGCGCGCGGCGAATTTCATGGCAATCTGCTGATTAGATGTAGGTATTTCTTGCGTTCAAGGGCATAAATCACACTCATTAGCTCGCGCGAAACAACGGCGCCATCATGAATACTGAAGCAAGATTAGCGCGACAATGCGAAGAAAAGGCTCCGACTGCAGGCGGCAGTAATTCAATGAAAGCACGTCGACTCAGTCTGAGCAAAGGATGGGGAAAAAAAACCCACCGCTACAGCCTCTGAATAGGTCAAGGTCCAAAACCAGACTACATTTCCCATCATGCAACAGCACCCAGACGCTCACAAATCAGACGCCAGGCCCGAGAACCTCGAAAAGTTCCCAAACTGGCGAGTTAACTCCGAGAGCGTCGCTCCTTTGTGGCACGGAAATACTTTTACTATCTCCAGGCCTCCAACGACATCGCAGTACACCCTCAGTAAGCTGTCAATACACACATTTATTCCCCGAGGGTTGTAATCCATCCGCAGGGACCCGCCGAGGGAGCGTAATCCCCCAGGAATGAAAATACAGCCCCCGCTGCCTGGGAACGTCGTTGGGAAAGTAGCCCCGGCTTCCAACAAGGTCATGTTGATAAAGCTTTAAATAGCAACACGCAGCCTTTTCCCCTCCGCAATTATTTCACTGGAACTATTCTCAACACGCTGCTGCTGCTGCTGCTGCTGATGTTTCCCAATGAAATATTAATTCCATGAGTAAGAATGCAGCCGGGGTTGCTTGTTTTGTTGCCCGGAGAGTTTAATTTTACGCCCAGACTCGGCGGTTTGCTCCCCGACGACGCTCGGCATGCACGAGCGCCAGATATTCCTGAAAGGAAACGTGGAAAGTTCCCGTTGCTCCAGGAAATAACCTGGTTTATGGTGACGAGCGACTTTTGATTTCACGAGACAGACGCGAACAAGACAAACGGTTGAAGCGAGTCACTTTGTGAACGGCAAGTCGACCTAAAAAGGGACCAAATAAGGAAAGAGAACCAACAGGTTCACCCTCAGAGACGTCAGACCAAAGCAAACGTTCTCTTCTTGTTCCCAACGCTCGGCAAAAAACGACATTTTCTTGCAGAACGCTGCACTTCTTGAAGCCTTTCGGTTCATAAACTGGTCGAGAAGATGAGCGGACGAGACGCAGGTCGACACAGATTTGGCCAAATCCTAACACGACTCGGCGAGAACTGAATCAACGAGTGAAGGTTCTTCTGAAGTCTTTCAAAAAAATGTCTTAGTCAAGAAAAGAAAAAGCCGACATTTCACACGGTTAAAAAACGACACCGATTTGTTGTGTTGCAGATTTTAAACGCAGAAGATTTGCTTGGGTTCAGGTTCACTCGGCGAGAAAAGCCCGACGCCGTAATTACGACTCTCAGATCAAACGAAACGAGCAATTTGAAGCGCCGTTTTGCGAGAAAAATAGAGAAGAAAACGAATAATCTTCACCCAGTTCCCGTGTTTGAATGCTTAACAAACGTGTAAAAAAAACCTCCAAAAAACGGGCTTATTAATCTGATCACAGGCACAAACATCAAACTGGAACCTGCAGCGAAAGACGAGTCGCACGCCGACGCCGTCCTTGCCGTCTCCCCGCCGAGCCCACAGGTGGGAGATGACAGGAGAAAGAAAACTGCCCCGTGGAACGTCAACACGTGTCAGTCAGCGCGCGGCGCTGCAGCATCCATTAACGTCATCTCGCAGCGCTCCTCCATCCCGGCCGACACTTAAACAGGGCCGTCGGCCGACGGCGCTCGCCGGCAACACGTCAATCACGTCATCATAATTATCCCGGAAAGTCACAAAGCCAACCTTCACCGGCGGACGCCCAACCGAGCACCGCGTCGGCCCGAGAGATTGTCACGCGGAGTCTCGCGCGACGCGGCGCTCGCTGGCTTCTTCTGACGCAGACGGCTGCTGTCAGAGAGCGAGAGGAAGAAGCTGGCTGCTGGACAAGCAGAGTAACGCGTCACCGGGGCGGGGGGTGGGGGGGGGTGGTAAATAAAACAGGAGGATCCACCGCGGCGACGCTTGAAAGTCAAACGTTATCAAGCTACACGGATACTTTTGATTCTTTTTATTCGTCGGGATTTGGATTTATCGCTTTTCCTGCTGTCACGTCGCTGCGTTTCTTTTTTTTCCTTTCTTTACTGTTGACAGTAATCTTTCCAGAGAGGATGTCCCAGTTTTCCATCAAAGAAATAGTACCTCTGAGAACTTGACAGGGAGGCGGAGTGTTGATCCTGGACATCAGTACTCTGATTGCGATCGAGGGCTTGTTTTTAGTTGTTGTTGTTTTGAAGCGTCCCGATTTCTCTGTTTGCTCGTATTCCTTCATCAGATTAACTCTGCTCGTCTGGTTTCCCAGTCGGTCCCAGTTCACGGCAACGGTCTGGAACTCAGGTGAGTATAAAGCAAAGAGTACCAGTACTCCAACCACTTATCGGTAGTAGAAATACACACTTTGGTCAGAGTTCTGGGTTCTCAAGTGTCTCCAAGTCTACAAAATGGAAAGATCGCTCGCCAAATGCGAAACTAAGACTCGAATAAGGACATAATCACACAATAAAAAGCCAAATCTGGGACCCTCAGACGTCACCGGGGGGCCGCCGGGCTCTTCCTGCTGCGAGGTTGTTAAAATCAGAAGTGTAGATATCACAAAAATATATGAAAAGTCACTAATTGCAATCTGGAGAAGAATCAAGACACTTTCCAATGCTTTTGTTTTGAAGGGCCTTTAGTTTCGCCGCATGCAGAGAGTGTTTGGCTTCACTGTAAAGTCTGAGCAGGCTGGAGACTCTGATTTGGCAACAGAGTCCCTTCGGGGGGGGGGGGGGGCTCAAGGCAAACAAATATA
>JASSRZ010000006.1:15098375-15110151 GCA_032164315.1 Malacoctenus gilli
CCCCCCCCCCCCCCCCCCCCCCCCCCCCCCCCCCCCTCAAGGAACACAAAGATATCGAGGCACCAAATTCAAGTTTGTGGAGAGTTTCACCTGCCAAACAAACATTTACTGACCCACAAACAAACAGGTCGTTGGACATCGGAAACAAACACGCCGGACGGCTCTATTGAGGGCGAACGGAGACAAAAGGACGGTCCCACCCTGCAGACATCTGAAATAAAGTCTGTGGACTTTGGGAGGAAGCCTGATCCCGGTTTGCGAAGCGCCACGTTTGTGTGTCTGCCCGTGTTCCCCGCCAGGATAAGCCCTTGGAAACATGAATATGCTCGCTGGGAAATCCGAGTACCGCTGCGCGTGTGTCGGGATTTCCTAATGTGGATTCTGCGGAGGGCTTTCGGATCCAGCGTCTATCCAAGTTGCGTCCAAACCGGGGGTTGTGGGAGCCCGACTCCAGCCAGCCAGCAGAGGGTGAGAAGCGAACACAGACACACACACACATGGTTCCCCATGGACGCACACAAAGCCCGGTCTGAGAGAACAAACGTGCTGTTGGACGCAGTGGACAAAAGCCAGAGCTTCCAGTACGAGGACGCGATTCCCGGAGCTTCACCAGTGAGTCACCAGTTCAAGAAAGAAGCCCCAGACTTTCTGAATTCGCCTCCTTTTGTCTGTCGCCTCCTCACAAGATCGGTCCTTGGAAAAACGCTCGCTGAGAGTTCAGCCGGATGCGTTCGAGGTCCTGAAACGCTGCCAACCGCCTCCACAAGGGGGCGCCTCGACATGCGACGCGCTTGAAATACCAAAACACCAGCGACACGTCTTATTTTGAAAGGACGGCGCACGCCGGACGGAGGAGAGGTCGATTTCTGATCAGTCGATCACACGTATCGCTTCTGGAAAGACTCGACGGTTGCGACTCGCGTCGGTCGTCGCGCGAACGTCTCCTGCGTTTCGGCTGAACGGTGGTGAGTGAGCGGCCGCTCGGCTCAGACTCCTCGGGATGAATATTTATGGAAGCCGGCCGCACGCTGGAGACGCTCCGCTCGCTGAATGTTAACGCAAATGGCAACGTACCTGAAAGCCGTTTGCGGCCGGCGGCAGTTTGGCTGCTAATTATCAGGAGCTACAGCGTGAGTGGCACTCGGTGCACATACGAGGCTCCATATGGCCGCTTCAGAGGAGTTGCCAACGATGTTCAGAGGCTTATGCGTTCTCGCTGGGGGGGGGGGGGGGAGACATTAAAGATCTGTAAGATCACACCGCGAGTCCTCTGACCTCACCGGGAGAAGATGCTGGTTCGGTTTCAGGCCGGAGGCGTTTCTGTGTGGAATTTGAACCTTTTTTCTGAAGGACTTCAGCCTCCTCCGTCAATCCAGACACGTGTGTGTTCACTGGCAACACAAACTAGTCAGCGGGTGCATTAAAAAAGTCTTTATAAGCTCCTCCCTGAAGCGTTTTAGGTTATTTTGAAGAAGTAGTACCTTATCGTGGTTGAATGCACGTCACTTTTTACGTCTCCTCAAGATCTTTGGAGGCCAGGAAATGATGAAGGGGGGAAATGAAACAGTCAATGAAGCTTTTATCCTTGAACTGGCATTAGCTTCACTAGGTTAGCAGGGGTCTGAGGCGTCCTGAGCAACACAAGGAAAAAGGTCGAACAAAACCAAATTCGAACCGCACGTACGAGCAGCAGCGGTGGCGCCCTGCTCCCCGTCTGGTCGACGAGTTCGCGTCTCTAACCTCGAGGCGACGACCGAGTTGCCAGTTGGTTGTTTCTTCCAGTTATCCCCGCAAACAGTGACTCACGTCCAGTCGCGGCTCTGATTCAGCGCCGTCCAACAGGACGTCTGACCGCTGCGGCCCCCTCCGCCGCCCACAGACAAGCCAAACGCCCGGGACTGCGAGACTCAACCCACGAGTTGAAGAGGTGATAAGTCGCATCCTCCAGTCAAAGTCGGGAGCTGATTGCGAGGAGACGAGCAGTCGCTCCACATCCCAAACGGGTCCTAACGATCCCACGGCAGCGTTGGCATGTCGCTCACGGCCGACGCTCCGAGTCAAATCAGGATTGTGTTTTTTTTCTTCTCCTGACAAACATCATCAGCTCCACTTTCACGCGGCGGCGGCGGCGTCGTCACGGCTCGGCGAGACGCCGCCCACCTTCACCGCCGCCAGCAGGGGGGTGGTGGGAAGCAACAGGTGTCTGCTGCGAGAGCGGCGGGGGGAAAAAAACAAACAGACCGCACTTAGAAGTCGTGGGAAATCAACAGAGAGCCGCGTGACGTATGGAGTCGAAAAAAACGGCGTTTTTGCCGAAAACGCAGCCTGAAACGTGACAGGAGGCGCCGCGGATGCATCGACAGCCTCTTATATAATCTAAGATTCGCAATTTCAATCGTTTTTGCTTTCCACTTTAGTAGATTGTGATTATAATCCTTTATGGACACTGGCGATGATACTGGTATTATGAGGAACAATCAAGCCTAATGAGTTGAACGCACACTTCCTCTCCTCCCTACATTTGCATTGTAAAATGTCATTTTCTTTCCCCTCTTATCCCCGATTCTTCACGGGCTGAATTTGCAAAGAAATACATAATTACAAGTAAGGGTAATTTTCCCAGTCACGCTCTGGGTGCCACTAATATCCCTCCGACTCATAAATGTCGGAAATATAACTGAACCAAATGTACCATAAAATAGTCAATTCAAAGTAAACTCCAAACCGAGCGTCCGCCCACAAATTAGTTATTTCTGATCGTGTGAAAAGGCGAAAAAAGAAAAAAAAAGAGAGAAAGAAACCTGCTGACAAAATGTCAGACGAGATGTGGCTTCTGCTGCTGTTTTATGGGCCAAGCAGCGGCTAATGTGAAGGAGGACAATCATCCCCGAGCTCAACATCAGTTATGGCGCTGACCTTTGCCGATAATTGCGGTAAAGAAGTCCGAGTCATTTCATTAGGCGCCGCCGTATCAAACCGCTTGGATCTCTTACACTGGGCGGTGTGATTTATGAACGATTGCTTTGTTTCTGCGACTGGAAAGGTCAGCGGCGAGGCCTGACGCGCCGTTTCTTTAAGGAAATAAAGTGCTTGGCCAAGCAAAGGCAGCGAGACGGCAATCGGAATGGTGATGGGGGAAGTGAGGCCGGGCGCTGAGACGGTCCGAGGGGCTGGGGTTGGGATTGGAAGAGGGGGGGGGGGTGACGAGACGCGACACAAGTGGCCCCGCGGCGACCTCGACTTCGTAGCGATCCATAAAACCCTTCCAGTGCGAGGAGACGGCCGGCGATGGCGGCGGCGTGCGCTCGATACTTTGTTTTTGTGGAGCCAGAGACCCGTCCTCCCTCTGAACCGTGACGCTGCGGGCCGACCTGATCAATGCGCTAAAAACAGCGAGCGAGTGACATTAAGAAATGGCTGGCAGAGCCGAGGTCGCGCACGCCGAGCGCCCGCCTGCCTCACGTCGACGAAACAGACTCCCAACGCAGTCGATCAGCGCCGCAGCTTCACGGGCGCGACGGCAGAGCTCTCGCTGCTCCCTAAGCCCCGCCCACCCTGAAATTTAACTCGAAATGTTTGAAAAGCTACCTCTAAAAATGAATTTATCTGAATTATGCTACGAGACAAAGCTAGAAGTTTTTACTGACTGAACGTGACAATTCCGAGAAGACAAAAAGGTTGAATTGGTTTCTTTCAGGCTCTTATTGTGAAAAGCCCTGGCTCCAGCCCAAAACAGGGCGTGGCCCGAGTCATCCCAGACCACCTTCTGCGACCCAATCTCCGATCACAATCAATTACCGGGTCCTATAAACTCTATGTGCTTTTATTTGACAGCCGGATCCGCTCGCTGGATGTTTTCCAGTGCGGCCTGTGTGAACGAGCCGAGCCGCGACCTCCTCTTTACCGCGACTTGATGACGCCAGCTGCTTTTATAAAAGCCGTCTTATGTCTCGCGAAGAACAGCGAGCAGAAGAGACGGCGTTCGCTCTCCGACTGCACAGAGAAATATGCGTTTAGTGGGATTTTCTCCGCGACAGGAAGCCTTTATGTTAAGTGCACAGACACATGTTTGTTTGACTGCACTCACGGACAGAACGCGTCTGTTCTGACCCTCCGTCGCCGTTTTTTCACAGCGAGACATTTCATTTATTGCTCACCCGGCCAAGAGATCGAGCGTGTGAACAGTACGGCGCAGCGACGTCAGAACATTGACGGCGTGGCAGATCGCGGCATTTGTTCGGGCCTGCCGTGTCGAGAAGCTCGCTACCAAAAGTTCTCGGAGATCGTTTGAACCAGCAGCTGTGAGAAACACACAGATGTCAAGTGAAACCGCATCAAAACCGTCGCCTGATACACAGTTTGACATCATAGATGGCCAATCTTCCGGTCTGCTTCGGTTAACGTGTCCTCGTGGTGTTCCGACGACTTTCTTTGATCAAATCCTCTCCGTGTTCCTCCGACAGTCCGGCCTTTTACTCTACTGAGCTGTCGTTCTCCTCGCAGGTAGACGGCACGAAGCGCGCCGCGTCTTTTCCCGCTTGAAAATAACCTCTGGAGAATTTCTCTCTGAAATGCCACCAAAACAGCGACGACAATAAAACGCTTCCTTTAAAAAAAGGTGTTTTTCCGGCGCTCCCGTTGCCACCACGGGGCTCCAATTTGGCGAGTCTGCGAGCGGCATTGTTGGAGCTAACTTCAATCTTTCAGCCGCGCCTCGAAACGTCGCGCGGCGAACGCGTCGCTCAGCCAATAAGCCGTGATCGTGGCTTCAATCTGCTCGTTTGCAACATTCGCGTGATGCGGCGTCACAACTCTGCTCAAAAACACCAAAACTCTTCATTAGCCGACGCCTGAAATCAGATCAGTCAGTTGGAGGAAAGCGACGGCTCGTTCATCGAGCACGTCGGCCATCGACGCCCCCCCCCCCCCCCGCCACAAGCCCCCCAGTGTGACGGCTGAGCCCGACGCCTGTTGAACGAGTACAGCGGAGCAATTTCGCCCCGGTTTGCCGGTCCACTACGGGGCAATGGTTCGGAAAATCCGCTGACCCGGGAGTTTTAAGCCTATGGCGGCGGCGCTTGGCGGCGGCGGCGGCGCCCGGGAGCCAGACTTCCCCCGTGTTTAGGCCTTAACAAAGAGCGGGAATGACGGCTGGAACTGGAGCATGCTCGGAAACAATGCACGAGAGCCCGACCTCCCGGACCTTTACATCTACTCGTCCATGCCCGCCCGCCCGCCTACCCGCCCCTCCCCCTTCCCCCTCCCTCCCCCGAGTGTCCTTCTAGCCTGGTTTTTCTCCCCCCCCCCCTCCCCCCTCCTCCTTCATGTGCTGCGAGTTCTCCCACAGCATGAATGAGCTGCTGTATTCCCCTCCAGACATAACACGCAGCTGTAACTTTGCACTATCGCTCCAGCTCGCTGGACGTTGCAGGGTTTTCATCCCGAGAAACGGCGTAAACACGGCGCTCGGCGACTCCCACCAAAAACCGTCTCGTCACCACGTGTTACAGACTAAAAAGACCTCGTAGCAACGTCTGCAGTTCTGTATTTTGTTCCCGTTTCACGTGTTTCTTTCCGTTTGCACGGTGAAGTAACATTTTGTGACGAGAAACAGAATAATATCTGCGCTGATTGATTCAGAAATCGGGGCGGCTCGCACCCAATCGATGGGAATCCCTCCCGATAAAACGGGAACACGAGTGAAACAAATGCTCGGTTTTTTCCTGGATTATAAAAAAGGTGTTTTCCTTTTAAAGAGAATAAATCAGATTCGACTCCTTGTTTTGGTTCCCAAACAATCACCGACATCGGTCTCGTATCTGGCTATTATTTGCTCTGCGAATGCATGCTAATGCCTCGTGACATTTCCCTAATTATAGTTTATTGTTTCCAAATCACTCTCCAAATTTAATCTGCTCCTGCACTTTTGGCAGCTTAAGACTGGGACATAAAAAGACCAATTACAGGCCATTTGCTTGAGTTTTGGCTTGACAGGGTTATTACAAGCTGATTTATGACTTTCAATCAAGCCAATGCGTAATCCCGTTTTTCCCGTGAAGGCATCTTAATTGTGTTTACAGGTGCGCCGAGCCTCATCAAGGAGGGCCAGATTACGCAGTTACACATGACGGGATTACGAGACGGGAAAAACGGGGGAAATCGGCGCAGTTTATGGAGAACGGCGAAGTTAAGCCACTCCGGGGGTTCGACTTCAAACAGCCGCCGCCGGCTCTCGTCCTTGACTTAATTGATTCCCGTAAAAGCATCAGAACGAACGCACGAGATCCGAGTTCACCTCGGCGGAGCCGCGGAGATCAACAGCAGCGAAGATGCAACGAGTGCATTCTGGGTTTCGCTTTTGTTTATTCGATTCAAAGACCTCAATGGTGCAGCGACGCGGTGGAACTCTGAGCTTCAAGTGTGGTACAAATAAAAGGAGTAGTTTTACTCTCTGGACCTTTTCTGGCCTTTAAAACGATAATTAGTCGCAAATATGATACAGATGCAACATATTCGTGGTGGAATTCAAGCAAAAAACTTGAATTAAGATTGAATTACGAGCTGAGAAGAGCTAAACACTTCAGGGCGAAGGCTCGAGAGCGAGATTTTTTGGCGAAGCCGCCTCAAAAACAAGCATATGAGGCCAACAGCGCGTTTCTGTGTGTGTCCTTGCACTTGTCCTGTGATGAACCTGATCTCAGCCGTTTGCAAACTGAAGCGAAACAGTAGAAACTTCACGCTCTCTCGGCCCGAACGCGCTTCACCACAACGATACGGGGGCCTGGCGGCGGGACCGGCGCTGCAAAAACCCCACAAATTGGTTCATCATTGACAACTGAGCGGCGAGCGAAATCAGGAGCAGCCGGATAAGTCGGCAGCGTCTCTCCTCCAGCGATCCGACCCTTAAAAAACACGGGAAAGAAGAAAAAAAAAAGGACCAAAGTTTGAGAGGAAAGTCAAAAGGAAGGTTTGTTACTGCCGCCACTCCAAGTGAATCGCTAATTCCTGAAGCGCTTCAGATTTCTATAGACTTTACTGTCTTTTAGATTTACCATTTCTTTTCTGCACTGGTGGAAAATATTGGCTGGCCTGTCAAGGAGCGAAGCGCGAGGCGGCCTGCCATTAAATTTCAGACTTTATGCCGTTTGAGGCGGCCTCAGTAACCTTTGCTTTATTGGACCCAACTTTCAGAGCCCTAAAACGTCCCGATAATGCACATTTCATTAAACTATCGCTCGGAAAAAAACACAATTTAACGTCTGTGATGGCTGCCGGTTTGGTTGGAATGCAAAGTAATCCTGGATTACAGTAAGTTTAGATTACTTTAGTTTCCTCTGGATGTCGGGATAACAACGCTGCGACAAGGCGCCTCTTTCTTCCCTCGAAAAGCCGCGTGTCGTCGAGGTTTGTTTAGTAACTTCATGCAGAAGAAGAGCAGGAAGCCATTAGTGGGTCACCAGTTTCCACAGGAGTGGTGGATTTTTATTCAATTGGCGTTAATAACATGGCATCCCCCCCCCCAAAAAAAAACCCCACCCACCACAATTTCGAGTCTCTTTGTTAGCTGCCAGAAAATAACCGACTAAGAAGAGGAAAAGCGGGAGACAGTTCTCACGGAGCGGCGGCGCGATTTACTGCGACTGTCACATGAACTTGGCTGCTTTTTTACTCTGGCGGGACGCAACCTTCCTTTTAAGGTCTGGAGAAATCAGCTCGCAGTCATGGCGTCCTCCCCGGAGGAGCGCCGTCGGCGCCCGTCACCCCGAGCTCCGCAGACTCCCCCCCCCCCCCCCAACCCCCCTCAAAAAGAGAAGCCGTAATTGTTTTGCGGGCACGGAAAACACGCCAGATTTCACTCTCCATACAAGAATAATTTCTGGGACACCAAATTATATCACGAGGAGCTACCTTTTCACTTTGGCTAATTTATGGGCTGTGCTTTCAAAAGCTGAAGTGGTGCTTAATTGTGTTCCTCAGAGAGGCTGTGGGGGAAAAAAATACAATTTCCTTCCACCGCGATGCATCATTTCGACGCACTTTTTCCACGGCGTACTCAATTTTCATGGCAGCAGAGTGCTGGATTTTATTAACAACAATAACACGCGTGTGGAACATCTTTTGTACCACGCTTGCAGCCGCCAGAAAGTAGCCGTTTTCCAGGAACGCCGTGCTAACGATGACTTTTATCGGGCTGGAGGGTTTTTTTTTCTTTTTTCGACGCCACACCTGCGTGGAGGAGCCGGTTTCCAAAATAAGAGCACGGAAACGCGTGGCATCGAGGAATCCTGGAGATCTGCAACTCGTCCCGTTGGTTCGGAACTCTTTGCAACATGTGGGAGGCTTCATTGTCACATATCTAAAGTGATTATTATTCCATTAGCATATGAGGCGTTCTGCCCAGTCGCTCGGTTTAATATTCAGCCACCTACTCGTCACTCTCCTCTGCGATGCACTCTGTTGTCTAGTTTGCTAATGCAACACACCTCATTGCGACAGATGACCGCAAAGTGCAGCTAATATCGGCCTAAATCGCACGAACTCAGCCAATCATCGTTTACACGTTTCACTTTTCGCTGTTTAAAGTTGAAAAACAGCCAACTGGAGTCGTGACGTCGCTCATTGAAATACAATTCGAGTTGATACTTGTACAAGTGAGCTCTGTTTTCTTCTCTGTATCTGCTGGGATGTCACAGCGCCGCCTACAGGCCTGGAATATGTACTGCGGACATTTTTTAGAACCAAAACAAGAGAAGATTTTATTTTTAGGACATTTTAGGACGTCTCAGTTGATTTCTGGCTCCTTTTGATCTCCGTTCTGTTTGTTCGAGTGAGTTTTGGAATTCTGTGTCACTTTTCTGTGAGAGTTTTCTTTAGTTTTAAATCAGAAGAAGGATTTCGAGCTTGATGAAACATTGAATCGGATGTGAAACCTAATATCTACATTATCCGAGACAAAACTGCTCACAGAGGTGAATTCCTGGGGTAGAGGAGATCAGAAACCTGGTAAAAAAATGTCCACCTATAATGACAATGAGTTAAAAGAAGCAAAACCTGCTTAGAAACTCTTCTGGTTTTGTATCTTATCATCACCTGGTCAATTTACTCACAAATCCGACATCCGAGGGGTTCGCACGCTGAATTTTCCCATCTTATCTGTTGTGAAAGTATCTGGTGTTCACATGCGAACGCGATAAATAAAACCCATAAAACACTCTGAGCTAAATTTATTTGCTGGGGCTTTCGTCCGCCGCAATATCTGCCTGTCTGGTTACATATAAAGTCCTCAAGAGCCGAGAGTCCCCCGGGCACGACGGCCCCTCCCACCAACACACACACACACACACACACACACGCACACGCACACGCACACGCACACGCACACGCACACGCACACGCACACGCACACACACACACACACACACACACACACACACACCCACCCCATTCCACTTCACTGGACCAGAAACTGCAACGAGTTGCATAAGGCTCCAACTGGACAAATTAATCTGTTCCTGTTTTTGAGGCGACCATCAGAGACATTAATCCAGATGCATGCTGTTGCTCTCCGCTTTAATAACGAGCCTGACAGCCGCCGTGCTGTTCCACTGCCTGTTTGATTTCCTTTAAACTGGGTCTCTCTCTCTCTCTCTCTCTCTCTCTCTCTCTCTCTCTCTCTCTCTCTCTCTCTCTCTCTCTCTTCATCCCACAAATGCATGTCCTTCACAAAAACGCAGATTATTCTTGTCAAAGATTCCCAACCAAAAAAGCTTTTTTTCTTAAACAAAGAAATGCACAGAAGTGTCCGGAGTTTCCCCCCTAATTGCCTTCACCTCTGAACAAAGAGTCTCTGGCCTTGCATGTGGCTTCTGGTGAATCTTAATGACTGATTTTCTGCTGCGCTTACACTACAGCGCAGCAGGAAGTAGCCTCTCTGACTACCAGCCTTGTGTGCGCTCAAGTAAAAAAGGGACGGTGCGGTGAAATCTCGCCCGTTGCCAGAAGCAACGAGCCGCGGCGCGTTTGGAGACGGTCAGGTGGGCTCTGCACCCTGACCCCGCCCGCCCTTGGTCCCCACTCGACGCCTTGTTGACAGAGTTGCAAATCGAGCCGCAGGAGGAGGAGGAGGAAGAGGAGGAGGAGGAGGAAGAAAAAAACCCGCACGTCCTCGCAGTGGTGGGTGTTCCTGAGCGCGAGCGGCTGAATGGCCAAGGTCCTCCTCTCCGGGCGCACCGCGGAGCCTGTGAGCTGCAGCCAACACGTGCGTCTCCGGCACGACCGAGCGCTTGCTTTTCTCCCCCCCCCCCCCCTCCCGCTCCCCCGAACCGCCTTTTGACGATCAAGGCCGTGAGCGAACCTCCTTCTCTGACCCTTTGTACAAGACCGCCTTTCAATCGCCGCCTCTGAGAGGAGCCTGTGGGATGTTGATTCATCTCAGCAAACAAAGCTGATGGACACAGCCGATGAAATACTTGTTTTAAGGTTTAAATATCCGTCTGTCGGAAACGTCGCTGAGGACCGGCAGAAACCGGGCTGGAAGATTAAGATTCCGCTCGACTCGATCGCCGCCCCAACGTTGGTCTCGAGTGCGAGAATGACGCCGCTTTTGTTAAACAAGCGGCGTCGGATTTGGCGGAGACGGGCGTCGACGTCGCCACGATCGACTCTGTCACTCCCGACTAATTTGGTGGCATCTCGGTTTTTACACGGTTCGTTACGTTCGGCATCTTCCGGCGTCTCTGACCTTCAGACGGAATAAAAGCTCAGCTAAACAAATCAAAATGAGGTTAAAACAGTCGGTTTAGCGGCAATTTATTCACCTCCGCTGATCAGCCACAATATTATGACAACTTGATTCTCTATCATTGCAGTTTCACTGCGATATTCAGGCCGTCAGAGAGTGTTTTATCCTTGAAGGTGATATGGTGGGAGCAGAAAAAGAGTGCAATTCCTCCTGGAAGACGTTCCCAGTTTGCGGAAAGCGTTTCGAGGGAAAAAAAACAGTGAAGCAGGGACAAGGTCAAAGGTCGTCAGGGCTTACTGAGACACGTGGGGAAGGAGAGTCAGACACGGGTGGTCCGGTCTAACGCGGAGGGACGCGCCGCCGTCAGAGGGCGGAGGTTACCGAAGCAAACCCGTGACCACAAGGGGTTAAAGTGGGGGAAACAAAAAAAAAACGTCGCCCCCACTGAACCGAGGCCGCCTCCCGCCTGCTCTCATTGGAAGCAGTGAATGGGAGCGCCAATAGAGGCCCCTCTTTGACTGGAACGGCAGCGTGTCCGCCGTGTTTTCGGCCGGGATGAACTCCAGCCTGCTCACCGCACTAAAGGATGAACAGGCGGCAGTCGTTAAAGGCCTTCCTTTCAAAAAGTCACTCAAACTTAGCGACGCTTTCTCTCCTCTGGCTGGAAAACCGACGGCGAACCACTCGCACGTCCGTCTCCCTGCGTGACGAGTGTCCAGAAATAAACGCTGCAGAAACGTTCCTCTAATTTCCGAGCGCTCCTGAATCCGAATTATCTCTCTCCGTATTAGAAATTCCGGGTGACAAACTCAGGATGAAGGCGCGTGGGCGGCGGCGCAGCGAGGTTGCGTGTTTGATGTGGTGCAGGTTTCCATTAGCTGCTGCCACACAGATGGATCCACACACACAGACACACACAGAGACAGAGACAGAGACACACACACACACACACACACAGAGACAGAGACACACACACACACACACACACACACACACACACACACACACACACACACACACACACACACACACACA
>JASSRZ010000006.1:15126314-15139797 GCA_032164315.1 Malacoctenus gilli
GGCTGAAACTCGCCGCGATCCACTCGAGAAAAAGCTGAAGGAGGAATCCGAAATCGATGGGAGGCACCGAGAGAAATGAGCGCCGCGTTCTTCCGGCGATGTTATCCGCCCGTCTCTCAATAACCTTGATGAGGTTTGATCAATGACACGTCCATAAAGCTCGTTCCTGGCGTTATTCACCAGGATCACGAGCAGCTGGGGAAGGGAAAGAAAAGCCTTTTAACACCAATAACTAGCCACCCAACAGCAGCAAGGTCAAACGGCTCCAGCACGCGCTGCCAAGGCTCACGACGGAGGAGCCGCGGCGTGTTAAGCGGGAACCTATCAATCTGCCGACAATGTCGGTGAAAGCGTCAACCTGCCGCCAAAGAACGACATTTAGCACCTCCAGGAATTAGCGCTGAAAAGCGAAAGGGGGAAAAACCTTCCTGAATTCTCCATTCTTCCCTCCAACTTCCACCAAACAAAGTCCCGATTGTTCCAACTGCTCATTAATTTCAGTGGGAGACACATTGTCAGTCTCTAAGCCACGGTAAATTACTGGCTGGCACCGGCTCAAGCTCATATAGGAAGTGGCTGCGTCAGCTTTTGCGAGAACACGGGTTCTTTTCCTCGCTCGCTCGCTCGCCCGCCGTGTGTGGCGCGGCGAGGAACACGAGGCCTCACGAGGCGACGCGATTTTCCTCACGTCCCGTCGAAAAAGGAGCCGTAGCGAAAAGACGGGGAATTAGCAAGCGGTCCACGGACGACCTGCGGGTCCTGGACGGACGTCCGCGCGTCCTGGAAACCGCCGGCGAGATCTGACGAAATAAATAAATCAGGAAACATCGACGTGTTCTGCAGCCCGGATATTCGAGCGAGAGCGCGGAGCCGCCATCCGGACGCCGAGGCCAAGCTGACAAGACGACCCAACGGGGGAATTGCGGAGCGTGTGAGAAGCAGCGCTGTAAATAATACAGTAAAGTTACTGCTGCAAGGCAATAATTGAATATATTCTACCACGACTAACGATGGACGTTTTTTGTGTCGACTGCAGAGCTGCTGTCTCGCTCCTTTCTACTCACTCCCGATTCTTTTCAGTTTAAGCATCAACCGTGTGGAGTACACCTGCCTCAGCAAGTCGCTGCTGCGCTACTATTTCACTAAACTCCCGTTTGTAAGGGTAGGAACGCTGTATCGCTTACAAACCGACTTGGTTGCCACGGCAACAACTCCAAAAACATCCAACTGCAAGAAAATGATGAACGGCAAGACCTGTTGGTGCATTAGCAGCCATGGATTAGCAGTTGCTTGGAAACATTTTGACCCTTTGGTGGCATTTTCTAGTTTCAACATCCAGATTTTAGAGCATCTTCCCCCATCCAAATAGAGTAGACAACAATTCAACGAACCCACACAGAGCCAACAGCCGTGTTACAGCGAAATGCCACTTTTGAAGCTCCTGCCACATCAAAAAGACCAAGATTAGGCGATAAATTTCCATTCTAACGAGCGAATCAGAGGCAAAGCTGCTTCCAGGCAAATGTTTTATCAAAGTTTAAGCTGCAGCAGTAAAATGAAAACAACTTCCGAGTGTAAACGTGGTTTTTCTAACCACCTAACAAGTGTAGCAGATGTTCTCGAATGTGCATCAAGCAACAAGATGCAGCAGAAGAAATCTGGTGAAATCTGTTGTGTAAATGAGGAGCCATAAAGCGCGTCCGAACCAGACTGGATCAGAGCTTCGCGGTTTCACGCACGACGACGTCTGCTCGGATGCGGCGAGTCGCGACAGGAGACGACAACGGGTGTGTCACGAAGGCGACTTTAAGGTTTTAAGGAATGTCGTGAACTCTGTAACACGATCCGAGTCCCGTCGCAGCCGTCTTCAAACGAAGGAAGGGGGGGTGGAGAAGGTGAAGCCTCTAGAGCTCAACCAGCCCGTTGTCCGCTGATTAACTGTGGTCATTTTGATATTTAATTAAAACAACCGCGCTCTCAAAAGGCACCCAAACGTCCCGGCTTGGACGGCAGCCGCCTACTAATGAGCTTCCGTCCTCCGAATCAACAAAAAGACTTCAGGGAATATTTAAAAACGTAACACGACGCGCACGTGTGAAGGATCTGCTCCGTTCAGACTCCCGACGCCGTCGTTTTCCCTCAAAACTTTGACTGCGAGACGCTTTTTCTATCCGTGTCTCGTTGCATGAACGCCCAAAACGATATCTGGCGACTTAAGGAGACTCGCACTGAAATTATTGATGTCCCCCCCTCCACACGATGAATGGCCAGTACAGTCCTCCACGCTCCGAGCCAACATCTCGGGGAAATTTCGCCCGGGCCGGACCTGCCGTCACAGCCGACTACTTTCGCCATTCCTCCTCCGAAACGAGCGGCGGCCGTCATCTCTCCCAACGCTAATGTGACAACACGGAAGGCGGGCCGACGTGGCCGTTCCACTCTGCCTTTGCTATTTCTGCTCCGAAATGACCCTCCGCTGTCATCTTTCAGCACATTAGCTTGACAAAATAGAGCGGAGATTGAAGTGGCACCATCTGTGGCTGACAGAGGATGCAATGAATTGATTACTACTGTCTGATGTGCTCTTTCGCGCTGCTCCCCTTTTTTTAAAACCGCTAACCACCAACGGCATAATTTAGCAAATTAAAAGCTGCGGCCTTTGTATTACACGCCGTTTTATCGAAGCTTAAATCGATGATAAAGTGAGAAAAACGGGAACGCATTTGTTCAGACCTGATAAACAAAAGCCGGTTCGGATAAACAACAAATATCACGGACTTCCGTTTGAGTTTTTACTCTGAAAATACTTGTTTTTCCTGCGAACCTGGACGCTTTTACTTCTTTGCACATCAATTACTGAACCAGGTTTACTTGAGATATGATTGCAGCTCAGTTTTCTCTGCGGCAAGGCCGGAACTGAGATCATCGAGGCCTGGGGGGGGCCCTTGATTTATGTGCAATTCAAACAAAAAGAAACACCCAAGTCTCTGCTTTAAACGTTCACTTTACAGTAACTGGAACATGAGCCTGATATATGAAGAAAAATGTCAACCTATACGAGGTTTAATGGAGCTTTACAGTGTTCAGAAAGCACCGACAAAGCCTTCCAGGGTGCAATTATTAGCCAATCACTCCGGTGTAGGTGGTGAAATAAAGTGCGGCGGGGGGCCGGAGGTGGAGGAGGAGGAGGAGGAGGTGGGAACAATCCTCCGCCGGCGTCGTAGGGCAGGTTAGAGTTGAGACGGAGGACGCTCGGCGACGGAGACGCGCTGAGTGACTGCGTGGGTGCTGGTAAGCAAGCCGATTGTCTCCCGCCTCACGACTGGCAACACGCAGGCCGGGATCACGAACCGCCACGGTCGCTGGACGTGAACGGGCGAGATGCAGCCAGTCGCCGCTTTGGATTAGGGTAAAAAAAAGTGCAGATTCGTCCGTTGCAGTTTCTTCTGACCGATTCGAACGACGCGGTGGATTCAGTGGAGTGTTCTCCTCCTTGCATGACGAGGACATCGTCTTGTTTCTCTTTATGACTGCTATCTCCGCCGTCCCTCCGAGAGAAGGCGGAGACATTACTTAACCTTCTCCCACCTCATCTCGGCGTCTTTTATTCGTCCCGGCGTTGTCGAAACACCCTCGCCGGCGTCTCTTCGTTAACCTCCGGCCGTCATCGGCGACGACGACCCCGCGGGGCTCCTTTTTTGTTAACCGCTTTTCCCTTTGACTTAAGGCCCATTCAGGGAGGATTAACATTATGGGATGGAGCGGCGAGTGGAGTCATGTCATCGCCGTGGTCACCGGGCGATTCAGAGGGGATGAAGTGCGCTGGGGTCGAATGTTAAGGCAGGAAAACCATCCTTAGATTTAAAATCATGTGAATGAATCAAAGTAGAGATCAGAGTAAAAAAAGGTACTTTAGTTTCAATTCCTGAATATCAAAACGTACTTTAATGAGATCTACGAACAGATAAACGAAAGGCTTCAAGCCTCAGAGGCAAGAACATCAAAGTTCTGGTCGCCTCCAAAAAAGACGGCGTTCGTCGCCTATATATGCGACTCTTAAGGTACCAGCGGTTCCTACCCTCTAAAAACAGTACCTTTTCCAGCCCGACACACACGCTGCCGCGTTGTATCATCATAATTGCCGGCCGAAACGTTCAGATACGACAATATTGTGATGGGCAATCAGCGGCGTGCGGGGGGGGGGGGAATTAAACGATCTCGTTGTGTCAGGTTAACGCCGCCGCGCCAGACGACCAGATCGATACGCAGACGGATTGCTAAACTCGTGGCCTCTCATCCTCAACCCCCCCTCCCCCTAAAAAAAAATATAAATTCTTATGCGGATTAACTGCTCCTTCACCCATTTTCATTTTCAGTGGAGAAGGTATTAATCTGACAGCCAAGCGAAGCCCAACAAATACTACACACTTCAAAGCAGCGGGAAGCGCTTTGGAGGAAACGGCCGGGTTCAAACATTTCCTTTCATTTCTGTTTCCAGTTGAAGACACAGACCCTGCCCATGCTGCTCTTAACAACTTGCAGTAAACCTTAAAATATAGATAGCTACTCCTTTTTTTTATTATATATATATTATTCCTACCTCAAACCAAGTTGGATCCTCGCAGCTCCGCACAGAGAAATATTGTAACTGGAGACGATTTTGTAAACGAGTCGCTCGCTCTAAATTACAACGAAACCCAAGAATAGATTCCTAAAAAATTACTCACAAATTACCGTTTTTTCCGCACTATGAGGCGCACTAGGCGTACAGAATTAAAGCTAGTCGTGGCTGGAGTTGCGTTATGCATCCACTGACTACGGTAGCCTTAAGTGACCAATATTGATCCATATACAAGGCGCTGGATTATAAGGCTCACTGTTGGCTTTTGAGAAAATTAGAGGCTTTTAGGAGGATTATGGTATTCTTTCTCTGCTTTAACTCAAACCTGCTTCCTGAGGCCAGTTTTGTTGTTTGGCATCAGTTTCTTTTGGTTGGTTTCGACATTAACTTACTCGACCCTACTTGAGGGTTCTCCACTAGCTACCGGTACCTTTTTGGTACTTGCCTCGTCAGCCTCCGAAACTGTCCCTCGTCTAGTCAGGGCAGCTTTTTTGTCCGTGGCCTCCTTTCAGAAAACCATCAATCTGTCATCCGGAATTTGTTGATGTTTAATGATTCCCCCCCTCCCAATTTCATCTCTGGACACTTTGTCTTCACCTGTCTCATTTATTTGAGATGCATTTAATGATGTCCCACATTTTCCCCACCTCTGGCATGCAGGAAGGCGTGTCCGAGGTGGAGCTGCACTACATTCGGCGTGAAGCCGGTGATTAATTGAAAGAGGAAAACATCGCCAAAGCAAAGAGGGGCGAGAGGGAGGTGCCTGGGCGGCCGCCACGCTCTCACAGAGTCTGTAACGGACAGGCGGACGGATGGACGGACTCGATTTGAGGACAACGGCGTCCTGTGGTCAAACCTCGGCAAGCCGCGACCCGACAACGGGCCGCGGGTTCCAGGTGTTGTCGTCCATTAAAGTTGTTTGGGAGCGCGGCGAGCGGGCACTTTGCTTGGGCTCCTTTCCGAGGACAAATTGGTATCTGTGCCTCCCGCAGGAAGTGATTTCTCCCTGAGTGCTTGCTGGGTGTGAGTGCTCGGGGGCGGGCCCGCGCCACAACTCGCTCCCCCCTCCCCCCCCCCCCTCTTTTCCCCCTATTGTTACAAAAGAAAAAACCCAAAACAAGGTGCAAGACAGCCGGAAAAACATCCCGGGCTATCAAACTCTATTGTACCTCACCGCTGCTATCAGGTGCGTTTCTGTGGGGCAGAGCGGCACCAGCAAACACACACACACACCAAACAACACACACCAGCAAACACACACCTGCAACGATCACCGGGGGGATTTACTTTGTCGCCCGTTGTTTCTAAGCCGATTTATTTACATTTTTTCCCCCTTTTATCATCTTTGAATGTTGCTGCGAACCAGGTTGGAGCCGAAGATGCACCGCGAATTCAAAGTGTTTCAAGATGCAAGCGTGATGCTGAGCGGGAAGGGGGGGGGGGCGGTTTGTCCTACTTGCTGCAGGCCTGATTAATTGCGTTCCAGGGAAGGAAATCAAATGCAAACCTAAACCCGGTTATCGTTTAGAGAAACAGATCGAGAAACACAAACACACTTTCTGTTCTTCCACCAGAAAAAATGTGTGATAATTCCGCCTCTGGAGGACGTCCGGACGTCAGGACGGCCGGGTGGGCGTGGTCAACCTTTTAAGGCCACCCAAGTGAGGCGTTTCCCTTCTGCGTGCGTGGATCCAGTCCTGCAGCTTCCTCCCACCGTCAGAAAACACACACACGAGGTCAAGCGGAAACTAAACCATGTCCACAGGTGTGGACGGGACTTTGTGTCCGTCTGCCTCCGCCCGGCGTGAGCCGGGATCGACTCCAGCGCCCCGCGACGCGGAGTCACAACAGCGGCACAGACGCTCGATCAATAATACAGATCACAAAAAGTGCGTTTCTTACAAACAACACGCTCCAAATAAGCCTGAAACGATAAAAAAGGACAAACCAGCTTTTTAACAGCTGGTGGAAACGCCAGAGTTTGGCGGTCCGAGCGGCACAGAGTCTCGGCAGCGCCAGCGCGCACATGATTACGCCGAAAGGGGCCTCGCAAGTCAGGGAAAAAAAGCGCCGGGTTCGCTTGGAACATCCTCTTTAAAGTCCTCATCAATGAGATGTCTGCTGCCAATTCCTACACTTGTAAGTGATGAGGAGAGTCGCTGGGCAGAGGAGGCTCGTTCTCCTGCCAACCTGACATTTTTATATTATTAGTGGAGGGAGAAGTTGCCAGAACTGCCAACTCTGAAGAACAATGAACAAAAAGGCAACACAGAAGGAGATTCACCTCGTCTAATCAAGCCGCCGTCGTTATTGTCTGCTCTGGGCCGCATCTTTGTTCGCCGCTGCTTCGCTCCTACGAGAAGAAGCTGCTGAGGAGATTAAATGTCCGTCTGCTTCGATTCTGAACCAGTAATCGACAGGCTACACCTGGGACAGGTGCGTCAACGCAGTGAAACGACAGGTTCACTGGCCTCATGTGCATGTGGGAGCAAAGTGGAGCATGGAGGGAAGCTGTAACGTGCAAACGATGCACCGAGGAGTTCCACAAGGCACGGCCGCGGGACCTCTTCCACTTTCTTGGGATTGTCGTACAAAGCTACAACAAAACGTGGAGCAATCGCAGGTTGGACCGACTGAATGAGAGAGAAATTCAACTCCGACTGTTTCAGCTTCATTTCTGCTTTTGCCGTCATCAAGTAATTCATACGAGATCCCGGAACGACGCGGCACACTCACTGTTTATCACTGAGAAGAAGAAGAAAAAAACCCCGCAGACTGAAAGCGCTGCCGTTAATCACAAGGGACAAAGAAGAAACATTCAAGTTCACACCGGAGAGCGTTTTATCTGGATGCGCGCCGGCTCACGCCGCGCATTTTCAAACAATGAAAATAATGTCCGTGTCATCCCTGATCACAGGATCCTCCCGTTATTTGGTCGGAATAAATGGCTCGCAGGGAAAAGAGGTATTGTTCACCCCCGGAGGAGACGCTCGAATCTGACACGAAATGAAATTAAGTGCCGCTTCACAGCCGTTACAATCTACAAGTTCTCCTCCAAAAAGGAAGCCGCCATTGTTCTTTCGCAGGTGGAGACTTTTTTCTTTCCTTCATTTCTTTATTTCGTTCCTCCGCCGCAGCATCCAAGTAGGACACCAGGAAAATGAGACGGCGCGTTATTGTGCGCGAGTTGTCTGGCATTAGTGCGGAGAATATCAGTCAAGACTCGGCGACAATAGGGGGGGGCAAAGATTGTGTGTGTGTGTGGGGGGGGGGCGCAGTGGGGGAGATGTGATCCAGTTCTGCGGGAGACGGTGCGACAGCCTGAAGGGTCTCATCAGGAGCAAATTCACTCAAACGTAAGACAAGCCGCAGTGTGATGTGCCACGAAAGACGAGGGGGGGGGTGCAGATCACTGCAACCTCCGGCGTACCTGCATTGTATTCAGAGGGGCATTCATCCCCCACCTCCCCCCTCCCCCCGCCCCCACCTCACCCGCCACCCGTGATTACGAGGGGAACACCAGCTGTATTGTTTATTTGCTTGAAAGCGCAAATGATCTGCATTGATTCCTTATTCATTCATTGTTGAACCCCGGCTTTGTATCCATGAATGCCGGCAAAATGGGCCCAATTACGGGCGGCGACGCCTCCCTGCGACTCGGCGGCGCAGCCAAGATGATGAAGGCCTCAAACTGGGAGGAAAGGAGCAATCAGAGACCACTTATTGTCTTCTGTAATTTCCAGAGAAAGAAAAAAAAAAACTACATGAATGTTAAACACTTCTCGCTGTGACTGACAAGGGATCAGTTGGGACTTCACATTAATCAACTGAGCCACCTCTGTCCTTTAGACGACCCTCCGTGAAGAGCCACAATTACGGGCTTTTTTTCTCCCCCCCAACAATGACGGGAAAAAATTGTCCGATATTTTGACGGATCAGATCACACAGCGGAGAACACGGAGTCATTATATGGATGTGAAGAAAACCCAGCGGTACGAGAGACAGGAAGTAGAATTTTTAGGGTTACGATTCTCAAAAATCAAGTCTGGAAATAGCTAAAAAGCTGCAAACAATTAAGAAAAACATTAAAAACGAGCACGTGAATACTTCAGTTACTACGTTGTTGGTTCTTCAAAAAGGGACCCCGACTCCCAACACTTCTGGCCACGCCCCCAAAAATGCTAGCTTTCAAAATAAAAGTACCAAGCAGTTTCCCTGCTCTCTGATTGATGGTGAAAAGAAAAATTTAATGGCATGATTTTATTTTGACAGTTTTAAACCTGATTTGTCGCATTCAATTCTTTCAGATGCCCCGAGCTCTAGCGCCTCCTGTAGGCGGCAATTGGTTTTGCTGTACTAATCACTGTTTGCTTTGAAGTGGACATATTTCACAAACGGTGTTGAAAAGGTGCCATTTAATAACTGCAGAAGTGTTTCAATCAAAGGTTGTAGAAAAATTAGACGCAAGGTACGTATATATAATTACACACCTTGTGTATAAATACATTATAATAAGTCTAACAAGAACAGAGCGACTTGGTGTTCTGAGTCACCACGGTGCGTCCGTCCCCCCTTTATTCGCCGCTGTATTTATTCATTTCAGTTGTTTGTGCGGCCGCGAGCGCGCACGCCGCCACAGGTGCCTCGGCTGCGTCGAGATCCGTGTGTTTTATTTTAATCGGCCTCCGAAAAGCTTCCCGTCTTTGTGTTTGTTCGGCGTCTCGCTGCTCCAGCGTTCGATCGGCGTTGCCTCGGCGCGTCGGCTGCAGCAGGCGAGCGCCACCTGCCCCGGGCGGCGCTCTGATGTTGCCGGGGCTCCTCCCTCCGCTTCGCCGCAGAACAGAGCTCTTTGCCTTTTGTTTCTGTTTTATTTACCGCCTCTCTGCGAGAGGGGAACGGAGGAGAGAAGGAAAGAAGAGCCGAGCCCAGCTGACCCGAGTTTCCTTTTCGAAGGTGGATCTCGGATGCTGGAGAGTCTGTTTCCAGCCGACAGCTCGCTGATGAAACCGGCTTAACAGTTGACTGGCTGATTGAAAGGAGCCGCCGTTTGCCAATTCTAACCCGCCGATCTCATTTAATGAGTTCATATTAAAGTTTTTTCAAAGTTGAGCCCGGGCGCCGCCTCCGTGTTGGTTCTGACGCTGTCAGACAGGAAGATATTGAGCTGGAACGCAGCTGCGGCGGAGACCGCTGTTCCCAAATAATATCAGACCACGTACGCGACTCGGAGCGCCGCGGCGCGACTGGAGCACAATATTAGCTGTTATCAGCATCCTGGCGGCGGCAGCCGAGCGAAGATCAATCAAGCGGCTACAAAAACAATTGAGAATTATGTTCTGGGAGTCAAAAATATCCTCAGCCGAGTCAATGACAATCCTCTCGAACAAAGCGCAGACACAACAGAGCCGGTTGGACTCTGAGAGCCTGGCGAGAATAATATGGAAGATTAATCTCTCTTTCATTTGACCGTTTTCGAAAATAATTCCACAAAAGCATCTTGCGAGAAATCAAAAGGACTGAAAAAATAACCTTTTTCTTTAGAATTTTTAAATTCAAATTTTAATTTAAAAAAGCAAAGTGCTAATTTGTTAGCGTGATGAAAAAATGATATCAAAACCCAAATTTAATTGATGTTAATTGTGAGCAAAAGTGGAACAAAGAACAACAACATGAGTTGAATATGGATTTAAATCTCTGGTGGAAAAATTAGGGAAAAAACATTTTTAATTAGTTTTTTGCAAAAACATTTTTTACTCAAAATCAATACAAGACTGAATTTAGTTAATATAGTTTTTTTTTTATTATTCCTCCCATTTTACAAGAATAAAATAGAGAATCAAAGAGATTTTTCCCCAATTGAGGCATTAAAGATTTTTTTTTTTTAAATTAAAAAATTGGGAAAATTTAGATTTTGCTTCCAAAATTTTGCAGTCTGGGTGAAAGAACGTTTGGATCCCCCTGAAAACAAAATTAAATGTGCATACTCAACATATTGAATCCCTTCCGGCCATCGGTTGCTTGCTGAGCTCGTGCTCTCAAACTGGGCCAAGCTGATTAAGTTCATCGATACAAAACATTGTGTGTTAAGTTTTCAGGTCAATGTGCAATTAAAAAGGAAGCACGAATAGGAGACGGTAATTTTCTTCATGACTTTTCCTCAAAAAAAGCAAAATAATAATCCCCTGAAATTGTTTCTGTTCCTCAAAAGATTAAACCATTTGAGGAGCTGGATTTGAGGCGCAGATCCGAGTGAAATTCAGGTTCGATCGGGCACAGCAGCGCTCGTCGGCTGCAGGCACCAACAGCAAATCTCAGGCAGCATCCAGCCTGGTACATTTGGGTTGTTCTGGCTTCTGCACTTCAGAGAAAAAAAAATCCTATCTGGAAGCAACGAGAGAGAGTATTTACTCGCAGCTTTAGAGGTGTTGAAAGGTGCCCAATCCAATATCCTGCGGAAAGTAGTCCCACAAACTGTAACAGTACCCTTGTTACTACAATCCTGAACTTACAGCGAAACCTCTTTGTAAGCACACACTGGAAATTTGCCGACTGTTAAAGTCACCTGACCCGAGTCCAAAAGTGTCGTCCCCGCCGCAAAAAAAAAAAACGGGAAAAAGCGGCGACCAAAAGGGGAGATGGTGACTAAATGTCATTGCTTGTCAGCCGGCTCAGCGTCGCTTCCTTCCCCAATCCCGCCGATCGCCGCGCCGACTTCCTTCGTCTTGGCGGTTCAGAAACTCAGACGGACGAGGAAGAAAAAAAAAACAAAGAGGCAGCGAGAAACAACCGACTATTTTTAGTGAAACTAAGAGCAGGAATGAGAAGAACCAAAAAAAACACGCCACACACTGATCAGCCATAACATTATGACCATCTCATATTATGCGACTCCACTGTTTGTTGCCAACTCCGCGCTCACCTGCCCAGGCAGGAACTCCTCTACAACTCCCAACGTGTGCAGGAGATTTGCGAAAAAAAAAAAACAACAATTTGCAATAATCTTGTTGCTATGGCGATAAAACCAGCGGTAAATATAGAAAAACACGAGTGTACAAGGTTTCCCTCCTCCGTTGTTGGACCCGCACTTTCTTATCAGACGCCGTCTCTTATAATTTAAGCCAGAAGTTTCCAGGGTTGAAGCCTCCCCGTGGAGGTTTGCATGTTCTCCCCGTGCAGGCGCCAGTTTTCATCCCACAGTTCGATAAACAAGCGTGTGAGGCCGACAGTCGACCCCGATCATGAGTGTGACGGAGTCTCGTTTTCCACCGATCTCAGTCGGGCTCCAAAAGCTGCTCATGATCCCAATTGTACAAGGAAAAAAAGGAGCTATTTTCAAAGCCTGATGTGATAAAAGCAGGATTATTGATGAGTATAAATTAACCATAAGAGGTGCTGACTGTGCAGACAAGAATCCTCTTTAATCCCTGAATAAATGAACCATCACGACGGTCTTTTGACGTCGTGTACTTTGGATAGTTTTACACACTCTCTTAAAAAGCTGCTGAGGTGAACGTGAAAGTTATGCAGGTATCAAGTATTTCAAACATCCCCAGAATGAAAAAAAGTACACATAAATATTTGTTTCTTCCTAAACAAAAAAACCCTCTCCCTTCGACTCATTTCACTCGCTCTGCAGCCAGGTTGTCAAACTGTGCACCGCGCCGCCTAATTTGATGGCCGAGCCAGCAGGCTGCTTCCAGAATGGCAGATTGCTGCCCACGCCCACTCCCCCCCCCACCCACCCACACACACACCCCCACACCCGGCCTCCCAATCGCAGGCCCCCCCAGAGACTTGGAATCGGAGGGTGCTTACTTGACATCCCATCAGTTGGCAGCTCGCTAACAAGTAGGCCATAAACCTTTTTTCTCTCTTTGATTACACTAAGTGCACGGAGGCCAGATGCGACCCAGCCCAGTCATCTGTTGGCTTGCCAGCAGAGTCACTGTAGACAGGGTGGGGGGGACAGTGAGGGAGGGGGAGGGAGGGTCACTCGGGGTCCCCTCCCTTCAGGAATAAAGCCATTGTTCTTCATTACAGCTGGAGAGGCTGCTGGAGGGTACAGACGGAGAACAAGTCCATTTCCCCACCTGTTTTCCATCACTGAGGCTCCTACCGACTTGACTCGGAGCCAAGCGCCGCGGCGGGACTCGACTGAGTCCGAGCAGCCCCCCCCCCCCCTTACTAACAGAAGCAGCCCACAGCTGACGCCTATTTGTACAGCAAAGAGAACAAAACGCAATTTTCGCGTCAAAAGTTGTTTAAGAGGAGCGAAATAAACCGTCGCGTTAATTCCTTTTGTCAGCGCGGCGAAAATCCGTAAAATGGCATTTTCATCACCGCCAAACTGCAGTAAAACTCGGCAGCCGAATCAGCAGCGATAGACCTCCTCTGAGCTTCGACTTTCTCATACGACAATATAAACTGGAAAAAAGGCAGTTAAGTAGATGAGCTAAATGCAGGCTGTGATCTGCAGCAGATAACAATGCCTCCTTCAGGGCCAAGTCATTCAGCTCCGGCACCTCGGCGTCTGTAACTTACACTTCTTCCTGGTTCACGCTGCTGCTGACAAACACAAACAATAGGCAGCAGATCAGATATCGCAGGTTTCCGCAACAAAACGCCAACGTTGCTTTCAAAAAAACAGGGGATTTCAAGTAGCCAAGAGTGGAAAAAACTGGAGGCGCATTCAGGTGAAGCACACTGTCGAGCATTGATACTGCAATTAACTCTAAAGGACAGTCTAAGAGACTTTCTAGGAAAAATGGAGAAAATTCAACAAACGCTCCAATAACTAACAGTTTGATGTCAAAATAAACATCGCAGACTCAAGAAATTGTTGAATTTTGGGGGCAAAAGTGT
>JASSRZ010000006.1:15147557-15157558 GCA_032164315.1 Malacoctenus gilli
ACGAGGCGGCGTTGTGGGATCACGTGACAGCGCGAACGTGTTCACGTGGCAATATTGGAAGCAGCGACTGTCGTTTCCCAAAGCGGGGCCCATCGCCACCGGCAATTCCAAAGCCTCAGAAGCTGGATTGTGCTGCTGCTGCTGCTGCTGCTGAGCGCATTCCTCTCGTCTGCAGCTGCAGCAGCAGCGGCGGCAACGGCAGCGGCAGCAGCTCGCTCTCTCCAGGAGCAGCTCCTCATATTTATTTCTACCAGCCTATTATTATAACGCTCTGCGTCAGTCATATTTAATGCCGCTGCTCTGTACTGTCAGTTTTTTCCACTGTTGTTGTCTTTATTGCTGTCTAAACACAACAAAAACACAACGCCAGAAATCCTGAGCATCTGACTGTTCGTTTATGGCACAAGTGAAGAAGGAATTAAAGGATTAATGTGCTAAAAAAAGGGCCATAATTAATCATACTTTCACTCAATCACGGAGCAAACTGGCCTGGAGTCGTCTGTCCGTTGCACCGAGGAGAAAAGTGCTAAATAATCCGAGCGGCGTCATGGCACGACCAGCCGATTGACCAACATTGCCATCTATTGGCTCCTCTGCTCACAGTGTGGGTCAAGTCAATGAGGTTGGAGACGCGGCGCGGACGGCGGGACGGTGAAACCGGAACGGTTGGCGGTGAAATGAAGGCGGAATCTTTAGAGAGGGAATACGGGGACGGATGTTTGGTCAGCACCCACGAACGCTGGTGCCAAAACCTCAGTCCAGAAAGGCCAGCGTGTGACCGAGAGGAAAGATAAACAACACACACGCACACACACACTCCTACACACACACACACACACACACACACACACACACACCTGAAAGAGCTGGACACAGTGAGGCCAAACGCACTCTCTTACAGATAGCAACGTGAGCGAGTGTGGTGGTGCAGCGACCGGGAATGGAGGAGGGAGCGCCAGATTCCCACCGGCCTGTTTTCTCTATCACAGCTGTCTCGGGCCGCCGTAGGACGAAAGGCTGCCGCCGCCGCCACCGCCGTCGCCGCTGCCGAGCTCGACAGCAGTAATGTCAATCACATTGCAATGAGGACAGATAGGCTAAGAGTTTCAATTTGAAGGTTTCCACACTCGCTGCTTCCTTTATCACCTTCCAGGATGATTCCCGAGGAGGGAAAAAAAATTCTCCGGTCGCCTCCTGATATATAAATATATATATTTATTTAGTTTTCCTTCCTGGACTGAGGCGAAGCCGCCACGGCGTGACCGGAGAACATGAGTTTACATGATAAACGCCGCGATTAGACGCGTGCGATATGGCGACACTCGCAAAAATTCCGTGTGATAACTTTCGGAGCTGCATACAGATCGTGCGGCTCTGAAACCAACAGTGTGCGACGTGCACTGGTCCTAAAAAGCAGCCTAATCATAAGTAAATTAAAATACAACAAGATAAACATCTTATATCTTTAATGCAACAAGAGAAAGTAACATTTAAGTGAAACAATTCAGACTCAGAGGCGCCTAAACCAGAAATAAACAGATTAGTCGTCAAGGAATTAAGCCATGAAGAGTCGCTGGATGACGCCAGGAACCACAGTGAATGAATGAATGAATGCTTCTGTCTTAGTTACTCAAACTAACATGAATTGATTCAAAGATGCATCTCAGCCTCTTTAAGTTAAAACAAACTTTTTCTACTGGGACTCTGACACATTAACGCTTTTATTTTTTCAATGTTTCGCCATAAAATTTCCGTTCGAAAGGAGGAAACAGAACGAGATGGTTGCAAGTCTGCAGGATGTTTGGTGACAGAGTGAGGGAGTCACAGTGAGGGGGCAGCGGGTGCGGGGGGTCCGGGACCTCCCCTCCGCTTACGAAAAAAAAATATATACACAAAACAGTGTGTGGCCAACTTTTAAAAGGGTGTTTTTTCCCCCCATTGTTGGCCTCCACAAAGCAAGGAGATTTCCAGCCTTTGTGAGGCGTGATGAGCCGGGAGAAAAGGAATAAGTGGCGTCCAGAGGTGAAAGGAATCCCGGGTCAAGCGCAACGCCGCGGACAAAGGTGGGAGCGGGCATCTGGCCGGATCTTTTGTCGGGGAGAAGCCGAGGTGTGAAACTCGGGGTGGAGGTAACCTCTCAATGAGGCTCTATAGCTTCATCCCCCCCGCGGCTCCGGTAATGAAAGACAAGGAGATACGGGGGGGTGTTGGTTGTGAGGAAGGAGAGAAAACACAAGAGGGAAGGTTTATAAAGAGACACTTGAAGCAATAAGGTCAGATGGAGCCTTTTTTAAAGCAGTAATGTAGACCAAGACCGTTCTCTGCATCATTACTGAAGCTGCTTCTCTGTTTTCTCAGTTTTATCCTCACTTGACTCGACTCCACTCGTCGTTTTTCATCAAAATCAAACCACCGCATTTTATAATTCTTATGCAGAACACACAACAAAGCGATGCGAGACGTTGAGGTGATGATACAGCTCACAAACACTCACCAGGTTGCCAAGTTTGAAGAGAATCAAGTGTTTAAATCTCATGACTCTCTCAATGGCCGATTATTGACATTATCAGCTTCCAGCTGCTCGGTAAAAACAGAGAGTTCGATTCTGGTGAAAAAGTCATCCAATGACATCACTTCCTGGCTATTCAGAGACATCCATCGTCTCGATGTCAAAGTGCTTTGTAATCTTGTTAACGTCTCGGTGCGTCGGCGCAGATTTGTGGAGAAAACTTCCTCGGATGTTTGCCGAAAAATGCAACAACGACGCTGTGCAGCCTGGAGGAAAAACCTTCCCCCCCAAAAAACACCTACGGTGTCCCGCAGGTCCGAAACTTTTGGAGAGCAGAACGTCTCAAAGCCCTTCACGTCGAGCCAGCCGAGCGCACACAAAGGTGCGCCGCCATCAGCCGTCAAACATCGCAGATTGCAGCAGTTAGCGTGTGGCGCTCCGTCGCCATTGTGTTCAACAAAAAGCTGCTGAGCGTGCTCCATGTCTGCAGCTGTGCAAAAAAAAGTCTTTTTTTTATCCTTGCTTGTCTATTTTTTACAGACAAGTGAATCTATTTGTATCCAAGTCAGTGACTAAGCGCACATTTGTCTTTCCCAAAACGCTGCCAATCTGCACGGCTGGGTTTCGCTTTGCTGGGAATCTGCAAAGTCACACAGACTTCCCCCAACGTCTCCTCTGTTTACGTTGCTGCAGCCGCTCTGGTGCGTGCATGCAAATAGGTTTCTGTGTTTCAGGGGTTATTTTAGGATCCAGAGCGCCGTCGCGTAATTGGGAGCGTTTTATTTTAAAGAAGTATACGCGGCGGGCGACTGAGTCGCTGACTTTGGTCCTGTTGGAGGACAAAATATGGAGCAGGAGTGTCAAACTCCATTTGGTTCAGGGGCAACATACAGCCCAGTTCCATCTCATACGGGCCAGATGGGTGGAGTGATATCATGTTAACGCAGACCCCTTTTCTTATTCCAAGTGCAAAGACGCACAAAAGCCATTATAACCCGAAATGTCTTCCGATAAAACGGAGAGAAACGGCTGCTTCCAGCCTTTGTTCCCCTCCAGCCACAAATCTCCTCCGAGAAAGACTTTGGACCCTCATCTTCCACTTTCCATTTGCCAAAACGCACCTTTCCCCAACATACAAAAGCAGCACCCTTCAAAATAAAAGCCTGGCAGACACGTTTTTGGGGGCCTGCGTACTTCGTTTTTTGGCACCGTTGCGGTATCGAGAGAATAAAGCATTAAAAAAAAAAAAAGATATTCTGCAGCGATGTAGTGCAACAACTAAATACCAGAGCCAACATCAAAACAACACTTGAAGAAGTTAATACAGTTCACTGATTTCAATTACCCTTTAGCATTTTGTCAAGCCTCAAAGCTTTGGCAGCAGAAAATAAGTAATTGATCCAAAATAAGTAGAGAAATAGAGGTCGCTCCCACTAAGACGTGTTAAAGCCGACGACGCCGCCTTAAAACGGGACCTTTTTCCTGAGAAAAAACACGCGTTTTTTCAGTCACAATCGAGGAATGGCTCTTTTTTTTTTTTCTTTAAGTAGTTTGGCAGAATCGCGTGTTTGTGAAAGTTTGTTTGTGGATCCTCAGAAGCCTCGCGCCTCTTTTTTTTTTCTTGGGGGCTTGTGGAAGCAGCTGCGGGACTTTCTTGTGCAAATCAATCCGCTGATCCGATCGGGACCGTCCATCTGGTGCTGGACGCCACCTCCAACTGCCTCACCTGCCAGCGCTGCACTCACCTGTAGCAACGGTTGGAGGCTGTTTTTTGTTTTTTTTTAAAGAAAGTGTTTCGATGGAGAATATTCGAAGCAAATTTAGTGTTTGGAATCAAACGCAAAACAAACTTTGGTCGGTCTTCCTCAACCGTCTCCTGTTGTCTCCTCCAATCGCCGAGGATTATGCGCTTCATTGACATTCTTTCCAGTTGATTGTGATTTCCTATTCAGCCCTTTGATGCGGGCCGGATTTAAAAATTCTGTTTGTGAACCGTCCATACCTTTGGTCTGTCGAGCGCTTGGCAGGATGGGAGGCTGACAAGCCAAGCAATCGTCACCTCCCCCCTTGAAAAGAGTCCGGGTGTAGAGTGAGGTTGGGGGGGGGGGGGTGTTCAAAGCGCCGCTCTCCTCCTTCATCATTACGGCGGCTGATGGCAGAGCGCTCGCCCATGTGAATGGGAAATATACATTCATGAGGTCCTCCCATACGTTGCCACAGTTTCAGGTGATTCCAACGTTTCCCGGGAGGACTCTGGCGATACGTTGGGTCGGAGTCCTATTTTACTGCATCATGGTTTATTAATGACTAAAAGGATGAAACAAAATCTATAAGAGTTGCATAAAGCACGCAAGGATTCATTCTGGTCAACCAAATGTGACTCGACAAGCTCACATTCATCTATTTATAGATTTATTCCAAATACTATCCTTTGGTTTTGTTTCATCAGTGGCGATTTGTGGGCTTTTCATGGAGATTTCACGGTATTTCAAGTAATTGCGTGAATCCGCGTCTGAGAACAAGGTAAAAAGGGCAGCCGCCGTCCTCCATGAGAGTTTTAAAGGTGCGTCTTTTTTGCTTTTAAGTAATTCGTGGAGGGTTTTTTTCTTTTTTTAAGGCGAGAATCGAGTTGAAAATTCACTTTGAGTTGACTAAACTTGGAGTCCGTTGTTCAAGAACGGACAGGGGACAAGGTGGGAAATTGGACGAGATTTCTTTCAGGATTGGTGGTGTTGGGGAATAAAGTGAAACGTGTGAATCAGATTGAAAAAAAAAAGAAAAAGAGACTTTCATAATGCAGGTTTTCAGTGAGAAATCCGCCTGGTGAATGGTAATGATGTTCTCTCACTTCATCACCTTCAATTAATCACATGATAGATTTATGGAGGATTGCCAGGAGTCTTTGTCGTCTGCAGGTTCTTTCTTTTTTCTCGCAGTTTGGAAGCACAGCGAAGCGAGGCGGTTGAAGCGGAGCGGTCGGAGCTCCGGCGTTCACAACCAGCCGAGGCCTTCGGTGCATTAGTGGGTTTTATCTACGTTCTCCGTCCAAAAGACGTCTCCGGAAAGGCCCACAAATCTCCACAGTGGTCCAGAATCATAGCGCAGATTTGTAGGAGCTCGACAGGCGAGCTAAAGTCACCGTTTCACCTTCAAACGTGTCCGAATTCCTTGATGCAACCGGACAACTTGGGAGAAAATTCCTTGGGAATCGAACCTGGTGACAGTGAGCTATCATAGCTTGACGCCTCTCCATCTTGCTGGCCCGGTTGTGTTTCGATGAAGGTCTATTAAAGCCCCGAAAACGGCACCGTCGCCCTCCATCATGCGGCGTAATTCCATCAATATCACTTTGACTTCCTGATTACCAAAGGTGAAATTTATCACCCTGCCGGGATGCTTCCGGAGGTCCCCGTTGATTTAGCGGCGCTATTCCGAGTTTTAAGCCAGTGGAGGATCCTCTTAATGGACTCTTTGTGCCCCGTTCACCTGCAGTGCCCCCCCCCCCCCCTCCCAGCTCTGCGCAGAAGGAAGGGGGGGCCCACTGATCTTTTATGTTTTATGTGGAGGGTAGTGGAGAAACTGAGCTATCGATTTGTGCAGGTAGGGGGAAAAAAAACCCAGACACACACCTGGACTTTCACAATACAGTGTCAGATAAAAGAAGAAAAGATTAAAAAGAGACTACAGTGACTTGACTGTGTGTTCAGCCTTTAAGTAGTAAATAATTAGCTCAAACCACAGCGGACAACAGATGGACCAAACCGCATGTTATTGGTTGGGGGCAGCAATTAAACTAATGTTGCCATCAACTAGTTTGTTGGGGTTTTTTTTTATCTTCCAAGGAGAACGGTTAGCCTTTTTTTTCTGGCCTCTTCCAGACATTTCTCATTGTTCATTTTCCTCACAGACAGAAAGACGAGAATCGATGGCGAGGCCCTCGACTGTTTCTATCACGGCTTCATAAAAGGTCCCTGACACCGCCGAGCTATACATGGAGACGTACAATAATAGAGTGCAATCTTTGTCCGACGACAGAAGGACTTTACTGGTCAATACTCTGGGCTTTCTTTTTTTTCTTTTCCCAGACAACAAACAAACACGGGTGGACGCAGGCGAGGGCGAAGCGAGCGCCTGCCAGGCGGAGGGATGAGATATGAACGGAGGTGTTGCCGCGCTGACCAGCAAGTGGAGGCGCATGATCGAGACCCCTGGACTAGAAAAGGGTCCCCGAAGGTCGACCGACTTTCGCGCACTTGCGGCACTTGACTCGACTCGGTTCTCTTCCTTTTTCTGTCGCCTCAACTTGGGTGAGACACCAAAGTCTGGCCGTTGCACCTGCTGCTTGGTCGACCGGGGAGTCGATCCACAACTCTAGAAGCTGATAGTTTCGCACTTTCATCCAAGAGTGATGGACGTTGTGTGGGGGAGGGGGGGGCGTCTAGGAGTTTGCCCAAGGCCCTAAAAGAGTCCAGAATCGCCTCTGACTCCACCTTCCTGTCTGCCTCCGCTCGGCGTTTGAAGCGAGCAATCGCGGCGCTCGCAGACGAATTAAAACATGTTTGTCATCCGCTCGTATCTGCCAAGTCGCCTGGCGACGTGGGCAAGTCGGCGCGAATAAGCGCCATGAAATTATTTCCCACCGTTTTTCTTGTCTTTTTGATGTTTGTGCCGCGCAACTTCCCTTGGAACTCCGTAACCGGAGGTGACAAACCTGCTGCCAGCTGAAGAGCAGGACTTAAAAGGGAGAAATCCAAGCCTCAGATAATGTTGGGAATTTTTTTAAATCTGAAAAGAGGTTACAGCGCTTTGATACCGAGGGCCCGACACTCGAGCATGACCTCCGTCTTTGATGTTTACCGCGGCTGAACCGTTTGCGGCGCCGGAAATATCTTCATCGTCATCATCTGTTCTTAGTTTTGTAACTTTGCTTTTAGATGATGTTTCAGTGTGAAATAGGGAAGAGGAGAAGAAAAAAAAAGAAAGAAGCTGCAGCTTGCTTTTAGCAGTCGCCGGGGCTGTCAACACGATTTCCTCAACGCGGGCTCGACTGGGTTTGAATGAGCAGCGTTTGAAGTGAAGGCGGGTTTGTTGTTGGCTTTTGTCTGAGGGTGTGGAAGGAGGCGATCTCGCAGGGAAGGAAGGTTTGAAAGGCAGGTGATGAAATGCGATGCAAAACCGGGATTAGTGCCATTACACAATTACTGGCTATCCGTTACAGGACCACTTCGGGGCTCCCGCCTCTTTGAGCCAATTTAGACAAATTACACCACAAGTTCAGGCCCAATTGGGTTCCTCCTCTGAGTTTTTTCTGCATCGCATCTTTAGGAAATAACGAGGGCGGCGAGAAACGGGCGTGTCTGAGCTCTGAAGGGGGTGAGGGAAAGTGTCTCCCCCAAAAAATGAACTCCCCCCGAAATCTTATAGGATTCGGGGTCAAGATTTGGTGAGTCCACTCGAAAATTGACGAGTTAAACGAAGAATTGAGAGTCGAGGACTTTCTGTTTTTACAGCAGTTGCGAGTAGCGATTGCAGCACAGCTAATTACGCGACGCAAATTGTGCTAAATGAGCTCAATCATGCAAAAAAAGAAACTTTGCTCACGCCGTTGTTGTGAAAGTTAAATGTAGTTGGAGAAGTTCTAGAGGGAAACGTATGAAATTGTATGAAATGTGACGATAAGGAACAATTATTTAGGAGTGTATTCATTCAATAACAATCGAGCAATGAAATGGTGATGGAAATCAATGATATTTATGTTGTGGAGGAAGCAAAAAAGTGGGATCGATTATTTGAATCCATCAACTCAAACAACAGGCCGTCGTGAGAAGGATGGCGTGACTCGCGGCGTGCCCAACGACGCCCCTCGGTGCTGAGCATGGATCACTATCCTCCGAGTCTCGTGCGGCTTGCAAAACAAATGAGGAGGAATGCAATCAGCGCCGAGGCGCTTCCAGATTAAAGCCGGTCCCGGCGGGCGGGATCAGCCATGTACAATTCGACCTCTGAACCCATAATAATGTTCCGGAGTCCCCGCTGTAATCAACCACGAACCCTGACAGGTTGTCGGATCAGCGCCGATTTCCAAGAGAAGTCACCACGAGGGCTCTTCACTTAATGAAATCTCACAGCTTACTTATTGATTTGCCTTCAGGTACTCTGGAATTGTTTGCAAAATAGCACGAAACAACAACGGTCCACGTTTCTTTTTATCTTTCGCGCGGCCGCAGTTAAATGGACCGCACATACTTTCGCTTAACACCGACCCCGTTAAGATCGCCGTGCATAAACACTTCCAACCGATGAGATCGGCTCCGTGCGATTGAAAAAGACGATTCGGGTCAGAGGTGGCGGTGAGAGCGACGTTAGCGCACGGCGTGTTCGGAAACATGGCGAAGCGGAGGAGATAAAGAATGGAAATATTTGGAGGAAAAAAGAGCCACAACAAGCTTGATTATTCGAGCCCTCCATCCCATCTGGCAGGTGAAGCCGGATGTGCGTATTCCAGAGACCGCAAACGTCACAGCACGAAGCCTTACAGGGCCACAAATGTGTCTGAACCTGTGTCAATAAACTCTACATTCATCCAAACGAGCACGATCGTAACGAGACGTCACCAAACATATTTACCGCCTGGATCCTTCAGCTCTTTAAACGTCACTTCTTCTCCTCAACGTTCCGCCACAAAAACCCCGGCGAACGATAAGAGGACTCGTCGGAGGACGCGCGTAATTCTGTTTTTGAAATTTCGCCTCTGCCTCGGCGTCGAATTTTTCAGAAAAATAAGCCTGTTTAATTCCAGCGATGCGAGCGAGCAACAGCTGGGTGCCCGGTGAGCAGGTGCAGGTGTTCTCCAATGACGGAAAGTGAGTCAGGATGAGCGAACGGGCGCCGGCGTGCATTCAAAGCTGCGCACGTGCTCCCTGCTTGTGTTGGATGTACATTCGATAAGCAGCACGGCCAGGCCAGTTGTCATGCTTCAAACCTGCGAACGATGTACAAAGAAACCTGCTTTTTCCCCCCAACTTTTACTCGATTAAATCCTGTTGTGACGAATCTCCTGCAAGTACGAACGAGACGCGGGTTTGATCCTCCTCTGTGATGGTACGTACACACACACATCCACACACACGTGCTCCCTTTCAGCACGTTTAATGGTGGCGGAAAAAAGGGGGAATAAAAAGAAGTGACACACAGAGACATGGCAGCCTGTCAGTTGGCAGCTGTGCTATTGAAAAAAAAAGAAAAAAAAGAAGAAGAAGAAGAAGAAGGTGGCTGTTTCCCTCCGGAGCAGGTTCCAGCGAACGTGCCCGCGTTTTTTCCGACTTTGTGATCAAAATGATAGTAAATGAGGTGTGCCAGGGGAGAGCGAGGTTACCGGGAGGTGAACGGATGACTCGCCGCGCTCCCGAGTCGAGGTGGAGGATGATGGAGATTGAGACGTGAAGCAGGCGGTCCGTCCTTTCCATTAACATGCTGTCAGCGCCGCCGCCGC
>JASSRZ010000006.1:15167403-15190333 GCA_032164315.1 Malacoctenus gilli
TTGCCATTTTTCCAAACAGAATAACGTGAAAAAAAGAAAGTGAATCAATCAAGCTAAACTTTGGAGAAATTGTGCTCCCCGAAGTTGGGAGGAAAGTATGTTAAAGGATTGATAAAGTGGACAGTAAATGTTGTGTTTTTGTGGCAGTATTCGTCCATATTCATGTCTCTCCCCTCGGTTGCCAGGTTTTATTCCTCCGTCGTGCACTCCTGTTGACAGACGAGCGGGAAAAAACAGGCATATGGGCAGCACGAGGCGGCGTGCTTCCTCCATAACGCATGAGGCAGACATTTGCATATGTGAAAGTGCAGGGCAGATTTGCACTGTGCCTCTTCATTGAATTTGCGCTCACAATCTGCGTGTAATTAGCGCCCGAATTAAAGCAGCAGCTCATCACACAGGCGGCACCTGGGACTCCGTGTGTTCGTGTGTGTGCTCGTGTTCGTGTGTGTGTGTGTGTGTCCTCTGCTTGGTGCAGTTCAGCGGTGTGATTTTTTTTCCACCGGGGTGTCCGAGTTCAGACAAGAAAATGAGGCTTTAGCGATGCTACAGTGAAATTCCCTCTAATGAAGAATCAGGAGTGTTAAAAATTTACTGAGGCTTCACTTCCACCACATCTGAGAGGAACTTCTGTCTCACACACACACACACACACACACACACACACACACACACGCACGCACACACAAAAAGCCATACACAAAAACTGCACCTTTCCACATAACGATTCTGCTCGTGTTTTCGCCAAACATCACAACATTAAATAAACGTTTGACAAAACAGTCAAGGGATTTATAAGAATATTAAAGACTCCTGCGGGGACATATATTGTCAAATTAATTAAGATAAGCGATTCATAGCTCTTCATTATTGGCCCTGTGAGTTTAAGTCGAAGACAAAGGTTTTTTCCAGGAAATGGAAATTGCTCGGTGAAATGAAAAGGCGAGCTGAATGGGGCCCCCGTCTGCTGCCGCAACAATCATGTTTATTTTATTAGCTTTTTATTTCTGTCGCTAAAACTAATTTTCCCGGCAAAAAAAAGAGGATGCAGTGTTCTTCGCATCTTTCTGACATTGTTAAATTAGTTCTGATGGTGCAGTAATTATCGTAAACAATGCGCCGATCAAGAAAAGAGCGCCTCGAAGGGACGGGACGGTCGCCGCCGCCTCCGCGCACTTCCTCTTTGCCACCGTCATCCCAAATTTATCGTATTTGACGTGTTGCGTCAGAGTTCGTGGCGTGCAGAGCGCAGTTCGCCTCCATCGCAGGGGGCATCCGCACGCATAAACACGAAACCCGGCGCAAACACGGATCACAAAGTTGGCGCGGAGTACCTGGCGAACTGTGTTTTGTAGCCTGCAGGCACCGTCTGCTCATCAAAGGTACACGGCCTGGAGCGCTGTTGTTATTGACAGATGACATTTAAAGGAAAACATCAAAGGCTGATGAGGAAGTGCGAGTTATCCGCGGCAAAGTTGGAGCATCATTTCCATCTGACGTTTTGGACCAGAAATCAGAGCGTGGATCTGAGAGCCCATCGAGTTTGACGTCGGCGGCGGCGGCGAGGAAAACGTTACAACTCCTGAATCCAAAGAGGCCACGCAGCTTCAGACTGGGGTGAACTTGCTAAAAAACCCAAAATAAAGGCTTCCTCTTGTCTCTATTTTTAGAATAAACCCTCGAAAATAAACCTTTTTTTTAAAATTGCAATGTCCGTGCAACTTTTTTTCATCTTACTTTTGTCGATGAATTGCACTTCAGGGGTAAAAAAAAAAGGTCCATGTACCCTTCTGATTGTGTCAACATTGAAATTATTTCGGCATTTTATTTTGAAAAGGCACAGATGTGCAGTGGTTCATGCTCTTAACTCAAAGTGAGAAGCGCCAAGGCTCAGACCTGAGTTTGAGTTTCCTTCCTGAGCTCGTTTGGGTTTTATTTTCAAGTTTACACACAGAAACTAAAAACCTGCATGAGGTCAAACGACGGTTTGGATTAACAGTTACACCCTAAAAAAGACAAACCAAGCGACAGTAAATTCACTCTAATTACATAAAGAAATCTGTCATCTACACAGAAAATGTCAAGCCTGTAATATCCAGCATTTAGCAGAAAATTTTTGATATTTGCAAACATTTTTAAGCCTTTAAATCTACATCTAAAGTTTAATTAAATTTTAATGTTTCAAATGTTTCTTTTATTAAATCCAGACGTGGAATTAAAAAGGGATTAATAAGGATTATTTACTAAACTACAAAATATTTTAAAAGGTTTTTTTTTTGCCGGCCATTCGTCTTGTTTATACGGGCAAAGGTGTGGAGACAGAACAGAAACGAGAGAGGTGAGCCCAGCTGTGCTGCATCTTATTGAGGCAGCCCGGTGTCCACGGCGGACCCGGGCAGCTTTATTGTTACCCTGAGCTCCGCGCGCGGCACGGCACGATGACCTCATGATTTATTACAGAGACGGCTGAAAATATGAACACAGTGACTGAAAATAGCATTGCCGGAATGAACATTTTTCATTGCCGCGACATCTTCTTGACTGCGCGGCGGCAGACGCCGGGCCCCTGCGTTTTCGGAGGCACTTTGAAGTCATTTCCTTATATATGAGGCGACCGAATGGGAAGCATTCATAAATATAAATGCTTATTTTATCAAACTAATGCATATCAAACCGGCGTTATAGTCTGCCGTGCCCATAACAAAGAGGGCTGACTTGTTCATTTCATTTTATGGGCACTCAGTTCAACAGCTGAAATTAAAAATATCTCCACAGCAGATATCCATGTGTCTCTTTACAAACCACTCCCAGCTGCAGTAAAAATCTCCTCAGAAACACTCCTTTTGAAGGTTGGATTTTATGGAGGAGCTCCGTCATTCAGCCCTGCCGCAGCCAGGAGGAGCATGGCAATGAGGGGGGGTGGGGGGGCAACCGAAAATAGTTTGGCGTCTTTGGCGCCAGATGAGTCATTAGTAACATTTATCGGGCGGGCAACAGTTGGAGAAACAAAAGGCAGAAAGCAGGGGAGGAGCGCGTCTTTGTCCGCAACATTACGTCAGCCTCGCTCGACTGAACGCGAAGCCGTCTTGCACTTGGTTTCATTTTCACTTTGTCTGATGACTTCGAGGAACGGTGCATAACTTTGCATGTTTTATTTCTTTCTGACAGAACTGTAAAGGTTGGTTGTCTCACCTCGCGGTGGGACAGGTTGGTTCGTGTCTGGGTGGGCCGCGTGAGTAACTTTTCTACAGGCGTTCGTGTTCTTTTCACACTGGCAGTTTCAGCTGAAGGTGCTTTCTTTCCCATAAATGTGAATGCAATTATGTCTTTGCTTGGGGACGCGTCAATGAGGCATTTTGCCATTAACCAAATATCCACCTGGAATCGGCTTCATCTCCTGATAAGTCTGGATGTTGACGACGCAAAGCAACCCGTTGGATGAGGTTCGGAACTGCAGAAAATGTTCAAATGACAGTTTTTACTTCAAATAACGAACTAATTCAGATGTCTGGGGGCAGTTCAGAGTAACCTGTTAACTCAATATGCACGTTTTTACATCAAGGAGGCGCGGCGAGGCGTCAAAACTCACAGTCGCAGAGAGAAGAAGTGAGGAAATCACTCATTCCCAGCCTGGTTTCAAGTGAGATCTTCTCACAGTAGGTCGCGAGTCACCACTACGTGACTGAGCCGCCTGATCTTAATCTTGAAAGAGCAAAAAGTCTGAAGAAGCGGCTCATTTGTGATTCAGGGTGGAATAATTAAGGCGGTCCGTAGGGAGCGGCGGTGGCGCCTTCCAGCGAGCCGTGCGAGATACGTTCAGCTCTCTTCCCGTTCGACACGAGTCCGTTTGGTTTTCCTCAGAACCTGGTCGCACACGTCCACCGCGGCTCAAGTCTCGCCGTTAATCCAATCAATGGCGGAGAAGTCCTTCATGATTACATAAAAGATTAGCCGCCGACTTGGAAAAATAAAGTCGGAGAGAAAAGCCACGAAGCCCGGATCTTATCCTCACCATGACAACGAGCCAACCGCACATGATGAACCCGTTCAAGCGTGAATGAAGCCGCTCAGGCAGCTGTAGGTCACATCTCTTGCATCTACTGCTTGGATTCCAAAATGGCAGCCCCCTGGTGGGCTTTGAAGGTAATAAAGGTGAGCGTAATAGTGATACAAACCACCTCTACTTGACTTGACTATTTTCTGTTTTGGTCACTTTATTTGACATTCGAGTATCATCTAAATATGGCTGACGAACGTTTTGTTTGTTCGTCCTCCGTCCAATCGGTGGTTTGTGTTTTAGGCTCAACCCTCCCAATGATTCGCACCTGGAAGCTAAAAACAGAAAGGAAAACCCAGTATATGTTGGAAATTCCCACTTGAATACATCCTGCTTGGTCACTGGGGAGATACCTCGGATTGGACATCGGCTGTGAGCCCACAACATTTAATGATTTGTAGGAGGGTCCTGGTATGCTTGAGTTTGGGATCGCTTCCTCTAATGGCTCACGTAGCGAATGCATCACATCCTCGTCTTTTGTCTGGCTCCTGCTTCAGAATCGCTGAACAGGAGAACAAATCTTGAGAGAGTCGGATGCAGGAACATTCATCATTCTTTTTCCTCCGTTTCATGCTTTCGTGTAAAGTTGTCTCATTACCAGCTACTATAAATAAATATAGGAAGTGAACGCACCTCGTGATTCCTGTGCAGATACGCAATTACTGGTAAAACCGCTTAAAGACACGTCTCGCTCGGCGGTGCTAGCCATCTGCCACGCTGATTTCTCAGTTCAACATTTACGTCTCTCTTCAGTCTTTTCAGAAAACGTCTGTGCCGCATCGCGCCGCGTCGCGGAGAGACAGCAAGCGCGGCTCCATTTGCTACTTCAGAGGGGAAACTACATCAGTCTTCTGTTGATGCCTCCGCAAGGATTAGAACTGAGGGAACAATTTCCCCAAAAGGACTCACGCTGTTCTCCCACAAGGAAGATAATAGATGCATGCAAAACGTCAGGAATTCTTCATTCCTCCTGCAGACAGCTGCGCAGCCTCCAAACAGCCGGGCAGCCCGCTGCACTGCGTGTATCTTGGGACAGGTAGTGCATCTTTTGGCTCCTGGCACTGAGATTGAAGCATGATGTTCGGGCGCGTGTTTCAGTGAGGAGATCGTTCGCCGGCCAAACTCCTCTGATTCCAGCATCCCTGAAGGATGCTGGAGAATCAGAAAGTACTTTAATGAACACTGACGTTTGAGAAACACAACAATAAATCGCATGTTTACGAAAACATTTCACTAAAACTGCTCAAAGAACAAAGGACTCGCTCAGATTTTGATTGACGTTCTTGTCCAATGACACAGACTGAACTGCATCACAGTGACAGTTTGATATGATGGAAGATTTGAATTATATAAACATGAAGAACTCAGTATGAATCAGATTGAACCAGAGAGACTTTGACCTTCTCAGAGCAGCTCTGAATAAAGGAAGGAGAAAGTGGAAAATCCCCAGGCAAAGACGAGCCCTGAACGCAGCATGAAAATGGCGGCATTTCTCAGCTAAATTAAAACAATTGCGGGGGATTTTATTTTTTAAAGAAAGCAACCGAAGATCTAATGGATTCTGACCTCCCGAGCTGGCTGCATCTCGAGTTTGAGCGCCCCCTGTTGGTACGTCACTCTGCTACGTGTGTGTTGTGTCAGTCGCTTTACACGTTGTGTTTTTGACCATAAAAATCCATTAAATTATTGGCTGGTGCATCGCCTTGTGTCGTATAAACATGCAAGCAGTCAGAACTTCCACACTGCTGAATTTCCTTGAACTGTTTACAGAGTTGAGAGTCGGCATATCGTGGCCGAAGCGGAAGGAAGAAAGCGATGTGCCACAAGTGCGAAATTGCCAAGAAGCGACTCGTCGGCCAACGAGGTCCGCCCGTGATGAATTAGCCAAATCTTTTAAATTGTTGCTCTGGCCCCAGTGGAGCAGCCGCCCGATGTGGGAGGAGATTTAACGACGCAGGAAGAAGAGCCAAAAATACCCCGGCTGTAAATCCAGGGGCCACTTTGGCGATGGGGTTACTCGCGAAGTGCATTGCTGCGAACTCCCCCACCCCCGAAAGGTGGAGGAGTTTGCAAGACCAAGGTGAGAAAGCATCCGCGCGTTATCTTCGCTGGACTGCGGAGGATGCTCGCGACGTGTTACTAACATTTAAGGCTAATTGGGAGCTGACAGGATGCAAATGTTAGACTTGTACGGCTGACAGGAAACAAGCGCCTTGGACGGTGAGTGCACAGTCTCAACAAATCTGAGAATAAATGAGCAGGCATGGAACAAGAGATATCACAGTCATTAAACTCTGGGCCTTTTGTCACTAATTAGATTTTTTTTATGGCGAGGTTCAGGGAGCAGTCCAAATATGGGCGACGTTCAGAGTCTCCAACTGACAAAGCGATGTGTGAGGATGCTCGTACAAAGCTTCAGTAATACAAAGAAAACAAGGAAATAATATGATGTTATGTGCATATTATCATCAGGGCCTGACCCAAAACCACCCGAATGGACGCAACGTTTGGCCAAAATCGTGGCTTGAATTGTGGGGATGTTTAGCACTCTGCAGCACGTCAAGTCGGACCTGGTTTTATGCCACGGGGTGACGAACTGTGTCGAGTTTTACAGGTTGTCCCGTAAGTGGATTTTCAGCAGGTTTTCCAGTCCAAAAACGAGCATTTGAGAGAAAACTGTCCATCGTTATGTGTCTTTTTGAGTCGGACTGGAGACCTCTACAGGATTTAACCTGCATTTGCGGAACATAAGCTGCAATTGGCTGCAAGATGTGAAAACTGTGAGTGACGTTGTGGTTGTAGACGTTGGATGAAAACTCTGAAACTTTCTTATGCGTTTTCATGCATTGTATTCTCAATTGGAGGTCCTCAATCAGGCTTGACCTCTGGGTCTCCAACCCCACCAAACCAGAGCCCCCGACAGACCCACAGAGAGGGAACCAGCCCCTCCCTGAAGGCATCACAACAGCACTCAGTGCAACTCCTCCTATCTGTAATTTGTGGCGTAATAGTCTTCAAATAATTTCCTTTTTGTGAAAAATCCTTTTCCTGTGGACTGAGTTGACGCTGCGGAGGAAATTGGAAAGGTTATTTAGCGCCGACTGAACTCCTCTCACATGCAAGCCAGATCCCAGTGTTTAATCACGCCTCCGAAAGGCGCTAAAAAAAACAAGTGGAATTAACACCCCCCTGGTTTTTATGCCTCTGCAGGTGAAGCTGTGACTCCCGACTATGTGTAACTTTGTCTTTCAAGTGTATACTGTTGAGATTTATCCTAAAATGGACTGTGGAGACGAGACAAATGCACAGTTTGTATATTAGGAGCTTTGCTTTGGAAAAAAAAAAGCCTAACGGTTGACAATTCTGAAAGCGTCTGTCGATTGTTCCTTTTTGCTGACAGGTTGTACATTTACTACGAGTGTATTGCGGCTACATTTTACCACCACAGCCACTGATTCAACATTTTTCTCTGGGCTTCAACCAAGCAGGCAGGTGAGTCATTCGCAAAAAAAATAAGGATGCATTTTTAATCACGTTGGATTGTCAGAACCACGCAAAAATAAAAAAAAAACAGCCGTCGCCGTCTCCAGAGAGAAGAATGGGGGTGTCTCTTGAACACGGCGGCTGTCTTCACACGAGCTAATTACATAAGGAGTGTGAGATGATCTCTGTCTCAAGAGCAGCTCTTGCGCGGCACACACAAAAAAATTGTTTAGGAACATCTGTTCGATGGGCACCGACGCAGTAAAAAAACGCGGAGAAAGTGACAGCGTTTCACCGCGCGAACGTGCCGCGGTGTAACCGTCAACATCCAGTCGCGAGTCCTGCGGGGAGGCAGGTGAGCGCTCGATGACATAACCCAAACTGAGAGCGCCGTCGCAGATAAACGAGGATAATTTGGAGTGGGAGGCAAAAAGCCGTCTCTCTCCTACGTCGCAGTATTTCAGCCGATTTAAGAGGAAGACGCTGGAAGAAGCGGCTGTTTGTTGCGGGTTTCGGTCCTGCAGGTATTTAAATCTTGATTCTATTACAGATCCCAGATACCATTCTGCCTTGTCTGCTCCCAGAGATCTATTGATGTTAACACATTTTGATTGAACGGTGTAACATCACAGGAGGCCATATGTGAACTTTTGCCGGGAGATGGAAACACTGTGAAATCTCCGCAGGGTGGAAGTCAATATTTCTGCGAGGGTTTGCTTTTGATTCCATCTTGCACCATGCGGAGCGGGCTGTAAGTTCAACTTTTTAATGCGGATTTGATTGGGTGGCTGGATTTAGTTTCTCCATTGTAAATCTGTTAGTTTGTGTGCGTTTTAAACTTCCAGGAGTCTTATTTTGAAGGTCTTAAATGTGAGGTTCAGTCTCATTAAAGCGTGTTCGAACATCTCAACGAGTCTGTTTTTATATTTGAATTCGTCGAGGGGTTTATTTTGGGCGTGTTTCCTGTCTTTCTCTCAGCCAATCAGAGTGAAGTCCCCTTTTCCTTTTAAAACAAAGGTGCACTGGACGGGGTTGTCGTTACGAGTGCTTCACTGGACTAGAAACTGATCTGACATCAGTGTGTTGCAGCTCCACAGGCTGAAAGGTTCAGAGGCGCCTGATATCACCGAGCGCTTCCCTCGTAGGGATCAATTTGCCTCCTGTCAAGAACAGAAAAGTTCCTTTTTTTTAACGTCTGAATCTCAGATTAAATCTCATTTTATCGCAGCCTCTCTCGTGCAAGCCTCAGACATGATTTTACCAGTATTTTAACTGTCAGCAGTCGCATGTGGCGAGCTGAGAATGAGGCTTTCTGGTGGTTCAGGTGGGGGGTTGTGGATGCAACGAGTCTGAACGTGGAGGAACTAAGAATACACCCTCGTCTTTTAACTAAACAAGGTATCATAGCGATTGAAAGGAAGATCAAGACTGTCAAACGCCGTGAGGGTTCACACTCGTACGGCGGCAACCCCTAACGCGCGTCGACGCCCTCAATGTAGAGAAACAAGGCCGCGTGCCACAACCGCTTCCTCATTATGAGCCCGCGGGGAGGCTACATCATCACTTAGAGAGGCGATGTGACAGCCCAGAACAAAGAATCAGGTAAACAAAGGCAAAGCTTGGAAAAAAAAAAAAAAAAGAAAACCTCAGCCGCGCTGCGTCCCCGAGGGAAGCGAGGAAAAGACGAGAAAAACAGCCCTGCAGAGAAAACGAGAGCGTCTTTTTCTACATTTGAAAGTCAAAGTAAACGCTGCAGATAGACTCAGAAATCTGACCATCAGCAATACGTCTTGCAGACTTTGTCACGCGGCGGCGCAGACGCTGTAAATCACCGTGAGTGAATACGAAGCCCACCGTTCGTATCCATCACTCTGGACACGCAAGATGCATTATTCCGAATATTCTCATTCATCTACAGCAGGTCTGTTTATTTCTGTATTCATCCAATGTCAACATTTTGTTTATTAAAGAAACAGATGTGGAAACATCTGTGGGTTGCTGTAACGTATGTGAGCAGGTGGAGGCTGTTTGCGGCGTCACATCACCAAAAGGTCATCTTGTATGTTGCACACCTCATTGTCGCCACATGGATTATGCAACAGTGTGTCCGAGTGCGTCTGCCGGATCCAGAGCAACGACCCCGACACCGTGAATACCAAGTCCGACTGTCACACTGTCAGGGTGGATATCTTGGGTGGGGGGTGGGGGGGGTCCCTGAACGGAGCTGCAACCGCACGTGTTCGCTCCGTCGTAACCCAAAGTCAGTCGCGAGGAACGGTCGAGGACTTGTTATTGTCACTTTACGTTTGTGAGTGTGTGTCTAACTGGTGGACGTCCACACCGGGGCCGCTTGATAACGAGATGCTCGGACACTGAGGTCCCCTTGGAGACAGTCCCTGTTTATTCAGATGTATGTACAGTATATACTGACCAAAAACTGCAGCCTGATTACTGACTCTCTCCACGAGAAAACTACCCAAAAGTTTTCTTAAACAAAAAAGAAAACTAGTTCGTCAACCAGCAGGGAAACTCGCAAGCAAGCTGGATGTCTCCCTGACGAGTCAGGTGACTCGTTGGCAAGCCAGCCAACGAGACAAATAACTCGCGAACCAACTAATCAACTTGCTCGGAAGCAAACTCACTGTTATAGTGAATCAATCTCATGAAATGTGGCAGATATGTCCAGGAAAGATAAAAAAAAAAACAAAAAAACATGTACAAACAAAAAGATTTGTCAGAATATTATCTGTAACCTGTGCAGCGTCTCCTGACAGTGCCCTCTTGTGGTGACACTAAGAAAATCACAATCGCTGGTGTTTGAAGCTCTACTTCTTCTTCATTTGTTCGATTTGATGTAATGAGAAAGAGAGTGGCCTAAAAGTGGCCAACAAGTCCAAGGTGACCGTTTGTTAACGGGGTTAGCTGCTATTTTTGGATCCTAAATCAGCGTCTTGTTGGATTAATTCCCCGAACTGTCCAACAAGTGTTGGACGGCGCGGACGTTTTTCACACTCAGGCGTGCCGGTGGCTTGTTAATGAGCAAAGCCGCCATTTGTCATCACTTTGTCTATGATCGCTTTGATTTTCTAATTAAGGGGACGACCACCTCGACTGACGAAATAGATAAAGCACAGGGGACGCGAGCGGAGTGCAATTTAGAGTCATGTGCCACTGATTAAACACCTATCATTGCATTAACCAGGGTGGTCATGAGGTGACGATAATTACTTGACCAATTAGGTTAATTAGGAGGACGGGTGTGGTGCGGTAAGCGTGTCTGCGCAGTTACCCGCCAACTGGCCCGACATGCAAAGGAATGGCGGCGGCTCACCAGCAGGAAATCCTTGTTATTGTGCAGGCCGGCGCTTTAATGTTTAATTAATGCCCTCGTGTTCCAACTCACTTTATGCCTTTACCACTAACTGGCAAATGCTAATTTATGAAAAATACATCCCCGAGGCGAAAATACGCCGACACATACGGAAGACATGAAGAGCGTTGCCGAGAAAATGACTCGCGGAGCGAACAGGGTGTGGAGTCCCAGTCCAATTTAACTTTTCTTTGCCGCCTTTAACTTTTTCTTTGACTGCGAAACGATTGTCATTCACTGCAAAGGCTTTTTTCACGGCCATTCATGGGAACCTCTGTTTGATTTATAGCTGGCTGTTTATCTTCTGCTTGCAAATGTGCCATCTAAAGTGTTGGGATGCTCCAGCTGAGTCAGTCAATAGCGAAGGGAAGCAGAAATAAAGAATTACTCGAAATGATGATTTATAATTTAGCACAACTACACTGTATTTTGTTGATATAGTGTTTTGCTTTTCTTCATATCCTTCCAAGCTTCAAACAAAATGCACACTGCGCCCAGGAATAACTTGGTGATACTGCTTTTTATTCTTCCAAATCTCTCTTTACCTCATTAAAAGTTCAAGATGTAATTTTTGTTTGATGCCCCCCCAAAAACACGAGATAAAATATTCAAGAAAATGCGCGCCAACATCAGTCAAGGTAACGTCTTTGTTCAACGCCCTGCCGGCACATTTCCTGAAGGTAACAAGCTCATGAACCGAATTATGAATGAAGCCCATGAAAACTTTAAAGTACGCGAACTGCCAGAAATCTTCGAGAGCAGCCAATGCTACAGGAGTTGTGATTACATGGACCTTAAAATACTCCAATTAAAAGCTAATCTGATTAAGCTCTATCATGTGCACGGGGGTGATCTGATTACTTTCACTAGAGCAGTAAACATCAAACCTTAAAATGAATTTCTTTTCATTTACACAGCTCAATCAAATACATCTCTTAATTGGATAGAACTGGATCAGTTTATGATCAATTAAAAGCAAATCTGATTACCGCTATCATGTAAAAGTGGTGATCTGATTACCTTTATTAGTGCAATAAATATCAAATCTAAAAACTCATCCCTTTAAATGTAAATGGGTCAATCAGATCTCTTAATCGGATAGAACTAGATCAGATTATGATCAATCTATTCTGATTACTTTTACTGGTGCATTAAACATCAATCTAAATACTCATCTCTTTTCAATCAGATCGATCTCTTAATCAGATATAATTGGATCAGATTGTGACCAATTAAAAGCCAATCTGATTAAGCTTTGGTGCTTCAACGGGGGTGATCTGATTACTTTCACTGGTGCATTAAACATCAATCTAACAACTATCAATCAATCAATCAGTTAGAGCTCTTAATCAGATATAACTGGATCAGATTGTGAGAAAAGTGACCAGTTTATAACTCACTCCTGCCATCCCACACTGAAAGAATCAGTATAGTGTACCTTCAAAGGGATGTGATATTGAAGTAAGTTGTTAAAAATGCAGTTTTTCTTAAAATCAACAAGACTCAAACACAACAGAGTGTACAAGAGAAGAGATATGACAGAAAAACTGTGTTCGAGTGCAGTATTTTCCATCCAGCAAAGCTGCCACATGTACTTAAAAACCCAAAGCTCACCGATAAAGAAACACAATAGCGCACAATAGGGCAGCGGGGGTCTCCGCACAGTCTGCCACACTCCTGCAAAGACGTTTATCGAACGGGACTTTGAAGTCCAGTCAACCTTTATAATCTGCACTTAAAGGGTCATTTGGCAACCTAAAACTGTTTAGGTGAGCGGGAGTTTTCATCTGCGGCACTCTCAAAATAACTCGGCAGCCATTTGTGTTTGATGAGGCAATATTTGCATGTCTGTTCGCCTGTTTGCAGGAAATAATCCTCGCTGTTCAGTTTTCATCTGAACAATGTTCCGCTGAAACGCCGTCCAAATAAAAGGCGTCCAATGAAAGATTAATGCTTGTTATTGGGTTGCCTGGCTCGCTTTGCATTTATTGACCTATATCATCTCCAAACACCAGAGTGAGAACGGAAAAGTTCAAACACGGACGGGTTAATGGCCACGGTCAAGCTGTAATTGGTGGATGCTGGTGCTGTTGGGCCGCAGATTACTCTGCATAAATGATCCTCATTTGTGTCAACTCCGCACATTAAACTTGGCAGCTTTTACAATTTTTAAACATCGCTGGAGGCGTTATCAGAAATTCAACGCTCTGCCAAAGGTAAACTTTGACAAAAGGAGGCTTCGGCTGTGTTTGTGAGACCGTCAGCACCCGTAAACACTGGGAATGAAACCCGAGCGCACCGACGAACTCTGAGAACAGCAAGGTCGCCCCTCAAATTCTGATCGCTAACAAGTAATCCTTAAAAACACTCGTGGGAGGTAGTTTTTCAAACCACCAGATCCGTGCAGTTGATTTGTTTCTTTCAGTGTTTTCTCTCATGTTAAATTTGGACCTTTCGTTCACCTCAGTTTGATATACATTAAAAATGTTTCGTTTTACGTCTTTTTTTTCTTCTCATCATTATCTTAATCATTATTATCGATCTATCGGCTCTATCTTTGCATTTTACAATCGCAGGAGGTGCTGGAGCCAATTTAATGGAATTATTAGAGAATAATAACAGATTTTTGGGGTATTTTTTTTGGAAAATCCTTCCACGCAGCAGTGTTTTAACATTTATGGCTGCAGTCATCAATAGCAGAGTTTCCAAACTTGCACACCGAGCCAACAGAGTGCAGTTCGACATCCAGTTCCAGCAGCGCAGGAACGGAGACCAGATAGAGACTTAGGAAAATCAATTGTGCCGCGGAAAAGAAAGCAATCTGTCAGAGCGCATAACTACAGCACGGTGATTCTAACACGTCCAGTCAGCCAGAGCATGTTTGAAGAGTGGCTTCGCTTGCTCCGCTATCGAGCCGCGCCGGCCTATCAGGGAATCTCTCCATCACCGAGGTTCTCCAAACAACAGCCGCTATCTGACCCGCCTGCTCAAACATGCAAGCGCAGCGTTTCACTTCACATCCAAAATACAGAGGAATCAATACGGCCTAAAACAAAGTGATGGAAGAACTCGGACGCCGAAAGACAGCCGTAATGAAATGAATAAAACAAGAAGCAGCCGCAGAGCAGAACGCTGAGGTAAACTCGCAACATGCACACGGCTCCGAATGCCACTGGCGGTCATTTTCATGCTGCTAATGCACAACAGGCTCAGTTCACGAAAAGAAAGAAAGTCTTTTCGTTGCTTTCAACAGGTCTGAGTGGATTATGATCAAAATGATCAACAGGAGTGTGACATAATAGTAACAAAGCTGTTTTTCTTGCATACTTGCGATGCCACTTACGTTCATATTCATGCTGCTAATGCACAACAGGTATATTTCACGAAAATAAAGAAAGTCGTTCCATTGCTATCAACACGTCTGAGTAGATTATGATCGAAATGATCAACAGGAGTCTGACAAAATAGTAACAAAGCTGTTTTTTTCCATGCATACTTGCGATGCTAATGCTAGCCTAAGAGTTGTTTTTATTGTCAAAAAACCTTTAAAAATGCGAACAAACAAAAATGTCATGATGAGTCAAATTCCAAAAGTGGGTGTGGTCGAGTAGGTACTAAAAAAGTACCTCGTAGCTGGTGCTTTAAATGGAAAACCCAAAAAACTGAGAGGTCAGTCGAAGGTGATGGACGAGCTGTTGCTTGAAAACCTCCATTAATAAACCTAAAGTCAGCTCAGCAGTGACAATGTGTGAGTATCACCACATTTCTTTGTTCTCAGTTCATTTTTGATCGGACAACGGGAAGACTCGGCCGGCCGGGCGCCAACGTGTCATTGGCTTCTTGTTCATCTTCGCCTCCTCAGAGGTCAGTCTCGCTCGATGTAAAATCCATCCAGCGTCACGGGGAGTTTTCCAGGCCCGGGCCGCGCCGCGCATAATCAATGTCCGTCAATACGTCTGGGCATCGACTGTCCCGCCTTTTCATGAGGCGGTGTCCATCTATCTGTATTTACTGATGTCTGGTCGCATTTTGGAGACTGCGGGGACAGATTTATAAGGCTGGACGAGCGCGTAAAAGGCCGCTTTTATTTTGTCGTTTTTCTGCTGCAATAAAACCGGAGTCTTTCTCGGCATTTTATGCAGCTTCACAGAGGATGTCTCAAGTCGAGCCTCAGCTTTACTTGAAAAACACATGAGACTGGAGCCACCAAACAGCGCACTTTAGCAGCCGCATGAATGGAGCGTTAGTCTAAATGATGCGGCGTCGGAAGCACCGCGGCTCCAGACCGGAGCGTCCTCCTTCCCTGTGAAGTTCAGCGGCTCCGTGAATGTGGCGTTACTGCCACCATTTGGACACTGCACCTCATGGTCAGTCAATATTCAAATCCAGGCGGCAGCGGCTGAGCGCAGCAGCCTGATTCGTTCTGACACGGCGCAAAAAAAGTGGTAGAATATTCTCCTTTTAATCCCAAACACAAGCAGCATCCCCCCCCCCCTTTTTTTCCATCCTATAAAATTAAAACCCAAAGTGATACGCGGCTCAGCATTAAACCTCTCTCATGAGTCTACCTTTATCCAGTTTCCTGATCTGGGTGCCTCCTTTATTCCATTGCCAGTATTAACAGCTTTTGCATGACTAACCCCTCTAATTACTGCCACCGTTAGTTTTCCCAGGTCCCCCCCCCCCCCCTCGTTCTCGGCTTTCTGTCGCCACCTAATTGTTTTCCTCTACCTCAGCCTTTGATACCATTTCTCTTCCCTCTGTGCTGCTTCTTTTTTTTCCATGTCTGAACAGTTTATACGCAAATACCTGCAGCGTATGCATTGCCGTTTAATGATGCTGGAGCTTTCAGCGCCGTCTCGTATGTAACCTGAAGAAAAGGAGACGAACCCCCCCTCCTCCTTCCCTCCCTCCCTGCCTCCCTCCCTCCCCCGTTCGTCTGTTTCTGCCATTCCTAAATGTATTATCTTGTAGCCCAGACGGCAGACTGCGGAAATCTCTCGGATCTTGAGTGGCACGTCAGTATTTGACTCCGTCCCGTTTTTCTGCACTTGGCTTCTGCCGCCTTATTCCCGATCAGACCCGATATCGCGGACAGATCGGGAGGTGGTGGTGGTGGTGGTGGTGGGGAGGGGGATGGGGGAGATGGAGGCAGTCTTTACCTTTGCTATCTGCCAGCTTAATCCCCCCAGGAACATAACTTCATTTTCTCTCCACACTGTTTTGTTAGCCACCCTTGACTTCTTTCCCCCAAAACACTCCTCAGTGTTTCATCACTCCATATCATTAAAAGTTTCTCAAACCCCCCCCCCCCTTCGAACCTTTTCCCCCTCGTGAAGGCGCCGTTTTACTCTTTATCTCTGTCACGCAACGAAATGACAGCTTCTATATTCGGCTCTCTTCGTATAAAGAAGGCGCCCTGATCCCACTCAGCTGGTGCAGGTACCTTCAGACGGAAGCAAGGGATCCCCCCCTCCCCCCCCCACACACACACACACGCCGGGTAGAGTTCCCACATCCCCCCCCTCGTCTTCATTCAAACAGCCGAATACAGTCTTCAGAAGAAAAACAAATCCTCACAAAGCTCAAAACGGGGGGGAGAATATGCATGAATATGGTAAAGACGTCGACGTCGGCGACGGTAATAAAAGTCAAAGGATCCACAGAAGGTTCAAAGGGCGAAGCCGCTCCCTCGAGAAGTCGCTAAAATAAGCTAATCTGTTGAAATCTTTTCAACCGTTTTCGACTCTCGTCTGGCATCTTCACCTTTCAAAGCAGAGGTCAGAGGTGGATCAGAGTCTGGAAGGACCCCAGAGAAGTTCACAATCAGTGTCCAACACATTCAACTGGATTGGATCTCATTTCGGCCGCAACGAGACAATTCGTAGCCAAGTTTTTGCGCAGAAAATGAGTCCATCCAGAAAAAATCTGATGTACTTTTTACCCCCCAAAAATCTAAAAATACACTTCGTCAAAGTGACTCTTTTAACTATTTTTGTGGTGTTGGTTTCAACCGTAGTTTTGGTGTTTCCACGGTTCAGTTTTGGGTCCCAAAGAAACTCGTACGATCATCGGCAACACAAATTCGTGCTGCCGATCAGAATAGACCTTTGGTGGGCTCAGTTTGGCCCACTGGCATGTTTGTGGACCGTCAATAGGAACCTGGACAAATCTTCGCACACACAAACTTGTCGAAGCGGACAGACATAGAAAGAAAAGCTATTTTCAGACACACAACCTGTCTCACGTTCGACAAACCACTCACAGGTGATAAAATGTAAACCTCGACAAAGGTTGGGGTAAGTTAAACTGACCTTTGTGCGTTTGATGTACGGATCGCCTCCTCGAAATGACACTTGTGAAGTCTGACAGAGGCGCCGACTATTCTTGATGAGACATTTCATCATAATGAGTCATGGAAGGGTCCATTTCAAGTGCCAATCACACCACACCTTGTATACCTTTGTAGAAACGCCGGTTTATGATGCAAATGACCCGTGTCCACGTTCTACTTCTGTCAGTCATCCGCCCGCGTCTCCCCCCGCCTCGTTTCGACGCTTCGAGATAAGCTCGCCGATGTCTCTCCTGCTTTCAGACGGTTTCCTCATTCGATTGTCGGCGAGGAGGAAAAAAAAAAGAAAACATGAAGAGGAAACATTCGGCTCGAGCCGCCGTCTGTCCCGAATCGTGACAGAGTTCATAAGTCGCTAAGAACGCCTCCGCCACGCGAGCAAGTTCAATATGGAGGCGCGACGACGACGGCGGCGGCGGCGGCGGCAGCTCGGGAGCGCGGCTTTGAAGAAAGAATGACGCAGGCTCGCTGAACACTCGAAACCCTCCCGGGGATCTTCCGCCGTTTGCTCTCGGTTGCAGGGAGTGAAACCTAAATGCTGTCATTTGCATATATTTCTGGTGGAGAGTGGAGAGAAAAGCGAGGAACACTTTGGGGAGTATTTTAAATTAGGAATGTGTTTATTTCCTGGACTGGCTTGTTTAGCATTAAACGAAATCCAATCTCTGTTTAGACAGCCGCAAATTAGGCACAATTAATTATTTTTTGTAGTCCTGGGCATTGGGATTAGTCCGAGCTGTTTATATCCATCGCTCTCCGCTGATGCTCCAAAGTATTTCATGAAGGCGGCTGAAATGTTAATATGCGCGCTCGCAGATTAACCGTATGGCGGTGGTGGGGATTAAAGACGTTGCGCGTGGCGAGGCCGGAGAGAAGAAAAAAAGAGCAGTTCTCCGTCAAAACGTCTGGCGCGCACACCTCCACAGTTCATTATTTCATGGTGGCGCCTTCCTCCAGCGCGCCGGTGTTTTCCGACCCGGCACACCGCTGTTTCCTTCATTATCCGGCTGCTACCTGTAAGAGGGGAGCCTCGGCGCGCTCTCAGGCAAGTTGTTAACTTTTATTCTCAGTCGCACACGGCGTCAGCATCAATTATTTAAAGTTATGTAGAATGGTAGTTAGTGCAAAAGTAGGCTATGCTCACGTCTTTTAGCGCGATCAAACGCCGCCGTTTCTCACTGTACCAGGAGCGGATGTTTGCCATCCATCTCCTACTCCCATCTAATTGCCGGTATTATGCATGCAATGGTATAGCTGCGCGGCCGCGAGAGGGGCTTTCATTTCCCGGGTTTTGTATTTATGACGGACAGTTAACATCTAAATTGATACAGTTATTCCTGGTCCTGAGTATCAAAATCCCTTCAAACACAGAAGAAGAGATTTCGAGAACATCAAGAGCCTGATGAAACCTTCACCGGGAGGCGACTGAAGCGAAACGTTTCATAGCTCCTTTGAAAATAACCTCATTTCGGTTGTTTTTATATAGCGGAATCTATAGCTGCAGACGTCTCGAGGTACTTATCCTCCGACGCTCCATGACAGCAGGCAGAGACGCAGCGGGTCGCCGGTTCGTCGCAGCACAAACTCGTACACATTTACACCTCGAGACCTTCTTCAAAACGGAGAAAAACTGAAAAACGACTCTGGCAGCGAGTCCTCAGATTTGAAGGAGAAACAACAACAGGTCGGATACGATATGCAGCACGGAAACGAAGGGATGGCACCTGGCAAAAACAGACCGAGTCCTTTTAACTCCAAAGCCAAGGATACTTTCAGGAAAGCACAAACTCCCACAGGGGTGGAAACCTACCGCAGCGCAACTACGAAAGTGTCAAGGTCCAACGAGCTCACTCGAAACTCCTGAGTCCATCAAACTCAGAATAACACCCAATTACAATTCTCTTCCTGAACCCTCAATCTTAACCCTCAAAACCAAGTGTGAACAGCTAGAAACGGGACACTTCTTCAATACAGACGCATCCTCAGTTTGTAGGGGGCAGCATTACGCCAAAGTGGTGTCCAGTAAGTCAAGTCAGAAAAAGAAGAAGCCGTAGCAACAGTGGCAACTGTTCCGCTGCAGGCCGAAAATTGCCAAAAGATGGTAAAAAAAATAAAACTTAAGTAACAACGACGTACTAACCCATAACATGGGCCTAAACTAAACAAACTTGTAGTATTTATATCTCCATTCACAAAGAAAATACATTTCTAGCTCGCTGTTTTGTGTGTATTAACCGTAAAAAATGCAATGCATTCTGGGTAGGACTCATTCTTAAGGGAAGTGCCGGAGAAAGTCAGTTTTGAGGGTGTGTCGATCCTCAAACTCATTCCTCGGGACAGCGCTTGCAATTTTTGAGGTCGAGGTTTAAGATTGAGGATTAAGGGAGGAACTGGAACGCACCTTCAATCCTGCGACCCTCCTGTGCTGCACAACAGCACTGCCCACAGCCTGCGTCATTGGACAAAAGGCTGCTGCATGAACGAATTCAGATTCGACCTCCGATCAACCACTGCACCTTCTCTGACCGCACTCTGATCAGCGTACGTCGAATTTCACGCGCTACAAAACTTCGACCTGCTTTCCGACGGAGCGCCGCGCTCCGTTTCCACCCCTGGATGCACAGCTATCTCCGCAAACTGTTTACATCCACCTCAATCCTCCGCAGCAGGATTACGACTCCACAAGGAACTGTAAGCCTGCTTTCACCTTCCACAAAGACATCTTTTGTTATTGCAGCATAAAAGATGGTAAGCGCCGCGCGGCCTCAACCTCGGCCGGCGTTAGACGTGTTCGACGTGGCGTTCCTGTTCTTATCTATTAATTATCCCCGCAGATTGCCGGCGGGAGCCGCGTCTACGGTTCCTGGATCGCTCCGGACTCAGCCGAGCTGAATTTCATCACTTCACTTCCAAAACTCCAACTTGACCCAGTTGAAGAGAAAGTGCTTCTCGTGTAGACCGCATGTTGTCATGTATTGGATTGCCAGAGAAGATACTAAAGGATTAATGACTTCGGCGCGCTCGTCGATGGTAGATTTTCCATTTGCGGCTTTACAGAGAGAATTTTCTCACCGATTCCTCCCGTTGACGCATTTCTGTCAGCTTCTGTCTGTTTATTTTTAATTTTAAACCCAGTTCATACTTAAATTTGATGTAATCCATTACATTTTTGATTACTCCACAGTCCCTTTATGGGGTTTGATCCACAGCAGCTTTGTGCAAGTAAAAATAAGCGTAAACTAGATTTTCGATCAAACCGCGTTGCGTACGGACGACTGCGGCTAATAGGAACATAAAACAGCGAGCTCCGCCCATTTAGCACGTTTGCCCTCATGAATATGGAGATTAGGTTTCGACCAGATCGTGCAAAATCCTGGGAGGAGCGTTTTCGCTAATGATTCATTCACCACGTGCGATGCGATTTACCACGTCCGGAGGCGTTTGCGTCGTTCGGTCTGACGCGCACCGTCGGATATGAATCTTTTTTTTTTTTCTCTGTCTTCCTGCCCGCGAGCCGCCGCCGAAGATATACGAGGCGTTCCGGCACTGTATCCTGTCTGTAACAGGACGGCGGGATGTTTCGACAACCCGGCCGTTTAAAGGAGTCATCTGGGATCCCTCTGGGTAGCTGTTGATTTACCACTGTCAGTCCCGACTGTATCTGTGGGAGTTTTTCATCATTCATGCTTTATGAGCGCTGTGACCCCGGCGCCGCTCCTCCTTTCGCTGTTTTTCTGCCGTTCGTGGGCAGACATTATTTATGTGGAGTCATTAGCAGATCCCCCCTTCTGTAACATGCATAACCCCTCCTGGCATCATGTAAACCACAGATTATCGCTGGAGTCTTGTTTCTTGTAACGAATTTGAATTTCTCTCGCGCACGGCGATCCCGACGCCCCGAGTGAACGCGGGTCAATAAGTATCGATCGGTAAACTGTTGGTCTTTTGGTGAGAAATGCATCTACGCGCCCAGCTTTACGTGTGTTCAGCCGCTCTTTGTTTGCGGTTCTGCCAGAGCCAGAGGGACACCGATACGTCTTTGTGTTGCATTGTGGGATGCCGTCCACTTGATGTGAGGTCATGAAGAAGCCGGTGTAAGTCTCATCAAGCTATTATTTCACTTGTAAAGATCATGACTTGACAACTGTTTGCTTTCCCCTGCAGGCCGCATTGTGTCAAACTAATGAGCTCACTCATCCGCAGATTATTCTTCACATTAAAAAAAAAACAGTCGAGTAAACAGGAGAAGAAAAATCCATGCAGGAAAAAAAACCCCACAAACTTTGTACGAATAACTCCTTTGCTTTGTACTCCTCGTTTCAATCATCTTAATGAGTAACGGCGACTCGTAGGCTGAGAAAACAAACATCATTCGCGTGTTTAGTTCAAGCTGAGATTGCTGGAATTTGCTGAAAGCCGCTCGTTAGTTGCGCGAACGACGCTCCTCCTAACGAGAACATGGAGGCGACATCTCCAATGGCAACTGGTTCCAGTCGGAGACACGGTGGTACACGACATGTGATGAGACACTCTGACATGTATTAATAGTCTCTCACTCCTACATGACCTGAACTCGTGGAGCAACTTAAAGAGACAGTCGCTGAAAGTCATGTTTGTGTAAATAAAGCATCTACTCTTCAAGGAGATAGTATTTGGTACTTTTTGAGTGCTCACTCAGTCGGAGGTGGAGCCAAGCTGCGATGAGCTGACGTCAACAGACGGCAGGCCTCTGATTGGAAGAAATGTGGTGGCCCCGCCCACAGGAAGTTGGCCCTCAGTTGTTGACCTGAAATCAGGTAAAACAGAGAATTCCGAGTTTCTCTCTGACCTTTAACGCACGAAATATACGAAACATAGTAACGTCTTAAAGAGGTGCTGAAAAGAAAGTCACAATATTATTCAAGTCTAACATTCACCGACATCATTTGGTTGCCTCCATGTGTGAGGTGGTTCCACTGTATGTCGGCCGCACATGAGGCTGTGCGAACACGTGTAACCGTCAGTCCCTTGTTAGAACCTAATAACCTATTTTTAGTTTAATTATTTATCATGTCAAACTGTCAACAATGCCGCCGAGTCCTTCGTCAATGATGTGTGAATAATGGGGTCGAAATTTGCATTCTTTGTGTACGTGCTCGTTACGTATTTGCATTCTTTACCTTCTCCGTTTTACTGCTCAAGAAAAAAACGTGGCAAACGCACCGGATTTAACAGCTTTTCCAGGATTTTTTGTTGTTGTTGTGCGAGGAAGATATTTTTTTTTTCTTTTTTACGGGATCGCTCGTCTTAACAACTTGGCAGCCTGCCTTCCTTCCCCTCTCTCGTGATGAATCCCTCCCTCTCCTCCATGACACCTCCTCCTCTGCCTCATTGCAGTAAAAGCTTCCCCACAAACACAAACGTATTCTAAATTTGATACACTCAAGGGTTTCCAAAATTACTTCATAAGAAACTATTTTTTTTCCCTTTTTTTTTTGGGCGCCTGGTGGAAATGAATGTGAAGGGTTGCGTCTGGCTGTATTTGTTCTCGGGACACAAATTTAGAAAAATACATATTTAAAGAAGAGAGTGCGGTTATCAGACCACCGAGAGGCTGGCTGGCTGGCTGGCTGGCTGGCTGGCTGGCTTACGGATCAAGAGAAATAAAGACAGACTGTCTGAAAAGGGC
>JASSRZ010000006.1:15219655-15242387 GCA_032164315.1 Malacoctenus gilli
CTCTCTCTCTCTCTCTCTCTCTCTCTCTCTCTCTCTCTCTCTCTCTCTCTCTCTCTCTCTCTCTCTCTCTCTCCCTCACCCTCCCTCTCTCTCCCCGTGCGGGTATAGCCTACCGGGCGGAGTAATTCGTGCTGGTATCCTTTGAGTTCATGCTTGTGCAAGTGCGTCGTCGTGCTACGGCTTGCTGCTGCTTGTCACTCATTGTGCCGCGGCGCGAACACACGGGTAGCGACAAGGACCAAAAACCCGGCTGGTATCACTTTGGTTATCCCTGGGAAAAAACAAACAAACAGCAAAACAACAACAACAACAAAAAGGCAGAAGAAGAGAGAGAGGCTGACATCTCTGGCTGCTGTCTCTCCCTCCCTCCTTCCTTCCTTCCTTCCTTCCCTCCTTCAGGAGAGACACCTCGCTTGTTTAAAGTGCGTCTTGCTCTTCAAGGAGACTATCTGAGACACATTACAATGCTTCAAATAAGGGACCTCATCTGGGGATTGCTCTTCATTGGCTGCGCAGGTAAGACGAGTTGATCTCGGGATGCTCCGAGGGGGGGAGGCAACTGCATGTTGGAAATGTTATTAATGCACAAGTGGAGCGCAGACTGCACCGCGCCGCGCCGCGCCGCGCCGATCGTGGAGCAGCATCCTCCGGTCCCACCGGCGGCATCCCCCCCCCCCTGCCGCCGACTCCGGGACGGTCGGTGGCAGCAAAGCGTCAACGCGCGAAGCTCTGCTTAAAATGCAAAGTTTCCCAAGTGAAGTGGGAGCTCTGCGTGTGCTCGGAGAGGAGCGGCGGCGTCAAAATTCAGTTTCCGAGGAAGGTTTGAGTTTTCCATCGGAGGAGCCGCTCGCCTTGGAAACGCACACAAGTCTGCCGGTGTCTCCCGCTTTTCTGCTTCACTGGAGGCAAATCCTCCGTTTTCACACGTGTTGGGAGTTATTTTTCCAGCGCGTGAGGTGCGGGGATGGATGCGGGTTCAGTGTGGAGGCTGGTCGGGTGGTTTTTTTGGTAGCAGGAGGTCGCTGCCCCCCCCCCCCTCCTCCCTCTCGAGCCTGCGGGGTTTTTTTTCGCTCCTGTCGGCGCTCGTTACGCGCTGTTTCAGGCGCAGCAGTGAAATAGGACAAAGTACGCGACATGTGTGCCGATGTGAAAGTCCGCCCGGGCTGTCTCACTTGTGCTGGGTCAGCCGTGACGCACCGCGGATGGATGGATGGAGGGATGGATGGATGGGTGGATGGATGGAGCGGGGAGCCAGTCCGTCGCTCCGCGCGGGGATGCGTTTGTTTCTCTCCACTTAGACTTGCCGGTAAAATAATCGCGTTGACTGCGATAAAACGCGTTTTAAACTCTTTCTTTTTGCGGGTCGCATCGACGAGACGCGTCCACCTCGCGTCTCCTCGCCTTTGGCACACGGACAGAATTCCGTGCTGATGTGTCGATGTGGGATTTTCGTCCTCCTCTCTGCTCGGATCATTCATTTTCCGACCTTCTTTATGTGACACAATTTCATGTCTCTCTCTCTCTCTCTCTCTCTCTCTCTCTCTCTCTCTCTCTCTCTTATTATTGTTTCGACTTTGCCAAATGGGACACTGGTAGTTTTTCGCTGAACTTAACCGCGCGGCGCCTTTTTTCTAATGCGCAAAATGATGTTGACACAGCGACGCTCCGGACACGTTTGATCGGAGTTTTTTCTGTGTTTTTTTGTGGGTTGCCTCCGAGGAGATTCGTCATCCATTGAGGACGTCTGAATAGTCATTCAATGTATACAATGGGGTCCAATCCCAGCGCTCCCATGGTTATATAGGGCGGGAGGCGACTCATTTTTAACCCCCTTACACCCCCACCCGCACCACCCCTCCGTCCCTCCCTCCCTCCACCCACATCCTCCTCTCCTCCCTGCATCTGCCTCCTTTTTTCTTTAAACTAAGCACTGCCAGTGGAGTTTAAGGACCCCCGGGGGTCCTTGGAGAGAGGAAGAAGAGTTTAATGTTATAATATGATTCAATTAGTTTACATTAGAGGGTACAAGGAGGGTTGTTTTAACCTCGGCTGTGTTTTCTACCCAATACAGTTCACTTCACCTGCATTGTGTTGCGTCTGAGTCAAACCAGCATGACCCACAGTGACGCTGCTGTCACGGAAAGGCTTTCGTCTCATGATTTTATGTCATTTTTAACAATTCACAACAACATTTCTTAACGGAAAGTGACACAGAGGTGTCAAAAGATGCTTGCTGCCCTTTCTTAGCTGAACTTAGCTGCCATTCCTTCTATGTCCACTAGGGGCTGCACTTTTTCGCTTCGGTGGGTTGTACCCAAAACCGAACAGTAGATGGCGGTATTGCTTTTATCCGAGATATCGCTTAAGTAGCCGTTTAAGTTCGCTGTGTCATTGTTGGCAGATAGCATGCGATTAAAAATAGTTCCTCATTAAATGTTGAGCTAAAAGAACTTGTAGCTTTGAATCCGAGAAGTTTCCAGTGTTTTCACTTGAATCGTCTCGTCACTCGGATGAGAAATGACATTGTGAAGCGTTTAGACTCGGATATTTCTTTATCAATCGCTGACTTAATAATGTAATAATGAGTTTGAGCTCTTCTAATAACACAAAACAGGACGCAATCATAGAAAAAAAAACCCAACTTATTACGTCTAATAATCTGCAGTCTGACTGTTATCAGTTTGAATTATTGGTGCATTTTGTGAAGAATACCTGCAGATCTGAGCTTCAACAGCAAAAACAAATGTTTATTATATTTTTAATCAGTCTGCAGACTTTTTAATGATTCATCACACAAGCGACCGGATTTGGTAACATCCGGTTTCCGTCACGCCGTCTGTAAACCGATGACGACCACAGATTACCCCATCATGCAGAAATGTGACATTTAAAGATTGGTGCTGCTTAAGGTTTTATCCTGCTTACAGGAGGACTTGCAAGTGACGGTTGTCTTCAAATATGTAGTGTTTTTATTCGCTCCTTTGAGAGCAGGACGGTGTGACTCGGTCGTGTCGTCAAATTGATCATTTTGAAGGATTTTCAATCATGGAAACATTAGAATGTGTGTGATTTGAGTCATTTTAATGCTTTGAATAGGATCTTGCTCGATTCTTTGTTGCTGTCTTGCCTGTACGGGGTTAAGTAATCCACTTTCTATGTCTTGTACTTGAATCTATATCTGACTCATTGTTAAAAGTGAGGAGCGCTTCCTCGACCGGAGTGCTGGCTCAGCCTGACGCTGCCGTGGCGGAGACGGCAGCGAAGGTGCCTGGTACACTCGGGGATGTGTTCATTTCTTCCACATGATTCATGATGCTGCCGAAAATATTCCGACACCCCCGCAATACACTGCACCCCCGTGTGACGGGGGAGGGAGGAGGGAGGGAGAAAGTGAAAGGGAACCAAGAGGGAGATAATTAAACAGCTGTGGCGCCGCTGTGCCCCCGCTGCAACACACCCAAGTTCAAATAAGTTGATCACATTATTTGATAGAGCTCCGCTTTACTGGCGAGGACGGCGACGGCATCACGCTGTTTCAGGGCTGAGCGCTTTAATTACGTTCATTGATTTCCAGTTGCAGTTCTGGTTGGCTAGTAATTAAATTTTGAGCCCGGTGACAGACGTCAGGACGACGCGGCACCTGAGCAGAAACAACACAAAGGAGACGCGCACGGATCGGAGCATAACCTGAGAAAAAGCTGCACCCGAAGCAGCCGGATCGATCGAAACACGTTCACGGACGTCGTCCAGGTGATGGTGTCTAATCCGTCCACGTGCTGCACTCCCTTCATTCACCTCTCGCTGTGGAAGCGCCCTGAGATCCATTAATTCCTTTGAGTTGTTGTCGAAAGCTGGCGAAACCCTCCGAAATGACAAAGAGAGCTGACAAACTCCACACAGAAAGCAAAAAAAACATCTCGAATTCAGTAACGAGTCTTCACGCTGGAGGTGAAAGTACGAACCGCTGCAACACCTTCGAACCTGTGAAGTCTGATCACCTCTGACGGAGCTGCTGCACATAAAAATGTCATAACTTGAGGAGGGGTTGGTGTGTGTGTTGGTTTTTTTTTCATGATACGCAGGTAAACGCGACTGCGTTCTCGTCGTTTTGGACTTTTGGGCTCGGTAATTGTTTTCCTGTCCGGTTGTTCTGTGCTGTCACTTCTCGGAAATGGAGTGCAGGTTTTGTTTGCCAGAAAAAGTTTGATTTGGCTCGGTGTTTCGCTGCACTGCAATGCAGCATCATCCGGCAAAACACTGCGCCGGCCAATGGGATGCCGGCATGCGGATACTGGGACATCTGTTGCTGAAATCCTGAGGTAAAAAAAAAAAGAAAGAAAGAAAGAAAAGAAACCTCCGGGTTGTTTTGCTTCCTCTTTTGTATTATCAACTCCTGCGACGTGTTTTGGCAGCTGACAGAATCCTGAACTTGCCCGTTTGTTGGCCGGAGACTCACCGGTACCTGCGGAGTCCGTCCGAAAGCCGCGACGCGCGCGCGTCGAATGTGGAGATAAAGGATTGCTGCGAATGCAAACACCGAGGCCCGTTTAATGAGGCAAAACAACGTATTTGTACTTCAATCACACCACCGAGCTCCAAAAAAAGACCCGTCCGCTCAGCCTCGCGTTTCCAGGGAGAAACTACACAATTCCTAAATGGCTCACATATGGCACTTTTAACTGCTGTGGTGAGTTCAAAGCCACTATGAAAATAATACAGGCTATTTTTGACTGAAGGGGAACTGGAAAAAGCAGCCAAACAAGGGAAAATTATAAGCCGGCCTCCCCGAATAAAACTGGATTTTTGTGACTGTCAGAACTTCGCTCGACAGTTGCACCGCAGTCCGCGCTGCAGCCAGAGTGACGTGCGCACATGTTGCACTAATTTACCGTCACTAATTATAACGCTCACTTTGACAGCAGCGGCGGGACTCTCTGGGATTACAGCGATATTCCTTTTGGCATCGCTTTAGACCCAGCGATACGCGACAGACTTGTGCTACTGCTGAGTGCTCGAAAATGTTGAAAGAAGGACACGTTACGTGCGGGAAAATCGGATTTCTTTCGCTCGAGATCGCATGGACATCTGTCGTCTTGACTGACTGGAGTTCAGAGTATCAACATGTTTGTTGGCTTTTGGTTTGTGGGAAGCGGACTGAATGCTTTGGGTCAGATTGCGAGAAAACTACAAAAAAGTACCAAGATGACATTGCATTTTTGGAGCTGTTTTTATAAAGTTTTTCGTCTCAAAACTTTGTCTCTGTCTGGCCGAAACTTATATCTGCTTAGAAACTCTTTTCCATGTGGGTGGAGCCTTTTTCCTGCTGTTTTCTTCTAGTTTTGTTGAATTTTTGATAAGAATTGAATCAGAATTTTACGATTTACCTTAAAAATAAGCACTATTAATTCAACAATAACTGCCTAGTACTCGTAGTGTCATTAGCAGCTTGTTTGCTGATCCGCGAACGATTAAAGAGCCTCCGAAGGTCGGAAAACGTCGCGTGAAAGGCGAGTGGAACGTGTCGACGGTATCTCGCGGCTCGCGTGGTGTCGCGGCGCCTCGGGATCTGAAAGGGGACGACGTTTCCACGCCGATAAGTTGGAGCCGAGTGGGGCCGGCGGTTATATTTCTTCTGTTGGAAGAGGATGGGCTGTCTCTGCATATTAATCAGCGCATGAATAGGCGCCATGAGTGATTTGCATTGTGCGAGCTGTGAAGGCGCCCTATAAAGAATTGAATGTGGGGACACACAAGAGGGAGGGAAAGCAGCGGGCCTTGTTCTTCTGAACCCCCCCACTCCTCCTCCTCCTCCTCCCTCTTCCTCACTCTTTGCACTTAGTTTCCCAAACTTCATACAGTTTTTGTGGAGCCGCACGACTCGGAAAAACCTGTTTTTGTTTTTTTTTTCCACGAGATGCCTCCGCAATGCGAACAAAGTGGTTTAATTACCAGCTTTGTTTATTCTTTGCATCTGCAAACTCACACTTTTATCAGTAAATCACAATTATTGCGATATAAATACAAAAAAAACAAGATTAATTGTTGGGTCTGAATTAACTTCGTTCGCCAGCATTTTCACAAATTGCATAATGAAGTTATATTGCACAGCTGCACGCACGCTCGCAGCTCATTTATGAAAGTCACATTATTGGTCCGAGTTTTTAATAACCCTTCACAATCACTCCGATATTTAGTCTCTGCAGTTGAAGTTAAGTTTAATGAACTCGCAGTCGTCCGCGTTCAGGTGCCTTTTTCTTTTTTTTTTTTCCTTCCTGGGCCAGATAACTCCCGTTTCTCTTCAGATTACCGCGGCGCGTCTTGGCAGGTTGAAGCGCTATCGGCTTTTAATGGATTCAGGTAAACTGTGCTCGACGTGAATGTGGCCCTAAAATCACATTCAGCACGGTGATCTATCTGGGAAGCAGCTCCGATTTTTTAAAGCCGTCTTTGAAGCTGCCGGCGCATTAAGGCCAAACAGCCATGCTGCTCATGTAGATTACGCGAGGTGGCGGCGGGAGGGGAGGGAATGGTGGGGAGGAGGAGGGAGGGAGGGAGGATACGCAGGTGTTTGCCGTGTCACTTCGGCAGAGTCCTTTTCAGCCGAGGTCTCTCTCCATTAGTGTTGATGGTCTGTACTGCGCTGGCATGCATCTATTTCTTCGCCAGCGGGCTCTTTAAGCGAGGCTGCCAAGCCCGGCGAGGGCGCCCAAGGTGACGGCGGGCGACATCGCAGCGTAACAGAATCCCAGCGTGGTGTCCCTGTCCTCCTTGAATCGCCTGGAGAACTACAAGCAGCGATTTTATTTGGAATGGATACTGTTTGTATTGATGTTCCAGTTTTCTTTTATTGTCAGCAGGGGGCCCGGTGTTATTTATAGCCCGTCACTATTCTGACTCGCTTCCCCCGAGGACCGGCTCTGGTGAACAGATGGTATTTGTGTCTGTGAAAGTCACTTCTGACTTGTCTTGTCTTTTAACTCAATTTTTTTTGGGGGGGGGGCGGGTTCTCGTTCACCGTTTGCTTTAGCGAGCCGCTCACCTGTTACGACGTTTGAAAAGCCGCCACGGATCGAGGCGGCGGCGGCGGCGGCGGCGCCGAAAGAGACCTCCTCGCCGGGAGCATTTATCAGGGATCACGCGTGTCGCGATTGTCGACGTCGGATTACTGACGGGCCTCCTTTCAGCGGCGCCAGAGACTGCGAGGCGGCGCTCGGCTGTCTCTTTGTTAAATTGATCCTTCGAGTGGTGCAGAACAGCAGCGATATCCCCCCCCCCCGCGTGAACCTGCCAGGTTCAGATGCCGCCGCCGATGCGGACGCGTTCTGGCGAGCGCGCACGGCATCGTGGCGGTTGGCTGTGCGGCGGCTGTGTTGTGTACCAGGTCCTCGGGCTGTGACTCAATCACATGTTAAATTGGCAAACATGGTTTGTTTTCTCACAACAATCCACCAAACAAGAGTCGAGTCGAGTGCGGCGAGGCCGGGCCCGCTTGATAAGCCCCGCCCCCTTCAGACGAGCAAGATCAGATAAACTTGTGGATTTGCATCTTGTAAATAAACTGTTCGTAACATGATTAGATAAGATCAGACATGTATTATTACTGACCGCTGAAATGGCGCCGTGGCTCCGGAGAAACCCGATCCGATTGGCTGCCGGTTTCTGCCTCATCAGGGCCGGATCCCATCTCATCCTGGGCAGGGGGGGGCGGCGGCCCCCCTCGAGCCTTTACGCGTGAATAATGCAGTACAGGTCGATAAGTTTTGAGGCAGAGTGGAGTTTGCAGATTTTTATGCGTGCGGTGTACGATTTTGGCTCTGCTGCTCATCCCACAAATGCACGGTACTCTTGAAATGTTACTCCACGGTTTGACAAACCTGCTCAGTCCTCGTACTTTATGTCAGTATGTATATAAGCTTATTGTATGACTGTTGTCATAGAAACGGTGTATACTCTACCAAGATTATTGAAACAATCAGTCGAAAATCAAAGCGCTTTCAGACGCGTTGACGAAGAAGGAAGACGCAGCTGCAAACATAGAGGACAAAGACGTATTACCTACTTTACAGCCTACAAAAGCGTGATGCTCACAAACGCGGCGCCGCTTTTAAATGGGACGCAAACTGCTTTTATGTTCGATTGGCTGCCAGCAAATATTGGTACAACAGGCGCGCTGGCGTGTCGCTGGTGCTGCGAGCGATCCGCGATGGATTAGCCGCATGGAAAAAACTGGCGCACGCAGGAGATCCTCATGCGTGTGTGTTTGCGCACCTCCACTCATACATATGGATGCACAAAGCCGTGCGATCGCATGTTCCCGTGTTTAACGAGAATCGCGTCTCAGCTGTGGATTAAAAGCCTCGGAGCGCCGTCGGCGCGCGGCGGCGTCCTCGTGTGTTTCCCGTCTTCGCCGACTTCTGGTTGTTCGGCCCACCGGCTGCGCCGCCTCTCAACTTGAGGTCGCTGATTGTTCCCGCGACGCCATCGTCAGACATCGCCGGCATTGTCACACCCCCCACCCCCGCCCCCTTCTCGCCGCATGCAAGCACTTCATCCTTCAGCTATTGTGCCGTTATCGGAGCCGCCGGCTGATTCACTTTCCCGCTCTTCTGTCTGTACGCACGTTTACCCCAAAGATGCACAGACAAGATCGCCTATAAATAAACTTGCTGTTGATGTTTTTTTCTTTTTTTCTCCGTTACACGTTTGATATGATTAATTCCCCCTGCACAGCGCTTCTGCTTACCTCCCGGTTTTTGTGAGGAGGAGGTGGAGGAGCTCGGTGTAGCTCACAGTCATATTGCAGCTCTCTCCGGGCGCCTTTCGGAGACGTGTTTATTACAGTGGACTCTGTGAAAAATGTATTTCTTTTTTTTTTTTTTCCTCCCCCCTCACCGCAAGCGCGCTCGTCGACTTGATCCACGAGTCCTGCTGTTTATCTGTAACTGTGGATTGCTGGCTCACGGAATTCTCCCTTTTCCGGCTCTGTCGTAATATTCATGCTTCTTTAATGACATGAAGCAGGGCCAGCTCTGGAGGTGGGGGTCGGTGGGCTGCAGTGGGGGGTGTTCTACGAACGTGCGGCAGCTCAGGGAGTCGTCGAAGTAAACGCATAACGCGGTCGCAGGCAGTTTGTTCCAGGATTTGGGCCGCCGAGCTCATATCACACCTGCTGTATTTGTCTGCAATTCAGGGAGGATTTTCTGCTCTGAAAGCCTCCTTTTCAAACCACCTGGAGGGGGAACTCATCTCCGTGTACACCTGGTGTCTACGGGGATAATTGTCGCTCATTTAAGATTCATGCGGCAATGTTTTTTTTTTTCCCAAACAATTCATTGTGATCGTGTCAGTTTGAAGGGTTTTTTTCCCCCTCAGTCTCTCTGAACATTTTGTTGCTCTGTACGGTAATATCAGCGTTGATTTATTATATTTTTTTAACAGGGGATAAATTTTGGGGTGCGTTCCAATTCCTTCCTTAATCCTTAACCTTAACCCTCGTTCCTCGGGGTGCAAATGCTGTCCAAATTCCTCTTAAGTTGAGGAGCGAGTTTAAGGAACGAAACGGCCGTTAAAACCGAGAAGTGTCGGGCACCTACCTTAAAAGTAAGGGTTACCCAGAATGCACTGCGTTATTTACAGTTAAAACGAAACGGCGAGCTCTAAATGTATTTTCTTTGTTCATAGAGATATAAATATGACGAAAAGCATCGTAGTCTCTTAGTTTAGGCCCATGTCATGGATTAGTGACCTCCATTGTTGCTTAAATTTTATTTGACGATCTTTTGTCTATAGCGGCCTGCAGCGGTACTGTTGCTACGGCTACGGCTTCTTCTTTTCTGACTTGAAAGACTCAACGTCGCTTTGGCGTCATGCTGCCCCCTATTGACTGAAGAAGTATCTGCATTCAAGGAGTGTCCCGTTTCTAGCCATTAACACTTGGTTTTGAGGGTTCAGGAAAAGAATTGGAATCAGGCCATAGTGTCCTTTCCAGCCTCGGGTTTCAGTTCGCAGCTCTTTCATTCGTGGTTTTGTGCTAAATGATTCATTTAGATATGAGAGGTGATCATCGACAAGGTTATACATGAATCAAAGGACGCAGTTTTTATGCAGAGAAGAAATAGGATGAACGGTAAGAGGGTGCATTTCGTGATCCGCTACAGTCTCCACGCAGTTCGTGTCACGTGGGCCAAACAGGTAGAGGAGCAGCCTTTTTTGTCCCTCTCAGGCACCTGTATCCTCATCACTAGTTCAGGCGTTTACCACGTTTGAGTTTCTGTGACTCAACCAAAACGAACCGGGAATAATTCGCTTTATCTGCAGAGAAAAAATTAAACTAATCCTTAATTATTCACGGCCTTTGCGGCGTTTAATGTGATTTCGCTCGGGTCCAAACAGGAACTTTGTGTCCCGGCGTGTTCAGGTTAAATAAGGACGGCTGAAATTTCCGGCTTATTGACCGGGGAGCTGGATGGGAGACGTGCCATCTATTTGCCGGTCGCCGCCGATCTTCGGGGGATGCGCCGCTCGCCTCGGGCAGCGTCTGCAGTGAGGCACGGATATACAGCGTGTTCAGCGGCGCGTATTTCGGACCTGGCATCCTCCTCTGTATCGCTCGCCGGGATGTCCTCGCACGGACGTAAGTCAGCTCGGCAAAGAAGAATCGGCCTCCGTGATTTAACCACTGCAGCTCGGGGAATACTCGCTCTGCTCGGTGATAAACAGACTTCATCTGCCGCGCGTTATGAACACAAAGAGAGAGATCGGGATCCCTCCTGCAGTCGGACCCCAAAAGAGTGTCATCTCACTTTACCTGCGCTGTGTTGTGTCAGCGACAGTGCACTTGGACATGCGTTTTACTGTCTCTAAATCCCGGCGAGTGACTCACCATAATGATGTAATGCCTCGCAACGGCAGTTGGCTCATCCCGGGAAGGCGGTGATTGGCTGGCTTCCTCAGGTGCCAAGTCGCCTCTGCTTTTGTGTGAAGTGAGAGGAGGAGGAGAGAGAGAGAGAGAAAAAAGGAAAGGAGCGCGTCTTCTGGGAGAGAGGAACAAGGCGAGATGTGCACCATGTGCAGTTTTCTGTGGGCTTGTTTACTTTCGAAATTGGCACGCTTGTCGGTGAGCTCATGCTTTCGGCGAGCATCCGCCGCGGCGAGTTTTAAGACTCTGCCGGTTCCAGCCGCCGCCGCCGACAACTTGGGTTGACTGCAAACTCCCCGGGCGATGTCAGTGGGCCTGATTGTTGGTCGCGGGTCTCAGACACTCTGAAAACCCATCTGTTGTGGGTTTTTTTGTCTGAACTGAATGAAAACTGCAGATTCTCAGGTCGTGTTGATCGTTTTGGTCGAGTTTCAAGTGATCTTGTTGAAGTTTTGAGAGATTTAGTTTGAGGATTCACACCAGAGCTCTGAGTTCTGTTTTAAAAGCAGCAGAATCCGTTTTTTTTGTGTGTATTTTGCTTCATTTGCGAAGGTGTGAAATTGCGTCGGAGCTCTGACAGAACCAGAGAAAAGTGGGTTTTGGTTCAGCGACAATTAAACCCCGGTGCACCTTTTTCTCGCTCCGTGGTCTCCTTTTTGTTTTCCCTCTGCATAAAACATCTTAAAGAAATGCAAAGTGCTCCGTCTTGGCACCTTTAACTTGGTATATACTTGTTTTAAAATGCATCATATTCAGTGTGTCTTCCTGAGAAATCCTCCGGGAGTTAATGATATGGAAACGAGATGAATCACCGACGCTCCGCCAAGCCTCCGACTTGACAGCGGATGCAGCGCAGACTCTGTGGACTCTTTGATCAAACTGTTGTGTCAAATATCATCTAATTAACTCGTAAACTCCGGCCCACAATCTAATGCCGGTGCCGAATATAGCCGGGCCCCGCTGCCAGCGCCCATACGCAACTGGCATGTGAACACGGATGAGGTCAGGCTGATCAAAATAAATGGTGTTTTCCAGCGCGCTCGGCAGCAGGTGGTTGCAGGGGAACATTACCGGTGTGCCGGGAGGGAGCGGCTGTTGCCATGAGGAACAGCGAGAGGCTGCGAGGATCGAACGCCGCGGCCGGAATGGAGCAGCTGATGACAAAAAGTACCGAAACTGAAGGATGGAAATATGGGCGATGGAGGATGTTTACACTCTAAAAGGAAATCTGAACGACTTTTTAGCAACTTTCTTCGAAATATTGTTGTTACAGTTAGAAAAAAGAATCCTCATGGTACCAGATTTGGCTTCTTTTGAAGATTTCATGCAGTAGAATTACTGGAAAAACATTCGGCATCCTACAAGGAGAAGCAGCTGATTTTAACTAGCCGGATAAAGCTAATTTTCACGCTAGTTAAGGAAGTAATTGGCGTGATGACATCATCGTAATAGTGGCCACACGTGGACCCGTTTCAGACGACCAATAAGCTGAAACGAGGACTACACGATGACGCCGTGTTTCGTGTCTTCTTTCGTGTTTTTGGTGTATTGTCACAGCGCCACCTGTTGGCATGGCAGAAACATTGCAGCATTTTCAGTGGTTTCAGAAAGACATTTCTTATTTCTGACTTGAAGAAGCTTTTTGAACGCAACAAAATATCCTCTATAGTTACTTAAATGCTGAGATTATCACAAGGAGCTCTGGGTTAAGATCAAAAGTGCTGATGAAGTTAATATGTTATCCTAAGAAGTAATTATTAATATACTCATTTAAAAAAATATGATTTTGTCCTATATACATTTAATTAGATTGTACATCTGTTTCATATTGAAATGCGACCCAACGTAAACCCGACCCTGAGGGTCTTTTTTTTTTTTTGTTCTCTTCTTTAATCCGTTTTGTCGAAGCGGCAGCGGGATGAGATCACAGAGAGGTCTGATTTATTCTGCCGTTACACTAACAGCATTGTTGGAGAGCAGCTCCCGAAGAAAAGGCTCCAGGAGAGGCTCTCTGTGCGCTGTGGGGGTGAGCAGACAAAGGTGGAGGCAGGAGCACCGGTGGGGGTGGGAGAAGGGGGAGGGGAGGGGAGGGGAGCGACGACAAGGAGGCGGGACATAATGCAAAGTGTCGTCAAGGAGGAGCCACGCGGTGGGGCTTGAGGAGAAGGGGTGGGGGAGAGGGGGCGGGACTTCAACCTCTGGATGTATTGTTTCCCTTTTTGTGGCTGGAGCAACGCTCTATGCATTGAAGCTCTACGTGACATATGGAGATGTTTTTCAAGCCCCTGTTTTCTTGATTTAATTTGAAAAGGAAAAACAGGCGACTTCCTCATTCCTTTCTCTCGGCGCAGAAATAGGACGTTCCTTTCACGCGCACCTTTTCATTCTCGCTCTAATTTAGATGCATTTGAGAGGAATTACACCTCAGATGTCAGGAAAAAAGAGACGCGTCTTTCCCTTTCAAGAGACGAGGACGTGACGGGCCCGAAAATTATGCCTAAAAATAAGACCGCCGGCTGCTAAACCGACTGTAAAAGGAGCAAAACGTTTTCATGTGGCCTGATTATGTCGGGGGAACGAATGGCCGCTCCCCTGACTGACAGCTGTCTCTCCGCGCGGCCCCCCTTTTGCATAGCGCGCCGCTCTGCTGCGTTAACGAGCTGCCGCCGTCGCCGCCGAGTTCCGCCGCTCCGTAATTATTTCGTGCCCAAATCGGGGACCGAGAGGAGAACGGGGACTCTGAGGTTGGAGAGCAGAATATGTTCGGTTGACGATACAAGAGTGTTGACAGAGGCATAAAGAAGCCTCCTGACTTTTCTTGGCGCGGTCGTGTTGGCGTCCCCCCCCCCCCCCCTCCCCATACTGTTTGGCAGCTTGCGGTGTTTGTGCTGCATGGCTGACTGTAAAATTCTCCAAATCTAAATGTAAATCCCCCCCCCTCCCACACACGCGCACACACACTGACACACACACACACGTTGAAGATGTGAAGGAGAAGGACCGAATCTGCAGCCTTCACCCAATTGCCTGGTGGTATCGTTGCACTTTGGAAATCTTTAGCCAATCAATGAACTCCAAAGAAAAGCTCTCTGAAGTCTCTGAAAATTTAATTTAATGCCAGCAGCGTCGACTTTGACCCCCTGCCAAGAAACACGACCAGACGCATCGAACTTTCTCTTCATGGTTGGAACGGGGGAAGGTAGCAACCGTGGTTTGAAAAAAAAAAAATACACTTTTTTTCCCAGCGATATCTGTAATATTTCAACCTCCAGGCTTGATCTAATTACATTCAGATCAAAATCTTAGCTCCGATGCTAATTTGATCGGCATGGCTGTTCAAACTTTGAAGCCATTAAATCACTTTTAGGAATTTCTGTTCAACTTTTCGGACAGATCGTAAATGTCAGAGACCGGCGCGCTTCGCAGGAGGATGAAATGTGTTTGCTGTTTGCAGCGAACAAAGGGGGGGTGGGGGAGGGGAGGGGGGGTGTCGTGCTGCATGTGATTGATACTGGCTGGAGATGCAGGCGGCCAGATGGGCCGGACTCGGAAGATCCAGCGAGGGCGACTGGGGTTCGGCTCGGAGCCGCCGCCGCTTTCGCGCCCAATCCGTGCAACAGCCTTTGGATAAATAGAGACGTTCGAGTGGCTTTAGGCTCATCGATGCTTATTGATCTTTATCGACTCTTCTATTGATCGCAAATGCACATTTCTGTGTCGGAAACGATCGAAAAGCACTTAGATCTTAGAGGTGGAAACGTCACTTCATCACGCGGTCGGACTGAGATAGCGCATCAAAAACCAATAACCTTTGGATTATCAGAGTGCTAATGCATTTACATTCAGGAAGAGAGACAAATGTAATGGACTCGATATGCGTTCAGCTTTTATCGACATCTGCTTTTCAGTCGCTCAGTTTTAGCACCTTCCGTCTTCACTTCAGTTGTTTTCCAGCTGAGTATCACTTCATCTGTCACGGCAATCGAAGCCCAGCGAGGCAGACATGTTGTACCTGCTGTCGATGTTTGTTTACGTGTCGCTACGTATGGACGGGTTGCCATGACAACTCCTCCACCGACAACGGTCCGCCGTCGTCACGTTTTCAGCCCGGCTTCCTTACAAACCCAGCCGAGCAGGTACTTTTCAGGCAGGTGCTTTGCCTTAATGAGCCACCGTCGCCCTGCAGGTACTTTTTAAGTACCCTCGAGGACCCTCAGACCTGTTTTTGAGAAAGGTGGAAGGTTTGATGTGGGCTAAACATGTAGTTCCGGGTTAGTTCCGGGGCAGAGAACTGGTGCCGTCGTTCTCTTCTTCTGTAAACGCTTGTTTGTGAAAATTGTGACAGTATAATTTCGCGCAATAAGCGGCGATTTATCTTCCCATGCCGTCGTTATTCAGCATCGCTGTGCCTACTGAGCCATTGGAGGATCACTTATCAGTGTCTGAGTTGGTGCCGGCGTTAAAAACGGCAACTGTGAATGGACGCCGCGCCGCCAAGCCGCTTTTCCGACGTTTGTTTGGCGCTCTGCGCCTTTTCTCTCCCACTGAAAGGAACGATAGACTGCGCCCGACCCGCTAACACAGTGAAAGCCCCCCTCTGATTATGAAGCGGCGCTTCATTCAGGCTCCAGCGCACACTGGAGCCGGCCGAGCAGATCACTTAGTTAGCCGCCCGCTGTCATAGAAACCTCTTGGGACCGTGTTGACTCTCACTCCAGCGGACGCAGCCCTTAAAGAGGAGAGTTCTCCTGCCGTCGTTACTCGTTCTCGCCCGGATTTCCAGTAAAAAAAAAAAAAAAAAACGGGAAGAGACGGGAAGCTGAAGTGAGTCTCCGTGTCAGGAGGTGAAGCGGCTGATAATTTCCATGGGAAGCGGAGTGCAGAAAACGAGGGAACAATGAAAACGGGGAGACTGAGGCAACAAACGAGCCTGCCGAGAATGGCCTGGTTGTTAGTCCCGAGATGCATGACACCGAGTTTGGATGCAGTGCCGGCTGACATGGGCAGCTTCCCAAGGACAGAGCCCCCTTTTTTTTTTTTTTTTGGAGCATTCGCTCATTAGAGAGCGCATCTCGCATTGTTTATGGGCTTTAATGAGCCTCGCGGCAACCAGCGGTGGGGGCAAACAAAGAGGAGCCAATGCGGACCTTGCTTTCAAGAATGTAGCGAGCCCACTCGCTCAGGATTGAGGCCGAAGATCTCCAAATCCTGCCCGCTAATCTGTCTTTTCTGTACATGGATCTGAGGATGAGGCCGCTCGCCCCCCCCCCCTCCCTCCCTCCCTCGCCCTCCTCTCTCTCCATCCTCCCTTCCTCCAACCGCTGTTTTCCATCCCTCTTGCCTCTCGCTTTCTCATTACTGAACAATCTCAAGGCACCATTTTGCAGAGGACATTGAGGAGCTTAATTAGTTCATTCACGGATATGGCTTTCCTTACTCACCCGATGGCTTTCGTGCCTCCCGGGGGTCTTAAATGCCAGCTCCCCCCTCGCAGAAAACGCCTCAAACTGTACAGAGTATAAAATATCTCTCAGGTTAATAAGGAAGAGCTCCTCGCAGTCACCCTGCATTTATTTACAATATTTGCTTCCAAGCACTGGGAATGACCGTCTCTTGGCTTTAATAGCTTAAGTCCGTGGCGCCTAACGCCTGATTTAAACCCCTTTTTTCCCCCTCTGACGCCCAAGAATGAGTTGCAAAAAGGCTTCCAGCGCTCTCGGCAGAAAAGGCGTTCTGTTGAATGAATACCTCTTTTTCTGTAAAACCAATTAGCCCACATTATTAGAGGGTATTTTCGCCGAGTTATCTACCTTTTTATGAGTCCCCGTTAAAATCGCACATCGATTTTCATTGTTTCGTCAGAAATTTGAGGCATTTTTTGGGGGGTGTCTTTTTTGAAGATTCCGAAAATTGAAAAAAGAAACTGAAATCTCAGCCATCTCGAAGCCATTAAGAGGATCTTCTCCCCCCTTAAATTGAGCACTAAAAGCCATTTTTCTAAACAGCCCACAGATGCTTTTATGCTTTCAGCTCGGGAGTGACACAAGCGCCCGTTCGCACGTTCCCCCGGTAAGACTCTCCAGCTAAATAAGCCGGAGTCTCCGATAATGCGATTTTGAATTATAGAACTCATAACCGGGTATGCATTGATTGAACAGGGGGTTTAGGTCAGTCTCCCGTGATGGGGAAATGATAGCAGAAACTCAATAAGATAGAGGTCTCCCAAAGGGAGACGCGCTATTATGTAATTCTTCTCATCCTATCTTCACAATTTCGACGACATCTGAACCCTCATTAGAGAAATGGGCCCCAGAAAATTGACGCGAAAGGGAGTGGTGGAGAGTGCTGAGTGCGAGGTCGCAAGAAACGGTCAATCCGCTTCGGAGGCTGGGCCTGTTTTTGCGGCGCTTCCTGTAACACTATCTTGTTTGTGGAGGGGGGGGGACAGGCGGGGGGTATTCCTCAAATGACATCCAGTTTCTGGGCAACAGGGTAGCAGCTGTGCATATCTTTGTACCCGGTGGGGGTGGTGGAGGGGATGCGGCGTGATAAAAAGCCCACCGATGCGGCTGTGTTTGAACAGGGAGATTGCCGCTGGATCGGCGGCTCGGGGGACTCGCCGGACGAGTTTCAGGAAAGATTCCTGGGAGCGCTAAAATATCATCAGACGCGAGACTCGGACCGGGCGACCGAAAAAATGCAAAGATATGAGGGGTCGTATCAGGAGAAAGCAGAAACTTCTTCATCGGGTTCATCCATCGGTAGAGCGCATACCTCCGCCAAATTCCACATCGTTTTGATTTCTTATCTGCGATCCAAACGGTTATTCCTTTGGCTGATACCTCCTATCCCACCGGTTCAGATCGGACCAATATGGTCGTAACTTTTCCAGCTGTGCGGTCAAATTAAACCTTCATAATCGATTCATCCGTTCATCTCCTGGCTTTGAATCGACTGAAACACGTCTTCTAATGATGTCCAAGTGCAGAAATAGAACAGATTTGAGTATTTTTCATTCTGTACTGTTAAAATTTCACCATTTCGGCGTCTGAAGGGTTAAGCTGCTTCTCCAGCGACCGGTCGCGCTGACCCACCGCACGTCACGCACGGAAAGATAAGCACTCCCTGCAAAAAAAAAAAGGAAAATAGTGACCGATCTCATTAGAGGCAATCCGCTATTGGAAATAATTAGTGTGTGATTGCCGCCGTGTTTCCTGCGCGAGCGCGGCGCGAGAGGCGATAAGGAGCGTGACGTGGCGGGGAAATGTATTACAGGGGACATCTTGGCAGTCATTAGTTACTTGTTGACACCCTCAGTGCTGAAGCAGAGACGCGAGTGGAGGTGGAGTATAACGGAGCCACTCTCCACTAGTGTGGCCTCATTAATCACTGTCCTCTGGCTCGCTGTGGGTGGAGGGGCTCTTTTGTCCCCGTTCGGAACATTGTGTTGGATTCGATGCGGCGCTCAGATGCTGTAGCGTGCGGCCCAGCCGCTGTCGGGGCTTTCTGGTCGCTCTAATTTTCATTTTCGAGTCGCAAACGAGGAGCTCGCGAACCTGAGATTCACACCACATCAGCTTCAGGTTTCCTCGTCTAGATATTCTTAATTTGAGCAAGCAGGCGAGTCGCTTCGAAAGGATGAATCTCCTTCCGGAGGCAGAAAAGCAGCCGTTTTCAACGGACCCTCCATCAGGCTGCGTTCAAACGCAGCGGCTCGGAGACGTTCTGGACTGATACGTTTGTTTTTTTCTATTGTTCCTCCGCAGCGCCGACACGTTTCTCAGACTCTCGGAGGTATCCGTAATGAGCGAGCGACGGGAAGAGAGAAAAAAATACCCCCCCCCCCCCAACCCCACAAAAAAAATTCATTATCATTTTATGAGCCGGAATGACTTTTCGAGAGAGAGTAATTTGAGAGATACAGAAACCGCTGCCGCCGACACATCATTTTTATCACCGAGTGGAACCTTCTTTCTTTGCAGACTTCACAAAGTTGAGAGAAGACGGATGAGAGGGAATTTCTGGGCTTAATTTCGCCTCCTTTCGGTTATTATCCCTTTTCAGAGTTTATTTATGACAGCCAACGCTGCTTTTAGCGCCTTAAGCAGCTGTGAGCCCTCTGTGTTTTTAACCAGTTGTGCTCAAACTGGGGCACTGGGTTCAGAAGGGGGGCTTTACCGGCTCTCGGGTCATCAAAATTGAACGAAAAAGCCAATTCGAGCCCAGAGCAGAGCTCGGAAACTGCCTGTGCTTTTATTTTGAAGGCTCCGACTCGTCAGCGTTTGTGTGTCTCGCTTCACTTTAGCATGCTTGTGGCTGCAAGCCAAATTCAAGAGTGGAGATCCAGGTCAATTTGGTAATTATCAGAAAATGGGATGAATCTCAGCAAGTCAGTGTTATTTTCATGATATTTAATTCATAATAGTTCAGAAACAAGCGTTTTTTTCTGTTCTATCGGCAGTAGAAAAAACGTCTCTCTCCTTGGACTCCTCTGGACCGAACCCCCCCCCCCCCCCATCTCTTTAATGTTGTCTTCCTCCTCGCATCGGCCCAGATAGCGCATCGGACGCTGTATTATTTATCAGCCGAAAATGGGATTGACCCTCTTCTCCCCCCCTCACATAAAGCAAGACACTCTATTAAAGAGGCTTAAAGAGAGGAAAAAAAGAGGATCACGGACGGGTGGGGACGAGCGACCCCCGCAGTCATTTGATCCGGGGTGGATATTGATTGGAGAGCTTCAGAAGTGACCACTGTAACCCGAGCTGTTGATTGGATGACCCCGCCGAACCCTCGGCGGACCCGTGGACACTTAATATCTCCGTCTCGTGTTTCTCCAACGTTACTTACAGGAACCGTCGGAAGAGACGGGGCGGCGGTGACAAAGCGGCGGCGTAATACAGACATCATTCTCATATTAGCAGATGCTCACATGTCTCGAATGAAAACGTTGTTTGTGTGCCGGCAACGTGATTAGTGGAAGGGAAGCAGGCAGCAGATAAATAGACAAGTTTCCCCTCCATTAGACTTCTGGAGGCAACGGCACTGATCATACTGTCGCCGGTGATCACACAAGCCATAAACAAAACCCAATTAGGGATGTGGAAAAACCATAACGGGGGAGGACCGGCGCAGTGGGCGGGGCCCGCTCCTATAGGACCCCGCCGGTCTCTCCTGAGACGCCGCAGATGTGCCAGTGTCTGGACGGCGTCTGAAGTATAATACGATGCTGATGAATTAATGATAGCGGAGGAAAATGTCATAAATAATGAGGGCCGGGGACCGCCGCGCGTTGAAAGTGGCGCCGTGCTGGGCGAGGGTGTGGCCCCCTCCGCTCCCCGTGGCTGCCCGTGGCAGGAGGTGAGGCGCCGGGGCCCCGATACGAGACGTGCTCCCGACGGTCCCCCTCGACAGACGGGGTGAAATACCGGGAATCCCTGGAGTGGCTGTGGGGAGGGGGAGGGGGGAGGGCTTGTTGTTCGTGTGTGTGTGTGGAGGGGGGAGGCGGGGCTCCGAGGGGCTTTGGGGGCAGGCATGTCTTCCGCTTGACTTCACCTGAGACAATGACTCACCCTGGCAGATTTGTGCCAGAGGGAGGGGGGGGCGAAAGGTGATAGGCAGCCATGAGGGCCGAACACGCCGCAAACAACCCCGCACACACGCGGATTTCCTCCGTACCTCCGAGCTTCTTTCGCCGTTCAGCTTCGATTCGGATACTTTTGTTTGTTGTTTCGGCGGAGATCTGATTGTTGCCTCTCGGCTTCACTCGGTTGCGTCAAACATTCGGCCCGTCGAACCAATTCATCCTGTCAGAGGGTGGTCCCATGTGACCTGCAGATGACCTTCAAAAACCAGCAAGTGAAAACAAGTTAGAAAAAGTAACTACAGTTCCCTCTTTGTCCAAAAGGAGTCACACTAATTGGACAGGAAGCGCTCCACTAGCAAAGTTAGCTCATAAGTTGCTTGTTTATTATTGTTAATTGGTGAAAATGAGGTAAAAAGTCCCAGATTTCAAGTTTCAGCTCTAAAACGAGGCATAAACTTGGAAATTCCCAGATTTCTTATTACTCTCATGTGTTATTAGGAATTTTCTGTTGAATTCTGCCACAATAAAGGTGCTTTTTATTCCACAAAATGTCACACTAGAGAGATTAAAAGTGTTGCTACGAATCTTTGCGACAGGTTGATTTTTCATACTTTTTACGTGTGTAAATCAACGTCACGAAGTCGCGAGATGCTGATCTCCTCCGTGCTGCTGACGCATGAAGTGGCTCTTCAGAAACCAGCCAACGTCGTCCGCTTGGAGAGGACGGCTCGCGAAAGTCCTCTGATGACTGAGACTGCAGGAAAAAAAAAAAGAAAGTCACTAAAATCTGACATCACAGGATATTTGTGCTGAAAATGGTACTTTTTTTATAATTAAATTTTCACCCACGCTTCAAACGTTTATTCGGGAGATTTGGAAAGGACGGAAGTTCTTGTTTGAAGTCCGGAAACGAGGAAACGGTCGGCGAGCCCGTTGCGATATTTCCCCCGTTTGAACTGCACAATGGAGTGAATTAATTTTTCTGATCCCGCTCGAATCAAAAGGAACCATTGCGGAGGTTCCCCGTCCGTACGCCGCGCTCATTCAGGCCATTCAACGGGGGGATCAAATAGGACTTATAGGTCTATTACATCATTTGTCTTTGTGGCAGCTCGGTTTCCTTTCCTCCCCGCCGCCGTCCCCACCGCTAACCGGCTCTCTCTCCCTCCGTCTGGACGCCCGCCTCTGGCTGTGCTCCGTCATGGTTCCTCCATGCTTCATTCCTTCATTAGCGCTTCTGAGCATTTGGCAGAATAGAGTCCCGCTATCGGGGATCCCATGCTGCTCTGGAAAGGATGGAAAGTCTAGACGGTTTTGGACCCCGTCTCACGGTTCACCTGTGCCCGGGGGGGGGGGCAGCGGCAGCGGGGGCGGGGGAGGGGCTAAATTGCATCCGTCCTGGCGACAATGGCAGAACAGCGGTGGCTTCTGTCCCTGCGTGCTCTTCGAGGCACCCACCTGCATCGGATGTACATCAGTTGTTACGATCATAAAGAGATTTCACTCCTCGTTGCTGCAACGAGCCAATTAGCGTCGCACTCCTCCATCTCTAATCACACTGGTGGTGCCGGATGGAAGCTGTGACGGATACCAGGCGCACGGTTGACGCATATTTTGCCGGAACGCGATTAGAAGCGGGTTAATGCTGCTTCTTGAAAGAAACGCCCACCCCCCCCCCCAGCATCCGGTGAATTCAGCCTCGGGCGCTTCAGGCTTCGGGGACGGATGTGAGACTGCAAACCGACGGTATCAGAACCGAGCGATGGAAAGGAGTCAAAGAAGGCCGGTCTGGTGCGAAAGAGTCGTACGAGTCTTATGAGTCATCAGCGGCAGGAACACTTGATTGTCCTTGTCTGGTCTTTTTTTAACAAGTCAGACGCTGTTTTTCAGGCTTCAGTCCAGCAAAAGATCATCTGTCAGGTGTTTAATTCAGAAAAATGTCCCAGTTATGAGCCCCAGGATGTATTATTGATACATACCGTGTGTCTTTTTTCAAAATTTGTGTTGATTCCTTGATATATTTGTGTATTTTTTTTACCTGTAGACCCTCTGCTGTGTCTGCAATAAAATAATAAGAGACGTTTCTGCTGTAGATATTCTCCAAGGTTGGTGGTTTGAACCCAAGCACAGCTGAACCCTAATTGCTCCCAGTGGGGTGGGTGTGTGTGTGTGTGTGTGTGTGTGTGTGTGTGTGTGTGTGTGTGTGTGTGTGTGTGTGTGTGTGTGTG
>JASSRZ010000006.1:15260238-15284197 GCA_032164315.1 Malacoctenus gilli
GAGACCCCCTGAATTAGCGCCAACAAAGCCTGTGGACCCCCACTCTTATGTTTGGTTTGCCAAAAAGTTACAGAGAAGAAAGAACCCTCAAACAGCCTTCAAAATAAAAGCGATAGGCAGTTTCCCAAGCATCCAGAAAGTGTCTTTGAAAGTGACATCTTGTCCGTCTCCATCGGAGATGGAGACAAACCAATACTGGTATTGACCCACAGCTCCCAGTTTGTTAAAGCTGATTAAGGTGGTTGTCGATAGGAAGCTTTAAATGCAAAGAAATAAACTTTACCTCGAGGATCGATGGACGAACTTCAGTGACCGAAGCTGGACGGCGTCCCGCAGCCCGAGACGAACCGTCCATTCAAAAGACCTTCAAGAAATGTTTGTTTGATAATGATCCGTCTGTTCTTGTAACTCTGGAACTCGCACAAAGAGAGGCTGAAACTCAGTTTGAGCTTTTAGCGTTTTTTTGTTTGTGTTTACTTTCCCTCGAGGAATGAAAAGAAGCTTCAGGAGAACAAAGTGTTGCACGAGGCGATGTAAAGACCATCAGACCGCAGATCAATATCCGCCTGCTCACTTGAATCCCAAACGCGACAAGACGACGCAAAAAATGTATTTTTAAAATCAAATAAATCTCTCGTTGGAAGTGAAACGACAAAAAAAACGACATTTCTTATTCAGCGCGAAGTCCAAGCGGATGAAATAAACGATCCGAGTCGAGTTTCGTGACGAGTTTCTTCGGTTTCGCATCTTAAGTGAAAAGCAGTGAAGTCATCAAAGGCGGCGTGTTGTTTGAGCAACACTCAGCGTGCTTGTTTGACAGCCTGCACCATCCCCTCCTGGGTTGGAGCTGCAGCTCATTAAGGAGGAAAAGTTGATTGACTGTGTGCACAACTGTTTCCATAATTAGATCCCCCGATTTTTCGGCGTTGGGAAGGGTCCTCGCCGCATAAAAACTGATAATTACATCTGATTCGCATTAATGACAGCGAAGTGCTGCGAAAGAATTCATTGAACGTTTTTTTTCGGTGCGAACGGAGCGCCGCGATCGTTCACGAGACCCTCGGATTCCCAGTTCCCAACACCCACAAGTTGGTTATTCACTGGGTTTATTGCAGACTCACCGTAAAAGCCACCGACAACGGTAAGCATAACTGCTGTGTCGCTTTCCAGCGTTTAAAGTACAATAAGTGTTGGAGTGAAAGCAGTAAAAACACTGACAAGTAAATGGAGTGTAACAGGAAGCAGCGTGGGGGGGGTTGGGGGGGGGGGGGTACGGCGTTGGCAAGCTCCTTCCGCAGAAAGTACTTAATAAACAGCATTTAAAATTTGTCAGTTTCCCATTGAGACACATCAATATTTAATGACAGGCAATGTGCTGTCTGCTTCGCGCTCCTTTCTGCCGGGACTCCCAGCAGGCGGCTCTCAGATGTCCGACTCGCAGGCTCGCTTCCAGGCTGCGTTTCCCAGCGAAGAATCGCACGCCAAAGAGACTCGCCGCAGCCGGTTCGACGCGTCCGGCGCGGACGTGACGTCTTTGCCGTGCCCTCAACTGGCTGTTTTGTCATTCCAAAACAAAAAAAGAAGCAACTTTTCAACATTTCCGGGAACTTTTCCGACTTGTTTACCTGGAGGAAAGGAATTCGCGCTCGCCGTCTGAGGCGTTTCCAACGCCGGTTTTGGAGAATTTATTCAAATTAGGATGGCGGTTGCTCGAAATGTTGAAAGGCATCCTGAACGTCTCTACCTGAACGTTTCAGGCAGTTGGACGTTGGTGGAAAGGAACCAAATTTCGCAGCTCTTGCGCTGCAGATTAGAGGATTACCTGCGTTTGCTCGTTGGTGGAGACTCTCCTCATTGGTTTGGAACCATAAACCCCAAACCCTGCACTTATTTTGAAGTTCTGCGCAAGTTTTTCTTGTTTATGCGCGTCTATACTTGCATTATTGTTCAAGCTCAGTCACAGAGACGAGTTGGCATCCGCGGCGAGTCAGCTAAAAGCCGCCTGCCGAGTGGTCTGCGCGCGCGCGCGCGCTAAGACTGTGACTTGGAGCGGCCCGGTGTAAAGTCGGCGGCTTTGTTGGAGGAGTCTGAAGGCGGGGGGGAAAAAAAGGGAAAAGTTTGCGGTCTTAATACTTCTCAGCCAGTGCTTAAGCCTGTTATCTGTGCCTCTGTGCTCTGCCGCTGGCACACTCCCCACTCGCTGGTGCTTGTTTTCAGCTGTCAGCTTGGACGACACCGCAGAGTGAGCCGGAGCTGCTCGGAGCAGACATGGCGGCGGCGGCGGCGGCGGCTCCTTGAAATCGCGAGGAAGGAAGGAAGCCAGCGAGGCCTCTTCTCCTCCTCCTCCTCTTCCTCTTCTTCTTCGCTTGCCGTCTGAAACCCGCTCCCTACCTTTTTTCATTCATCCTGCTGGGGATTCGCAACAAAAGGCAGGCGGATCTGACTCACCGCCGCTTGGCGTAGACGCGCAGCTGATGCTCACGACGGGCGCTGGCAGCCGCGCGCTCTTATTCTGGCAAATCAACCTGCTAATAACTTAGCAGCCCTGATTATTTCGCTGGCAAAACAGGAAGAGAATGAGCAACCAGACTCATTAATTTGTGCTTACGAGAGGCATTATTTACAGAAAATCTCTCGATGCACGACGACTGAAGTGCGCCGTTTTGGAGGGACAAATATGAGGCCTTTTTACTGCGTTCGTCACCTTCATTTAGTGGGAAATGACTGGAGAGACCACAGAGATTTTCTTGTGAACCCTCCGCAGGCTCCAATTCACAGCAGATCCTTCTGGTACTTCCCATGCAGATTAGTCGTAGTTAGAGGACTAACACAATCTATTTTTGGTTAAGTTCTGGTAATTATTGCAGTAATTAACGGGATTATGAGGTACTTTTCTGGTTAAATGGCTGAAGCACAGTTGTGAGTTTCTACAAACTGCATTTCTGAACTGATCTTTTTAGTTTTTGCGCTCACAATTTGGTTGGAGGAAGTTCCGGAAGTTCATTAGTGAACCATGTATCCTCTTGACCACCTTCATCCTTCAGTGCCTGTTGAATCTCAGTGAAAGTTGCAGTGGGCGGAGCCTATCCAACGAACAGTGGCTGAAAGAAACTGTGAAAGATAAAATCTTGTCACCTTTTGAACTCGTTACCATGTTTTTAGACCCAAAACATCAAAACACATAAAATTATTATAAATTTTGTCAAATAATAGTTCAAATTTAAGGTTTTATTGCATTTTTTTGACGAAATCTTCCTTTAAGATGACTCCACCCTCAATCACCTCCATTTATTTGCACTTATGACCAATTAGGAGTCACGATTTGGCGTGAATGTCTTTAGAGACACAACGTGCATCCTTGGCCGGCCAGGATGTTCTACCTTCTAATTGTGAGCTGCGCTGGCGAAGCGCTCCATCACGGCGCCGCCTGTGATTTCCTCCGTGCGGCCGTTTTTCCATTAAAGGAGGAGATTGCATTTTCCAGGATCAGTAAAGTGCCGATACACGCGGCGAAGATGCAGGAAATGATGGCGCGTGTATTGACCATGACCCCCGCAAGACCGACGCCGGCGCGTCTCACGTATCGCAGACAGCTTTTTCATACGATTACTGATGAAGCGTTGGGCTTTTTTCTCTCGTTCTTTTCTTCCTGCAATTTAATTAGTCAAAAAATATCTTATCTTCATTGAGACGTAATTGCCCAAAGATTGAACATTCTTCAGGTTATTTCAAGGTCTATTTGTCCTATTTTGAACAATCTTATCAAGCGAAGTCTTGCTTTTTAATTTTTTGTCTAACTTCACGCAAAGAACACCTTAATGACGAGCTTTTTTTCACTTGGAAACAGACAAATAGACCTTGGAGAGCCTGAAGTTCGGCTCACTCTTTGGGAGATCGTGTCCTATTTTAGGTGCATTAAGATATTTCAACTTGAAGCCAGAAAAATGAAGGTTTTTTTGTGCGTTTTGGTGATACAAACCCCCCACACGGATCCAGTGCTGATGCCGCTCCGAGCACGTCCAATACCTCCTCATATGAGCTGGAAATCCCCGCGTGGCGTCCGGCGAGCCGCACACCTGAGCCGGCGGGCTCGGCGGGTTAACTCGCCGGGTCGCCCAGAATTACAGGTCCAGCGAGGGCGCGACCTCCGAGTATAGACTCAAACCGGGCAGGCGGACGCTGCAGAGCGAATGGAGCGCTCCCGCATCAAAGCGTCGCCGACCTCATTCGCTGTTTCTTTGGTTTCATAAAGAAATAACCGCGTCTAAGTGGTTCCTGTTGAGTGGCTGTTGAATTAAAGAGAACTTTTTGTCCAAACAATGATTCTTGCAATCACAATTTACTTAAAAAGCAGCGCAATTAGTCGAAACGACACGGCCCCTCGTTCCTTCCTGCAATCATAATGAGCGGCACTCCAAGCAGCTAATAGCATTACCAATTTATTTTTTTTTGCAGCTCTGATACACACAACCAATTTGGGGACCACACGCTGGCGACCATTACTCACAAGAGGCCGCTCGGCGAGCGCCGCGTTCTCTAAAAAAAAAAGAAAAAAAAAGAGCGTCTAGAAAATATTTATGGACGTGTTTGATTATTCGTCCTGACAGCCAATCGCTGCCGGCCTCCGTTCCAAAGCTACCGCTGCCGCCGCCGCAGTCGACCGCTGGCACATATTCACCGTTTTTCCACTTTGCTCGAGCAGCAAAATTCAGCCGCTCGCATTGATTTAGTGACAAACGTCCAGTCGATGAATCACGAAGGTTCACGGGAGTCGGCGGTGACGGCATAACGAGCAAACGACTTAATAAAATGCGTTTTTGTGCCGTCAGGAATCATAACGTCTTCCAACAATTGTCGTCGGTTGAAGTTATAGTTTGAAAGATTGAGTGTGAACAGTTTGGAAACTTTTATTTTGAAAGGACTAATGTGCTCAGAAAATTGTTTGTTAGTGTGTAACAAATTTAATGAGTCTCCGCTTCATGTCGGCTTACATACTCGACTCCGCTCTGCTTCTAGCGTTTTTCCCACGAGGTGAAAGAACCTTTTTACGGGGTACTTTTTAAGTCCCCACTCAGGCGTTTCCACGTTGTGACTTTAAGGCAGAGTCTGATCGTCTGGTCCTCGCTTCACTGTTTGCCGCTGCTCTCCAGCGTTCCTGTTGAAGGGGGGAAAAAAGCAGCTTTTTAACATGGAGCTCTTCAACGAGTGCCGAAGCTCATCGCCGGAGTTCAAGTGGTTCGTTACTGGAGCTCCAACCTCACCTCGATCCCCCGATATCGCCGGCTGATATCTGAGATGTTGGAGGGGGGGGGGGGTCACCGGGGGGGTTAAGTCGGCCTGCAGATCAAGCTGTTGATAGACATTATCTGCGAGCGTGTCTGTCGGAGCGCCGCCGAGCGATGCAGTCGGAGCGGCGTTCCGGACTCCTCTTCAGCCGTCCCACTTTGAATATCGGCGACCTTTTTCAACCTTTTTCGCTCTCAGAGTTACTTTTTTTTCCCGCGCTGCCGTTTGCCCCCTCGCCCCCCCCCTCCCCTCCCCCTCCCCCTTTTTTCCTTGTGCACTCAAGAGGTGTGAGACGATAACCACTTCAGAAAGCGGTCCTTTTACCGAGGCAAAAGGACGGCGCGGCTTTTCTTCGGGTAGATTAATAAGCTGACCTTGCCACCGGTTTCCCAGCAGCCTTTTCACTCCTTCAGAATTGACGCCATTTGCCGGCAGGAAAGAGGGAAGCGCTTCCTTTTTTATGGTGGAGGAAACGTGTGAGAACGGGCGGAAGCGGGGGGGGGGGGGCGTATCTCCGTCCTCCATTAGGGCGACTCTGTGTGTTTAAACGCTGCGTACGAAGGCCCGATGAAGAGCGACCTCAAAGGTCGTGATGTAACCTGAGACGGCGTTAATCCGTTAAGCTGACTTGAATCAAACAAGCAAACAATACGAGCGCGAGCGGCGCGGATTTAACAGTCGGAAAAACACCGTCCGGGCGCTGACGTCGCCCCCGTGCCCTCCAAAGTTGGCGGCGGAGGGGGCGGGGCTCCGCCGTGTCGTACAGGTGTGTCACTACCAACCTGTGCGTGCAACAGGAGCTTGTAGAGGTTAAGAAGTGGTGACAACCGGAGTGGTATTTCACTCGCCAAACTTTATTTAAAGGTCAGCGGGAAACGGCGTCTTTTATTTGGGGTGGGGGGGTGTGTGGGGGGGGGGGTCTCCTCAGGAAATGAACCCGGATTGTTTGCAGAGCTGCTCTGAAGCGCCCCGGCTTCATTCACCTTGCATCTGGAAGGCCTTTCATGTGTGACTTTGTCTTGTGTTTGTACTGTTTGAAAGTTGTTTACAATAAAACTAATTTTTTTTCCCCTCTCTCTTTTCTCCCCCCCCCCCTCCCCCCTCCCTCCTCCCCCTCTCTCTCTCTCCGGCTCCTTTGGATCGCTTGGTGAAATCTTCTTATGTTTGCTTCAATAGGTGAGTGATCTGAGTGTTTTTTGTTTTTTTTTTTTACTTGTAAATAAGCCCTTTGGGCACAACAACAAATATCAAGGTGACTCTGTCTCGGGGAAAATAACAGAAAGCTGTTATTTTTACGGCTGCCGCTAAAGGCCAGCCTGTCTCCTCACCGGTGGGTGTTAAAAAACTGGTGATTGCAGGTTCGCTGTGTCAATCATGTGTCTGTGCAGCTCGCGGTTGGATTTCTGCGCGCTGTGCTCTGAATATTCATGGCGCCGCGTGGACGCCGCATCGTTTCGCCGTTCGGCCGACACGCTGCTGGATCTGTAGATCGGCAGTTCGTTGAACGAGCTGCCCTCGGGGTGAACCGGCAGAATGCCGTCACGTCGAAGGAACGGAAAGTTAGCAGATCTGGAATCAGGTCTTCGTTGAATGGCTTCCTGCTGCGTGATGCGATGCACACGAGAGGGTCTCAGCCCACTTTCTGGCCCACGAAGGTTTCACCGTCACATGATCGAGAGCCGAAGTCGCTTCTTGCTTTCAACCAATTGTATATTTTCCTCTTTTTAATCATTATCACTCAGAAAATGAAATTTTTATTCATTATTCGTGTATTTCTTGCATATTATCAAGCAGTAGTGAAAGTGACAGTGACGTGGGACAACTGTTGCTGCACAAAACCCTGAAGTTTCATACTTAAAAGAAGATTTTGTTTCAATTAACATTCATTTCAATTACTTCCAGCTCCTCAAATTTAAACTTTTAACATTCTCACATCACCTCAAACTCATTTTTTAACATTTAGTCTTTCATTTTTAGGTCTTTCGTGTCTTGGAACGACTCAGTTTCACCCGAGTTTTTTTTCCACGTAATCTTTTTATGGAATTTCGTCCCAAAAACTCGATATTCTCATCACGCCTGGTCTGATTTCTGTTGTTGCTGCCTGGTTTCTGTCGGTCAGATCGAATCAAATATAAGACCCGGAAAACACTCGACAGCCACTCGATGCAATTCTACCCGCTGAAGTCAGTCGGAACCGTTTGGATCTTTGAATAAACGAGATCAACATTTTGTATAAATGTTTTGAAGTCGCTGGCGAGGTGTAAATTGTTGATCGTGAGCAGTACGCCGACATGTTTACTGACGAAAGCCGCTAAATTACAGCCAGTGGGAGCCTGGGAGGTTATACTTAGGCCCTCGCAGCGTCTGATTAGAGTGAGGAAACCACACGCCGGGCCGGGGACGCGTCCCGGCCGCCTCCCTGCAGGCCACTCGCAGCAAACAAACATCCGCGCTCGCCTCCGGAATCTTCCGAGGAAAAATCCCGTCCGGAGGTGGAAACAAAGTCGGCGGCGACTCCCTGAGTGACGGGTTTGGAGTCGATGGGCGACGCGGCGATCGTATCGATGCGCCCGGGAGTAAATAACGCCGACACGGAGCCGTCGGCGCGTCCGCCGCCGGCGGAGGATATGGGACACGACTGCAACGGCGTTCTTGTGATAATGCCGCAGACAGTAAAGTGCAGTTACGGGACACGCGCTCACACATGCGGCCCGTTACACAGTTGCAGTCTCACCTTTCAAAGACCTCATAAATTTTACAAGCTTCCCCGCTTTTGTTTTCATCCTAAATTTCCAAATCTGGTTGCGATTAAGCCGCTCAGCGAGAGGCCCTGGACGGCGTCCAAGCCCCCTTCGCCGCACGGGTCCCCTCCTTAAACGCTCCCGTCTGCTGCTGGCCGCGCGCCCCCCCCCCCCGCCTTCTTTTGAAAGGAGGCGAGCCGGGGCCCCCGTCAGCCGGCTAAGCCCGCCGTCCCGGGGTCTCGCGTCGTCTCCGCGGGGAGGATCCCGTGTCAGCGCTCCTTGATGGAGTCCTCGCTCTTAGCGCCGCGGTTTCAACACAGGATTTATCACAGGACGCCGCCGGCGGGAGCACGCGAGCGGCGCTTTTTCAACTCCGCTCCTCGGCAGAGGAAAAAGAAACCCGGACAACGGGCGCTCCGAGGCGTCACGCCTCGCCCGGCTGTACGAGTGTCATTATCGTTAATTTCTGGGCTTATTAAAATCGCGTCTCACTGAAGTGACCAAATAAGATATTTTCTCAATTAATCCGCTCCCGCCAGCCAGTCACGCAGTCGGGTTTGATCTCCGCCAGATCTTTAAGAGTTCTGCCTCCGCTAAAATTAAACCGCGGCGCTCATTTGTGGCTTTCGCGGCGCGGCGAGGAGAAGCGGGGGGAAAAAAACCCGGAGATATCTGTTCTGCATTAGCCTCTGATTTACTGCAGAGCGCTGCAGCCGTGCAAAGTGCAGCGCCACTGCTAATGAGACTGAAAAGGTGGGGATAATAGGACATAATAAGCTGTGTAAGTTGCCTGCGTGGCCGCTGTTACAAGTATTTCAGTCTGGAAGCCTCATAGAAACGCGTCCACCTCGCAGTCGTGTTTTTAACTCCGCTGAGGAAAGATTGATGTAATTCGCCGCCTCTGAAGAGTCGTTGAGGACGCTTGTCCTTTAATGAGGGCGTGTTGTTTTATTCAGGACGAAATCCGAGCGTGGCGGTCAGAATCCGAGGTTTAGCTCGAGCCCGAAGCGACGAACACGATAAAGAGGAAGTGACGGACAAATCACAGTCACTGACTGAGTCGAGACACTGTTGGATTGTGTCAAAAAGCATGTGTTGCGTCGCAAAAAGGAGACCTGAACTACTTCCTGTTTGAACAGCGCTTTAAAGTAAACGAATCCCTTCCTGATGACTTTCGCCTGGTTGTTCGGGGAGTTTACGTACACCCCGAAACTTTCCAGCGGCTTCAAACACCAGCTTCCCTCGTCGTTTAACATCCAGAACAGTCTCTCCGCTCTGTTTTTTTTGCAGGATTTCAAAGAAATCGGCGCACTTCGTTCTTTCAAGTCTCTCTTTTATTTCCTGATTGAGTCATCCTCTCAGATGTTTGTTTTTCAGCCTGTTGAACATGTGGGAATACGTTCCTTTAAACGCCAGGAGTAAGAAAGTCTATTTAAACCACGGTGGCTCTCGCCCCGACTTTTCGATATGTTTAATTGGAGCAGCGAGGTTTTTCTTTATGCAACAACACCCCTGTCGTGGCTCGGCGACCCCACTCTGGAAGGCGGTTCTAATTGAATACTGATCACGTCCCTCCGGCGTCGCCGCCTGCTGTCATTAGGGACGGATTGACAGCTTCCTTTCAGCACTGTATCACCTGCAACATGACGCAGGAGGCAGCGCGGCGCTCCGGGTAGTCTGGCAGACAGGATAATTGCAGCGAGGGGGGAGCGACTCCGGAAGAACGCGTTAAAAAGCCAAGAAGAAGAAGAAGAAGAAAAAAGGAAAAAAAGGAAAGAAAAAAAAACAGCACTATGAAAGGAATGAAAAACACTTTACTGCATCAAAACAGCTTGGCATTTTCCCTTTCATGTCTTGAGAGGGATGACAAATGCATTGTTTAAAGGTTGTGATGGCTGACATATCCGTTAGAGCGCTACCTTTTTGACGCGGCGCCGACGTGCGAACGCGGCAGCCGGGGAATAATAAAGGAAAGCAGCGAGAAGCGACTTATCGCGCCGCTCTGCGTCCGTCTATCTCTCAGGCTAATAGGTACATTCCGATCATCTCATTACGCTATCGAGCGGAAACAAACAAGCGATCCCCCCCTTGGTTGAAGTTTTCAAAGGACGGCGAGCGCCGAGTCGGCGCCCTCGTCGCTGGAACTGAACAGAAGACGCTTTTCGACACTTTTCGACACTCTCACGCCTGTTCCGGAGAGTGTTTTGGTTCGCTTTCACACAGCACCCAGAACCGCAAGTGGACCAAAGCGCCTGGATGTCGTCGGACGTTGAAACGCCCACCTTTTCCGGGCTGCTGTTGCTCGAAGGGAGCCCTGACCCGGAAGGACGAAGGCCTCCGTCTTTCTGAAGACGTGACGCGTCACCGTGGTTACACCGCCGTCGGTGTTGACATCGTTCGGACCGCGGCTTGTCGAGCTCTCGCAGTCGCCCAAACAAAACGGACGCTCCGACGAAACAAAGTGAAACCTGTTTAAAGTGGACGAAACAACTCCATCAAAATGTTTGACTTTGTGGTTCTTCTTTGTCTGAAATTCACCCTTTTTTTTCTATTTCGTACTGGAATAAACACACGATCCACTGAAGCGCCGCTCCTGACGCCCACCTCCAGCTCTTTTGCTCTTTTTCTCCTGCTTTGGACTGAAACCGGCGCTTTTGTTTGGGTAGTTCTGACACTTTGGCATGTCGGAGAGAACCTTTTGTTCGCATCGGTTGTCAGTCCGAACTGGATTCCTATTGGCCGCCAGCTGCTGTCAGAGCTGCGATGAAGCTGTGAGGTGTAGCGAGACGTGGAGCGAGAATAGCCCGACGCCTTCGGAAAGCGACCTCGGGCCGACTCTCTGATTTCCATCCATTTAACTCCTTTCCTCTACGGCTGTTGAGTTGAAGAACGGCCCGCCGATATCATCCTTCACGGCCTTAACGCCCGTGTTTTCGTTGGCGAATAGCTCTCAGCGGGCGCCGTGGAGGTGTTGTGGCGGCGGCGGCGGCGGCGGCGGTGCTGCTGGGCAGAAAATAGAAGTCGGCTGGTGCCTTTTTTAAGGTGGAAAGCTGGCGGTGCGCAGGTAGGGGGTCCGCGCTCCCACCTCCCGCCGGTGCGGAGGGGGGCTTCGCCGGCTCGTCTAATCGGCTGCGGGTCACGGCGAGCATCGAGCGCGGCGCCGGCAGAAAGTGAGCGATGGGAATGTTTACTCCTCGTTCCACATTCCCGCCGTGAGCTCCGGCGGGCCGGCGCGGCTATTTTCGTGGCGCTCCCGCCCCGCCGGACAGCTGTGAAGGATCGCCTCGGCCGCTCCTGGCACATGGCATCCCCCCCCCCCCATCTGTCGCCGCCCTGCTGGGCCCGGCCGCGTCCGGCGAACCCCGCCCCGTCCAGACCCCTCCTGCACTGCCCATTAAGTGGTCCGCCCCGTCCCAGCTCAGTCATGGCTCGATAATGACCCCCCCCCCCGCCCCCTTTTTACCTCAAAGCCATCAGGACGATTTCCAAGGCGCTCCCGCAGCTCCGGCACGCCCATCCCCAGCTGTCGGTCACAACAACAACATGCCGAAATGTTGTGGATGTTCGAAAGGCCTCCGAGTTTTTTGATGGCAGACCACACTCGCGTCCCCCCCCCACCCCTCTGCTATAAAAGGGAACACGCGCTGCTGCCCTTAAAACTCCCCCCAAAGCAGCCACAATTACAACCTTCAGAGGATGACGGAGTCCGTCAGCACCAGAGAGGAGGGCAGCGTGGCAGCGTCCCCCCCCCCCTCAAAAAAGGGTGTCAAAGTTAAAGCGGGTGAGTCAAGGATTAGACTCGTGGAGGGGGGACGGGGGGGGGGCTCTTCATCTTAAGTAAAGAACATGTCATTACACCCAGGGGAGCCGAAAAGCGTCACAAAGAGAGAGAAGAAAAGGCCACAAATTTGGCGAACAAGCGCCGCGCTTGTCATCATCGCCCTCATAATTGCAAAAACACTCAGCCGGCGTCGTCGTAACTCCCACAGATGGTGCAAATGTAATGTCAAATTACATATTGTAAACAGTATTGTGCTCGGAGCTTTTTATCACGCGAGTTGGAGAGTTAATTATTTCACCATCATTGTAATCCCCTGGCACTTGTTATGCGCTGAAACTACTACGAGCCGCCGTATCGCCGCCGTCGGAGGCTCGTCCTCTCGGCGGGCGGATTCGCCGCGACGCGCTGAAAGGCCGTTTGAGGCGTCAGACAAGTAAAATTGAGCAGTGTCCCTTTCCCCCTCTCAGCAGATTACAGCCCAGCTAAAGTCCCCGTGTCAGGCGCCTTAGTGGATAATTCCCGTCATCGTCGTCCCGAGCCTTCCCGTTGTTTGTCAGGATGATTGATAGAGTTCAAACTTTCCGTAATTCGTTTTTTTTCCCACTCCTGCTCGGTGCCAGAGAGAGATTACAGGCGCATCGCCGGCGTTCCGACGAAAGCAAAACCTCGAAAGGAAACGGGCGTCTCGTGACGGACTTGCCGCTTTTATTTCAGCCTGAACGAAATCTCCTTGACTCTCCTTTTGTCTCTGGCTTCGTGTCGGAGTTCCAGAACGAACCGGAATTCACAGGAGCTCGCCCTCGGGTCGGTTTCTTTCCGAGATCCGCCGGATCTCATCGACGTTGACGGCTCTCGGACAGCCCTGCCGGACGGGAATACTTCCTGGATCGCCGTGGGAGGAGACGCCGTGCGACCAAACGATGCTGACACCAAGTGTCACCTTCACAACAGCGGCGCGAGGAAACCGTCTCTGTCAGCTCGACTCTTCGGACTTTGTCGGATGCAATTACTGCTCTGTTCGAAATACTTCAAGCTGAAGTATTCTGGAGCTTTTCTGCCCGACATGAGGGAGAGAATGTACAGCTGGTCGCTGGATACTCTTTTTATCTACTTTTACTCCGTCACATCTCTTGGAGAGTCATCACCCTCCTGTAAGTATTTACAACAGGATGTTTTTTGTCCCACAAGGACAGAGAACTTTGGTTCCCCTGGACGATCGCGCTGGAGTTGAGACCGAAAGGACCTACGAGAGAAGGATCCGGCGCCGGCGATTTGTCGAACACGCAGCACGAAAGGATAGTGTTTATTTTTCTTGCAGCCTTGGAGCCAGAGAACAAACCCCTCTGTTCACGATGTGTAGACCTTGGAACAGCTATGTTTAGCTCTGCAACAACAAATCCTGATAATCCAGAGAAGTGGGACTAAAAACAAGCAGATACCTTTTTATTTTTCAAAGTAAAAGGACCTTCTTCCTGCATCATTATGTGGAAAACATACGCCTCTAGCGACACAGGTTGGACAGCTGATCGAAGGACAGCTTCAAGGTTGAAAAGACGTCGCAGGAAGACGTCAGAAAGCCTGTTTTCACGGGACTGTCGCTGTTAATTGTGGATCGACGGCTCACTTGGACCGTGGCCTGCCTGCTGTCGTTGACCTTCCGGCTGATGTCTGACTTTAGGGGGAAAGTATTCTTTGCAGAACACCTGATACTGAGGTTTCAGCACGGTCGGAGTGACAGGTGGCCAAAAATAAGGCGGCTGCATTTGCATAACTTGTTTTAGTGTCGTGTAAGCACTCCGTGGGGGCTCGGGCGCCGGCGTCCCTGCATATTATACACGAGTAATGGTAAAGGAGGCAAAGAATTGAGCTGAAGGGCGTTTATATACAGGTCCTCGTCTCTCAGCTGTCCCAAAACTCAATTGGTAAAGATATAGTTCCTAACCTTTGGTTCCTGGGTCCCTTTATGGGCGCTGCAATCACAAAGGAACCTGATGCTTCGCCTCTTGCTTTCACTGAAGGTCACTGCTCCAGTGTATTGGATGAGTCTTTGGCTTCACTGTAATGTTTACGTCAAATTAGACATCAGAAAGGGGTGTGGGACCTTTTCTGTGAGGGGGTGCTCCAAGGTAAGAGGTGGGAACCTCTGTTCTGGAAGAATCCCTGCGATTGTTTGGCTGTAACGACGCTCTGATTGCTTGTTTCACCTCCTTTTCTCCGCGCTGCTCCCGAATGTAATCTACATTTATCTGTCTGCAGATGAGTAATTGAATTCTCCCTATCGCCTTGTTTCATATTAGATAGGACGCCCCGTTTCGCTCCTATCTTCAAGCGACACGACGGCAACTCTTGACCTTGCAGTTCCTGGATTTTCACAGTTTCCCGGGGAAGGGGGGGGGGGGCGAATACCTTGATGGTGGCGGGCAAAAAACGAGCCAATGGGCTTTCTCTGTTTACTTATGAGCCTCTGCTGCGAGGCTGGCAGGAGCCGTGCTGATCGCCGGCGCCATATGGTGCGTCCAGGCGAACGGTTGGAAATCAATGTGTTGGGGAATCTGCTCAGCTGCCATCTCGCGCACACACTCCGCAGAGTGATGGGGTGGCAGCGGCAGAGAGTTGAAAGAGGGGAAGGGGGGAGGGGGGGGGGGGTAGGGCTGAGCTGGAAAGTTGCTGCACCCGGTCCCACCCACATTCATCACTGGGAGCCCGGCGTCTGCATCTAATCAGATCTCTGCTGAGAGCCCCAGCAGAACGTGATTAAAGGCCAGTCTCGGGGCCTTTTACTAGCTTTCTGTGCCACTTAACCAACCTTTCACCACCTGCCCCTGTAAAAGTATCCGCTGCTATAATGTTTATTTATGTGTTTATTGGCTTTCAGCTATTAAGGAAGCACTACACCTCTCTCTCTCCCTCTCTCGCTCCCCCTCTGGACGAGCTTCTATCCCATAAACAGGCTTGACCCATGAAACAGGAGCTGGCTGGGAGGGGGGCCGTTGTCTCACAGGGACTCGGGGGGGCTGCGGGGCTGCTTCTTATTTCTTTTCGCGGGGAGTATTTATGTTACCGTCCCGCTGATGTACACAGAGGCTTCGGATTGGCCACCTGAAATGTTTAAAGGGAAACCTCCCACCGCCGCCAGTGCCCAGCCCCCCCCCCACCCCCCGCCGTTCACTTATCTCCAAAAACTCCGAAAAATGTGTTTTTCCACCTGAAACCACAGAAAAAGCTGTTTTCCAGCAGCTCCAAAGCCGTCGACTCACTCTCTAATCTTTGTTCTGCCAAAACATTACGGTAAAGCCAAATACTTGCAGAAACACTCACCAACACACAGAAGCAGGAACCTACAAAATAAAAGCAACAGGACTTCTCGAAAGTCTCTTATTTTGTGTGTGGATACGCACACCCTCGTCGCCTTGAGCAGTACTCCTGCCAGGCCTGTAAGCGGCGCTGCATCGCTGCTCTAAAGCAGAGAAGAAGTAAAAGTCAGGCAGCGGTTAGCGAGATTCGGTCGCTCCGAGACTCGTTAAATACTTGCAAGACAGTCACCAACACACAGAAGCAGGAACCTTCAAAATAAAAGCAACAGTACTTCGAGAAAGTCTCTTATTTTGTGTGTCGATACACACACTCTCACCCCTTACGGCAGTACTCATGCCAGGCCTGTAAGCGGCGCTGCAGAGCTGCTCTTAAACAGAGAAGAAGAGGTGAAACTCGGTCGGCGGCTGTCGAGGTTCGGTCACTCCGGGACTCGTTAAAGTCTCGTTTTTTGGGGGATTCCGAAACTTCCGTCCAGGAGAAAAACTTTGAGGATTGCTCGACAGTCCGTCTCGGCGCCAAAGACCCCTCACTCAGCCCTGACAACTTCCCTTAACCGCTCCTGAACTGGGACCACTTGCCTGAATTTTTCCAAGCCGGAGCGCGTCTCTTTGAACACGTCCCCGGGCCTTTTGAATAATTGAGGGGAGCCAACCTTATTTTTGGGCTGGAAGATCTCAAACTGTGTCCCGTTTTCTCTCTTTTTTTTTCTCTCCAGCTGACTGTCAGCTGGCTTTGGGCTTTTTTTTCCTCCGCGTCGGCACACAACAGTCGGCCCCTCTCCGCGGGGTCGCGGTTTGAAAAGAAATGTATGCCGCTCTATTAATTAGCTGTCAGCAGAAGAAGGCCGGTGGCGAGACACTTTAGCTCATTGCAGATAATGGCCGCGGATTCAGTTAAAAATAATTATGATGATAGCGCTCGGCCCGAGTTGCCGCGTCCGTACGAGCAGATGGCAGGTAATCAGCCCCGCGTACAGTTTGTTCAAATAGAAACTGGGGGGGAACAGAGACAGTTGCCCTCTTGCTGAAATTTAATTTGCCTCTCGCTGAATCTGTTACGGCTCGAAATGTCTTTTTCATGGCCGGATTTGGACGCGTCCTCCCCAAAAAAAAGCGATCGTTGAGGAAATCCTTCCCGGGCGTCCCGACAAGCCGCTCGTTCGTTTTTTTTAACGTTTCTAAACGGAGATGGCAGCAAATCCGGAGTTTCTGTTTGTTTCATTTCACTCGGCCTTCTGCTGCATCCTTATTGTCGGAGCCAGTGCTGTTTGGAGGAGAGTTGAATTGCTCCATTCTGGTTCTTCTGTCTAGAGTCATTCGAGTTTTACGTCGCCGATCTGCTTCAAGTTTAATAATTGTGTTATTCTTTGACAGGAAGTTGGCTTCATTGACGGACCGGAGTGACTTTCCTCCTTCCAAGAAACTCAAAGTAAACATTCATTGAATCTGTTGCCTGTTTCCAGACGCAAGTCGCTGCTTTTAACGTCACTTTGTGTTCAAGTGACTTCGTTTTAACGTCACTAACGGTTTGGACTTCTGTCACGTCTCGCTCTAGCCGACTGAACCGGCTCAGTATATCTCAGTAAACAGGATCCCTGTGAAATGGTAGCAGTCAAGAGAGTGGCATCAGTAATCTGAAAGCTGAGAGACAGCAGCTCTGCAGCCCGACATCGAGTGATTGATAGCAAATCTAATAAGTTTGAATCTGTGTTTTGTCGTCGTCGCCGAGCGTTTCTTTATAATGACTTGTTCCGCTGTTTGTGTTGAGAAATGTCGACTGGTTGCATGTGTGAGTCAGTTGGGACGTATCAGAGCAGTGGGATAATAACACAGAGAGTGAAACTTCAATTATAACAGCACCTGACAGCCAAACAAAAGGGAAAAAAAACACCCAAACTGTCTTACTGCAGACGGGAGGGGGGAAAAAAGCCCAAACCGTCGGTGCGTTCAGTCTCTACTTTCAAGAATCTTTACAACTATTGATCTTGACAGCTGAGGGGAAATAAAGTACGATGCCGGTAGTGACAGTAGTTCCCTGGGGCGCCTCATGTCAGACACTGACTACACCTGAACTCCCGTGGAGCTGTAAGTGTAGAGAGGCGAGTAAGTTATTCCAGCTGGAGAAGCGCTCGAAGACTCCGAAGACGCGAACGCGGGCGGTGAATCACGTCAGGAGACAGAGATGTCCCGCGCTGGATTATTGATATTGTTTGTTCTTTATTTACCTGCCAAGACGGAGTATTTCAAGTGATTACAGGAAGCGGAAAAGCAGCTGCGCGCGCGGACGGCGACCCTTCAGAAGACGGATTCGTCCCTCTCTGTTCGGCCTTCGAACGGCTGACCTGGATTCTTGCGCCGACGCTCTCCAGACAAACCCGGCCGTGTTGTTGAAATGACCTTTTAATTAGCAACGCCGCATCTTTCTAATCCTTTTGTTGGTACTTAGTTTCATCCCGGCGGTCGCCGTGGGAGACCGGCCCGGAGAGGAGCGGCGGGGATTAGACGCTAGTTAAAGCTCTCCATCCGTTCGGTGCGCTTAAGCCAAAGAATAGTAAACATCGAGCGCTTGTTTACAGGCCGCCGAACGCGTTCGCCTCCGTGTGAGTCGCCGGGAACCTGCCGGGAAGGAAAAGTGAAATTCACTCCGTGTCTAAACGTCGACGGTCGTTCGCCGAACGTCGGAGCCTTTTTCGCGCTCCGCCGTGAGTCCGAGTGATGCATTTTCGAGAAGTAATCTCCGAGGATTGTTTCATAAATCAACATGCCCGGCTCGCGGCTCGGCCAACAATCACACCGTCCATCTATCACGGCGGAATATTAATGGCGACCCGCGCTTAACCAAACGGCATTAATCTACCTTCCAGTCATCCGCCGGCAGCCGAGGAACCCCGGGATGATGCGATCCGCAAACATTCGGGTTCCCTCCTCTCTTTTTTTTTTTTTTTTGAAGTTCTTGCGGTTTCCGTTCAGCGGTCATCGGCAGTGCACGCCGGCCGGATCGCGTTTCCTCGCTATCGCACTTGAAAAGGGGAACTTTTTCTTTCTTTTACACCCCCCCCCTTCCTCTTCCTCCGCTCTAATGAAGACAAGCAGATGATTCAAGTCTTTGCTTTCCACGGCTTGGCTCCCAGAACAAAGTGGGAAGGGAACCCTAGCTGGATGCTGGTGTTTTTCCGGGTTTTCCCGCCGGCGGCTGGCGGGCGGCGGCGGGCTGATGGGGCATCGCGATAAACACTGGAAATGACTGGGCAGCCCAGAGGAGCGCTAAAACAAAATGAGCTGACAATACTCATTTTCACCGCCCCAAATTTAGACGGTTATGATTCCGGTAATGATTTTCTCTCGGCTCTGGGAAAGTAATTAAACTTAATGAGAGAACTGGTAAGACGGTGGAAGCATCCAGCTGCTGCCGGGTTATTATTTTAATACTTTGTTTTAGATACAGGTGAGTGTTTTGTTATCTCCAGCAGTTTTGTGTTAATGAGCTAATAAATTAAAGGGATGGAGGAACCACTCGAAGCTCGTTAGGGGGCGGGGTCGAGAACGAAATCCGGCTGGCTTTGCTGCCGTCCTTCTGGCAGAGCAATGGGGGCTCATCCCTCGAATGCAAGCGCGTTGGTTCAACTGCTTTCAGGCCCGAAACTTCAAGTAAACTCCTGGAAGGCGCTCCGCGTTCGACAAGTCAAAGCGAATCGGGAATAAACGCGGACTGTTCCTTTAATTCTCCTCCGTCTTTCGCATGTTTTTCCCGCCGGTCTCGTCGGCGGTCTGTTCCGATTTCCACTCAAAAGTCCAGAACTAATAGGATCAAAACTACATGTGGATAAGAGCCGGGGATAATTGAGTTTGGGCACTAAATCACGATGTACTCGCCGGCCGGCAGCTGATGTTTGGACGCCGGTAATCTGGCGATCTATTGATCAGTATTAAGATGATGAGGAACCTTTTAAACGGGACCTGTCCTCTGTGAAAACAGACCTGCTCCCTGGTTCCCATCTCATTGTGTTGTTCTCCCCCCCTGTCAACAGAGAACAGGCTGTTCTCTAGTTCACTGCAGGGGGAGGGAGGGGGGGTTCGGGTTGCTGTTTTTGGGTTACACACTTAGTAGCCAGTTCAGTGTTTTTCTATTCTCTTTTATGTGCCGTGTTGTTGTTCACACAGGCTCATTGAACCCCCTCCTCCTCCCGACTCGCCCCCCCCTCCCCCCACTCCCACCCCCACCCCCACCCCACACCTTCATCCTGGTCCAGCCCCCCTGTACAGAAGGGGAACCTAGAAACATGTGTTGCGGAGTAAGGTTACATTTCTGGGCCTCTCGCCTCCACACACGTCCGGGCGGACTCTGCTTATTGAACTTCGCTTTAGGACAGCGCCGCCGCCGCCGCCGTCAGTATATCAAAGTGAATGAGAGGCCGCGCGTCCTCCCCACCGCCGGCTCCGGGACATCCTCCCTCCGCCGCCGCCGCCGCGGCGTCTCGATTCCTTTGACCTTTCTTGGATTTTCTTTCCCTCCAAATTCGCGCTCCGCCTTTTGTCTAGACAGCTGCCGGCGTCTTTGTGCTCCCGCTCCACGCAAGCGGCAGAGGGGAGCGACCCCATATGCTACCAGCTGCTGGACGCATTTGCGCTCGCCGTTGGCGAGTAACTGAAACCCACCACGAAGGAGGGGAAGGCCCGTCCGAGCTGCTGCCGTAACTGCATTAAGGTCGGGGAAGGGGGGGGCGGGGGGGGGGCTAATCTGAAGGATGGTCTCATGGCTTATATGACGCTTCCTGCCATTTAGGAGCGGCGCTCGGCGCGTCGCGGCGAGATCGGTGTAAATTTGCTTTCCAGTGATTTATCTGCCGTCGCCGGTGTTGCCTTTAACCCGCGACAAGAGGAAAGTTCAGCCCGCAGGCTCCACTTAGATTGAGTGTCTAAGAAAAGCAGCCCCCCCAACCCCCCCACCCCACCCTCCCCACCCCCTCCCCATATATGGTTGTATTTCCCTGTTTGTAACAAAAAAAAGGGGGCCAGCTGCATTCGGCGCGCTCCCTTTCTGGAGAGGGCGCTTTATGGTTGACGTCCCTCTAATTTATCTCCCCTCTCGGGCCCCTTAAGGAGCGCATGAACCTGGGACACATGGTGCGAACACAGCCCCCCCCCCTCCCCCCCAAACAATGGGTTTAAGGCCCCCCTTCCTGACTCATGGCTGCAGGGAGAAGAGCGCGGCGGTCTGGACCAGGTCGGGTCCCCCGATGGGGTCGGATCGAGCCGAGGTTACGTAACAACTGTTACATATTTTCATCCCGCAGCTAAAAATAGACTCCGATTCACAGATCAACAACAGGCGGCTGTCTGGAAGCTTCCATCGGAAGAAAACCGGCCGCGCGCGAATCATCAGATATTCTGCTCCAAGTCGAAGCTGAATTACGTCGCTCGTTGTTTCCCTCCAAAGCCGCAAACGTCCGACACGTGTTGCGACGTTTCAACTCTCATTCGCTCGCGGTTTGGATCCGTCGCTGACTGCGCCTAAAAACGTCTCCGGACCCCCTCTGATGTCTGATCCGCCTCGACGTTCCAGTGAAGCCAAATGCGCCGACTTCCTCACGAACATCTGAAAGCCTTCAGAATAAAAGTTTTCATCAGTTTCCCCGAATTTCGACTCTGCGATCAGATTTATTTTGGTTCTTTCTTTGCGTGCAGATCTGAAGATCACAGTCCCGTCAGCAGGCAGAGCCTCGGGCCCCCCCCCCCCCCGTGATCTCTGATGCCCCCCCCGCCCCTTCAAAATCAAAGCCCGTCATAAATAAAAGTCATGTTGATAACAGAGAGGAGAAGAAGCTGTCGTTCCCCTGATCAGGACTTTGTTTTGCATCCATCCCGCTGCGTCTCTGGGCCGTGACGGCTTGCCACCCCTTATCAACGGCGCCGCGCTTCCTGACGGAGGCGCCGCCGCCGCCGCCGCCGCCGCCGCTCACTTTTAGGCCTGTCTGATCAGCCGCCTGCTCGCGTTTGCCACATTTGACTGGCTACAGTCGTTTCCAGCGCGCCTCGCCGTCACTCTGACGCACGTCGAGCGAGGCCCGTTTAACTTCCGATCCCTAAACGCTTCAAATTCTTTCCCGGCGTTCCAGGTTATTCCAGATGTAACTGAAGGGATCAAACGCGTATTTAGACGTCGAAACATTCTCGTCAAACCTTGACACGAAGCGTTTTTGTGCATTTCTTTTTAAATGAAAACAAAAACAGTGATAACGTTTAACTTCGGCGATCGGAGGGAAGCTGCGATGAATCTTCCGAACATCGTGCGCTCGTTCCCGCACGTCTGCAGTGACTGAAAATGAAACCTGGGACTTTATTTGCTTTCCAGCCACACCGTTATTGCCACCCAGCTGTGGAACATCTCCGACCGCCGCCCGCATACGGTGTCGGCGCGCCGCCGAGCGAGATTGGTCGTTCCTGAAACGCCGAACAGCCGCGCAACATCTGTTGCGTATTGAACTATTTTCGGAAAAGGCTCGCCCTCCTCGCCTCCAAATGGGCGCTAAAGTAGACCCATTAGATTCCGCGCGCCCAATGATCTGCAGCACCGCGTCCGACTACTGGAAAATTGCGCTCGGGCTTGTCGGATCTGGCGTTGTTGACGTCCAGCGAAAGTGGGACTACTTTTTCAGGGGGCGTGGGGTTAATTGTTTTTGGCGTGGTGACGTTTGAAGAGAGGCTTCGAGGATCGGTCGGAGTTGGAACGGGAACGAGCGGGAACCCGTTTAAATCCGCCACGTTTGGCGCGTCTGCCGCTTGTGATGATTCGAAGGTCGCCGCTGTTTTGAAACGGCTTCAGCCCGAAGTGGAAGCGAGAGGAGCACAAAGGCGAGCGAGCGAAAGGAGCAGCGCCCTCGCTCCGCTTCTGTGTTGTGACCTCCGACGGCTCTCCGCTATAGGAACCAGCTGTGACCGCTCGGCGTGCTCGCTCGGCTCGATGAAAAGATTATGGAGCCGCGGGCTTTGATGTACACACTGGCGCGCTGTAGTCGCCGTCTGCGCGCGCCCAACCCGCCGTTCTCCGGCCTCGCTCGCGATGAAGCGCAGAGAAGCAGTCGGAGCTGCTGCGACGCCGAGCTATTTTACATTTTTTTCTCCTCAGACTCCTTCGCGCCTTTACAGCTGTGTACACTTAAAGGGGGGGGGGGGGGGGTGTGAAAAAAAAGACCCTAATTCATGCACCAGACTCCGAATGTCGTGGGTTTTATATCGTGCATGACAGACTCCTCGGGGATGAGATGCCTGAGAGCGCTCGCAGTGCGAGGAGTTTAACAGATGACACTATAGAAAGGAAATATACGTCTGCTCCACTGGACCTGGAGACCCGGCTGGGAGTTTGGGGAGGGTGGGGGGTGGGGGGGGGGTGATGGAGGAGGGAGGGAGGGGGGAGGGGGGGTGTCGTATAGCGTTGCCTGCTACCAATTCTGCTTGGTTTCTTTGTTTTGCTTTACAGCTCTGCAGCTGGCTGTCATTTGGTCAGCGGTGCAAATCGTCCCTGTCTGTCAGGGAGGAAAGCGCCGCCATTAGCGTAACTGTATCCGCCTCCTTTGAAGTCACTGCAAGAATACAGTTAACATCTGATTCTTTACAAAATGAGGCAAATGTTTGGATTTCAAGCCTGCTATGAAACAGTTAAAGGAGGCGTAAACAACCCGGCAAACGCACACACAGGCCAGACCGACACAGCGGTACAATGAAGCTCTCACAAGGATATTTTATATTCCGGAATGAGCTGAAATTTGATTCTTTTGGATGTTATGCAAAGTCCGACGCACCAGAAGAAAAACCGACACAAACACGAGCAAACAAACCGACACAAAAGACGCTGGCGTGGATTCAAACCAGCATCCTTTTGTCCCGCGATCTGATATCCGACAACTGAGAAATGTAAAAATTCCGACTGTTTTTTGAGGATCAAGGTCTCATTTTCAATCAAGTTCACTGCTCATTTTTTTCCTCCCTCTGCAGAGGATTCTGTTGGCGTCCACGGCAACAATAACCTCTGTAAAGATTTAACAGCAGAACATTTTCAGGCGTAAAATTATCATTCGCGCTTGTGTTGGTTGACCGGTGGTCCGGGGGGGGGGTCAGCGGTCCACAGCGGCGGTCCGCTCTGCCTCCGGACCTCCTTCACTTCTCACCCGAAGTCTTTGCGGGCATCGGGAGCATCTCCGGCTCCGTTTCCACTTTGACTTCTCCCGGTTTGATGGGCGGTTTGAACCGTTCCGCGCGGGACGCGACCTCCTTCCCGCCTCTCCCGTTTGGCCACACATAAGCCGGAGACATGTGGAGGAAAAGGCGAAGCGATCTGGTTGTCCTGATGGAAAACGTACGGTGGAGTCACGTGGAAGCCTCCCGAACCCTCCGTCTGGATGCCGTTGAGCGATATTGAAGTGTCAGTCGGAATCTGGCGGGATTTGACGGCGTTGCGGGTGATATTTCCACCGCCGCCTCACCTGGATCCTTGATTTGTGTCTGGAAATCTCTCAGGAACGCCGGAGTATTTTTAGCCTTCATACACAAGGGTGTGTGATGGGGGGTGGGGGGGGTGGGGGGGGGGTTGGTTGGGGGAGGGTATCCGCCTCCTGAATTATTCATGGTGGAAATCGGCGCGGTGCGCCGCTTGCGTGCTCTCTCCGAGTGTTTAGTTAAGAAATAGATGTTAAGACGGAGTTACGGCGCTCGCTGTAACCGTAATCTCCACGTCGACTTCAGAGGAGTCGAGTATTCTGCTGGAGACGACTCCCCGAGGCTGGGGGGGGGGGGGGGGGGGGGGGGGGGGGGGGGGGGGGGGGGGGGGGGGGCGGGGGGGG
>JASSRZ010000006.1:15311760-15328375 GCA_032164315.1 Malacoctenus gilli
GAGAATGAAAATCCGATCGAATTCCTCCGATGTGATGAAGTTTGGATCCAGGATGCAGGAGTGACGTTTGCGCCGCGACGGCGTCTCGCGCTCGTTTTCGGCTCGGATTAAAACAAAGGTTGGAGTTGTTTCTTTAAAAGCTGAAGCGACGAAAGAATCAACAGTTTAATTTGCGGCTGCGTTGCTTCGTGTCAGCAGAGATATTTGTCTCGCATCAACAACACAAACAAGACTCTTTTTTTGGTCGCTGTATAATTCGTCAAAACGGAAAAGAAAGAAAGGAGATTGCGCGTCTTTAGCGCGTTATCTCGCCGCGTTGATTACAGAATCGGGGACTCATTTAAATATTACGTTTATTGGCCTTTTATCTGCTGAACAACAAACACGCGTCAGTGCAGCTGAGAAAGTTCAGCTGGTGTCAGAGCGGCGACGGACCTCGACGCGTCGCCGCTGTCAACTTGTCTTCTGCTGATCTGCTTTAGAACGCGATTATTGCCCTGCAAAGCCGTTTAGCAGCGAGCTCAAGTGTGTGATAGCAAATCAATGCCCAGTTTGCCCCCCCCCCAACCCCCCAACCCCCCCAACTCCCCCCTTCCTGCATCTGTGTATATGTTGGACAAATAAGACGCGTTGAGCTGTTTGTTCTTCCGTTCCGATTTGGCTGCCAGAGGAGCCGAAGACCCGGGTCGCGGTCGCATCATCAGCGCCAGACAAAAAGGCGCTCCGGTTGGACGGCGTCCATCTGGCAGCGGAGGCGGCGTCGAGGAGGGGCGAGAGAGGGAAAAAAAAAAAAGACGTGGGCGTTCCGGTAAAACAAAGGGCGAGATTGCGATGAGTCTCCGGTCAGCCAAACGTTTCGGCCGCCGCTCCGGATGCTGAAGTTCACTCGATCGCTTTGTTTTTTTTCTGACAAAGTTTGAAATGAACCAAAATCGACAATCATGTGAAACTTTATGTAATGTTACCATGGCAACGCCGATCTGTCAAATGTTTTTGTTCTCGTCACCGGCGTTTCGTATAAATTCAGTTTTGACCAAAAAAGACGAAAACAAACCAAAAAAACCGACAGAGAAACGAACGGAAATCACAGGAAGTATTTTGGTTGGGGAGCAAAGTACTCCGAGTATCATACTTGTAGTAAACTTTTCTTGACACTTTTCTATCTCGTGTGATTCCTGCCGAAGTTCAAAGCAAGAAAGCGGAAGATCCGATCCAAGCTCTGATCCGATCGACAGCTGCTTTGCTGTAGATTCATAAACATGCGAGTAACGTCGATGCTTCTCCGTCTCGCCGCGTTTCCGCCCTCCTGCACCTGACGCTGTATCTGTTACATTTTTCGGTGTCATTTACGCTTAACTGATGGGGCGACAGTTGGTTGGCAGCCGCGCCGGCGCAAATTGCAAGTCAGCAGAGCGTTTTTCTGAAGGTTCAGCCGCCGCATCGATCAGCTCGCGCCACTCGCTGCTGTGGCTCTTCTGCTCGCTGAAAAGGTCACACCTTCGTGACAAAGTGACTTTGGAAAGCGCCAAAAAAAAAAAAGAAAAGTGAAGTCGGACCGGGGGGGGGAGGGGGAGGGGGGGCAGCCGACAGTAAATTATCCAACCAAGGTTAAAGCGATCCTCGGCCGCGCCGAGCGTTTCTCCAAACAACGTGACGGATGCGTTTTAATCTGGGTAATCTGAAGGATTTTACTAAGATTTAAATGCCACCATGTCTCTTTAAGCATCGAAGGTGCGTTTGAACCGCTTATTTATAGCGCGCACGTGTCCTTTCGGAGTGATAAGTAGCGCGCGCGTCGCCAATCAGATAAATCTGCGGCCGTCGTAAATAACAACGGCGGCGAGGAAAACAAGTTAGATCAGATTTGATTTACCTTCAACCAGGACGGCGCCGCGGCGGCGACTCGCTCGTCCCGCCGTGTTTCTTCCTCCCTCAAAGATCTGGTAAAGTGGAAGTCGGCAACTTCCTCTTGCTTTTATTTTGAAGGATTGGATCACACCTGCTCCGGGGTTTAATAAAAGACACTTTCCGGAATCCAAAGCCACTCAGGGCTTTTATTTTGAAAGCCTCAGAGGTTTGGACTTTGCTGCACTTCTTTGTCAACAAATCAAGTTTGCAGTCGGTTCACAGAGTCGGCATTAAGTTAATTAATTGAGTTACGGCACTCCGTTCTGTCTGCTGTCCGATAATATCCGTCATTAATCGTACCTCACACACACACGCACACACACACACACACACGCAACCACACGCATCTAATACTGTACGTCACATCAATACCTCCATCTGTCTGGGAAAACAAAGGCAGGGCGGCAAATGCGAGTCGTATTGACTCGGTTCTACCTCTAACTCTGCTTTTTTCCCTCCCCCCCTCTCCCCCCCCTCTCCCTCTCACTCTGAATATGGAACAGTCGGGATCAATAGTTTTCCATTAGCAGCAGCATGGAGATTGGATGGCTGCGTGGTCACAGATGGGCGAGCTGCAAAACAATGGGCAGTGGCCGCAGCCACTTAGTTAATTACCAGATATTCGCTTTAATGCCGCCCCTCAGGACTTGAAGCCGTGAAAGGTGCCGGCGGTGAAGGTTGATAAACAGAAATACGGCCTCTGTGGGAAGCGCTGTTTAACACTTCACCACCAAGACGAGCAGACGGACGCCTTGTTCCTTAATAGCCGCCGAGAGAGGCGGTAAAATCAGGCTTATTCAGATGAAAATCGACCACCTCTCACACGCAGACCTTCAATTAAACTCGCCTGAACAGCGAAGACAATCGAGCACGACCTTAAAAACATATTCTGATGAATCGACGGCATAAAAGAGTCTTGAAGGGGTTTTCGCGCCCTCCTTTCTGAGCGCACTCGAAGGTTGTTTACGCGGGTTCGCGGCGAGCAAACTGGAGAGGAACTCTTGTTTGACTCGCCGCCCGATCCGTCAGAGGAGAGACGCCGCCGTCGATAGCGTGACCTTTCTGCGGGGTGCCGGCGCGAGTCGCCGCGCGGCTGGATCGCCCAGTTTATCGCCGTTGTTTTCAAACGATTATCGGTGTGCAGGAAGGTGCGATAAATGGCGGCGGCACTCTCTGCGCTCGGAGCGTATCGATGCTGAGCTTGCGCCGCTGCCGCGGGAGGCGACACGGCGGCCAAATACGCGGGAGCTTAGACGCGGTCCCCGAGAAATGAAAGGGGCCGATTGGATTCGGAGGATTTCAATCCGAAGGCGACGCCATCGAGACGTCCAGATCACGACTCGCTCCTCCGGGCGCTCTTTTCAACGACTTCCTCTCTTGCATCGGCGAGCCGGAGCCTTTGCCGCAGTCCTGCAGCGTCTCGGGAGGAACAGCAACGCCGCCACCGATCGTACGCCCGTTTCGAGACAATTTATGTTTTGAGAGGATCCTTCGGTTGTTTCTGAAATCCTCCAGCTGCCTGACTTCCAGGACTTGAGGAGTTCTCACTCCACCTGGCGCATCCGAAGGCACTCGGGGCGGTTTAGGGCGACATTACGCCACCGCTTTCTTCGTCTCATTAGGCGACTGAACTCGCTTCGGGTTTTGAAGGCGTTTCACTTCCCACCTGAATCGCCTCGTCAGTCCAGAGCGGAAGAAAGCCCTGCGGACATCATTACCTGCACGAGTCTCTGCTGACGCGGTCTCTCTCGTTCTCTCTTTGACCCCTTTGGACCACCACGGGAGCCGCTCGGACCTGACGGTGGTCCGGTCGCCTTTAAGACAAGAAACGGGGCCAGAAAGCGGCTCGTAGAGACAGATTTAACTGCCATTGGTGGCTTTTTTTTTTTTTGTTGGGCAGACGTGTCAACAGCTCAGGACGCCGCTCTTGCGTTAAACAGGAGTTTAGTGAAACAGTTTGCTTGGAGAGAAAAGCTTTGGTTGGGAAAAGCGAAGCAGCAGCTTCAAGAGCAACAGGTTTCAGAGGTAATCTCATTGCTCTGACTGAACAGCGACAACACAACCACAAGCCGTCAACAACTCCACACAACGCTAACGAACTTGTCAGCGGGACAAAAGAAGACACCGAATAGCCTCGCGGAGCCCCATCGGCGAGGAGTTTAGGGGGGGGGGGCCGAGGGGGGAGTTTCTAGAAGAGTGAAGATAATCTGATTAGTAATGTGATCCACTGCCAGAAGGAGGGAGGGAGGGAGGAGGGAGGGAGGGAGGAGGCGGCCTTTGGAGGATCGAAATTGGTGCACGTCTCTCCTCGCATCCCTGAGAAAGGAGGACACGGCGTTTAGCTGGCTGAGTGGTTTATTATTGGAGGCGAAAACAACAGGCAAGGTTTTCATTGCGGCTCCTTTCGGGGGGGGGGTCGGGGGTTTGTAACTTTCCATTTCTGGGCTTTGCCACCGGACACGCTGACATTAGAGCTGCTTTCAGCGCTCCCGTTAATATTCATGAGGCCTTTAAATCTATCACCGGGCTGGTAAATCACCGCCGCGCGGCCCCTCCGACTGCGCTTCCTGCTTTATTGATGCGGGGACGGACAGGAAAGGAAAATATGCCGAGCAGACCGACGCTTCTTCCAACGTTTGGCGTTCGATGTCCGACCGAGATTTCAGACGCAGGGAAAGCTGGGCGCCTTCCGACGGCGTCGGGCGTCTCCGTGCTTCGTCCGGCCTCTTTATCAGCTGTTCTCAGAGGCGGCGCGGTAATCCCGCCCACCGGCGACTAACAAGACGTCGGTTCAGACCCGTCGCATGTAAACCGCCTTTGTCGTGGATGTTATCAGCGCCGCACACGAGGCCGACTTCCAGCTCGCCGGGCCGCGGTTTGTTTGTAAAGATGGCCGCGAGGTGATACGATTGCACTTATCTCCTCGCACCATCCGAGCGCCGGCCCCCGACGCACCCCCCCCCCCCAGCCTGGAAATCCCGTCGATGTGCCGATACGCCGTATTAACACGTCCTAAACGTCCATATGTTTCTGATAAAAACACATCAATAATGGTCCAGAGCTTATCAGCCGCCAATTACCGGAATATCCGGCGCGCTGGGGACTTCATTCGGATCCGAATTTGACTTTCACGCTGCAGCAAATCTTTAATCATTTCTGTTTCATCCTCAAAGAGCCGCTGGTGCATTCGTCACTCTCTGCCAGTGATTCGCGGCGATCCGGTGCTGCTGTGCTGAGACTCCTCCAGGTGGAACCGCAGGAAGGAGGCGACGGTTTTTGCCGTCATGATTGAGGAGTTCGGCGTGCTTGAGGAGCGACCCTGAACCGCTGGCGAGCAGCTGCTCTCTATTTACATCCTGAACGTCGGCTCTTGAACGTCACCCTCTCACAAACGGCCCGTTTAGAGAGGTAAAGCCGGGTAACGAAGGTCGGGGACGCTCGGACGTAACGCCTCGGGCGAGAGACACCTGTGAATCGGGTGAGCGCGCCGTGCTGCGGGCTGTGTAGCGGCGCCAGGAGTCAGAGCGCTCAAAAGTCCGAATGCCGCCGCCGTCGGACCAAACTCCGGCGTCGAAAACCGGAGCTCGGAGCTGCTCTGACGTTCCCAGAAACAGACCGCACGTGCTGAGTCATCATCCGGAATATCTGGTGAGATTCCCAGCCGATGAAGTCACGGACGCGCCGCGTGACGGTTTCTGGGGTTTGAACGTGTTTCGTCGGGGGAGTTTTTCCCCTCCGACGCTAATCGCCGAGTCCAGCTGCCAGCGAGCCGCCGACATCGTTATTCCGCTCGACTCGGACGGTCCGCTGCCCGACTGACTGCTTTTCCTGTCGGCTCCTCGGATGAACTGATAGAAATGTAGGTCAGGAATCGCGTCACACGTTTAAAATTCACCGAATCAAGTTTGGTTGAAACATTTTTGCTGGGACAAAGTTTGATAAAGCATCTGTTGTTCTGCATAACGAGTTTATAGTCACTTTGGAGTAACTTGAAGATGGTACAGAAACAGAAGATCTGTCTTCAGCCAGTTTTTGACTGAAGGGTTTCAAAAGAAACGAAACCAACGAAAGATTGAACCCAGTCGGTGTTTCGGTTTGTTTCTTTTTCCGCCAAATTCGGCTTTCGGGGGACGATGACGTCTCCAGACTCGGCTGCCTGGCAGATAAATCGGCTCCGGAGTCAAATTAGCGGCGACAGACTGACAGCATTGCTCATAAGCCGCCAGTTATCAGACGGAGGAAGGTCCAGCTCGGAGGACGGCGGCGCTGAAAGGCGTCCGCCTGCGTGCCGACTGCAAAGGACACCCGTCTGTTCCCGTCCGTCACCTGCCGTTTCTGCCGCTTGTTTGTCGGACCTCAGCGTCCTCCGCTTTGGTCTGGATTAGACGTTCCCGGCGCCATTAGCTGACAGCGATGGCGTGGGAGCTTAAACACGGGGGCCCGCGCGAGCCCACGCCAAATGTTGCCGCCTTCAAACGCCGTGGCCCTTTGAATGGAGGGGTGGATCCCCAGAAACAGACGTGAAGGATCCGCCAATCGGATCCTTTCTCCCTCCTGATTTATCCGAACCAAAAGCAGCTCCGTCATCGCTTTTTTTCCCCCTGCAGCAAACATTTAAACTCAGCTTTGTGCGCGTGGCGAGTCGCCACAAAGTGACGCCGCTATAAGCGTCCCGTCTTCGCCTTCTGCTCCGTAAATCTGGTCCGTGGAGGCGTCCACCGGGGGGAAAACAATCCCTGTAATCAGGAGCGCTTTCATTGTAATCAGAAGATTTTAATCTGGCATTATGAGATACTTTGTCATGAGGAGAGGCGGCAACAATGGCGCCTTTTCTCCCCCGTCCAATCCGACACTCTTCCTTGTCTTTCCTTTATCTTTCATCCTCACTTTCTGAACTCGACGCGTGTCAATACTGCTGTTTTTGTTTCTTTGTGTACGAATATTCCAACAAGTACCGTATTTTCTGGACTATAAGGTGCCCAGAATAAAAGCAGGGGTTGAGTTTTGCATCCACTGACTACGGTAGCGATAAGTGACCAATATTTATCCGTATATATAAGGTGCGCTGGATTATAAGGCTGACTGTTTGTTTTTGAGGAAATAAACGGCTTTTAGGTGCGCCTTATAGTGCGGAAAATACGGTAATTGAGGCCCCTCCCTGGGTTATTACGGTAGAATATAGACGGTGGCCTCACTGACAGGTTCACACTAATAGATGGTGGTAATGTGCGCTTGAACATCTCTGATCACATTCCAGGTGTCACATTTCATCCATCAGCATCCGTCGAATTAGCAGCGAGCCGCGAGCAGCTGATCATCCGAGCGGACAGAACGCGTCGGGCGCTCGTTAAGGCTGCAGCGGGAGAGCAGGTGAAGTGTACGAACCGCGAGTAAACAGCCGAGCCGCAGTGCCGCCGCTTTCTTTTCCTCACGTTACCCAAACTCATCGAAGTTCCCCTCACATACAGTTTCGTCGGTCTGACGTCGTAGATGAATCGCCGAGGGGCCGGGCGGCGTCCAAAACCGCCGTACGAGCCAGAATCGGTGGCTTCGGTGTTATTGGTATTGATCAGCGGCTTCGCACGTATAATATGCTCATTTGGTGCGGCGGTGTCGACTCGAGGACGGGCGGCTCGCTGCCAGGTTTTTTTTCTGGGACGGATGAGATTTTGAAGGGACTTCTTCATTAGCGCCGTTGGTACACGGAGGAGTGCGGAGCCATTTATAGGAGCAGCGTATCATTTCCCAGTCCCCGGGTAGCGGGACGCGGCGGCGGCGGCGGCAGCTCCGGCGGCAGCGGCGGCGCAGGAGAAGTCTGAGTGTCTGTTCAGAGGCAGTGTGCTGATGCAAATGCAGGCTGGCGTTTGCTGACAATGGAAAAAAATCACCCTCTAATGTTGGCTTGATGAGCCGTCCTGGGGACAAAAAAAGGGAGGGAGCGTTCGCAGGCTGGATCCACCGGCGCGGCGGGCCGCGCACACGCTCTGTTCATCACCCCAGCAAAGCGTGATTTCCTCAGCCCCCCCCCCTTCAGTCCCCCCCCCCTCAGGTCTCAATTAAAGTTTGTCGCTGAAATGAGCACAAATGGGCACCCACCAGTTTCACCAAACTGCACTTCAGCAGTCTGGTGTGAAAAAAGCCGGCGTGTTGTGTTGATGATTTTTTGTTTTCCTGCCGGCGGGTTTTGTTCTCACATTTCGGTCTCGTTTGTCTAACAGCTCGCATATTAACGGCTCGTGCAGCGATAACCGGAGGTGGGAAGGCCTGTCGGGGACGCCACTTTTAGACAAACGCGTCCAGAAGATAAAGTCTGTTTGTTTTCGTCTTCGAACTCGTCCTGTTTGACCAATCTGACGACGACTGGTCTTCGTTTTGTCGGTAATCTTCCCACTTTGAGTAATATAGGGACGAACTCTCGTGATGTCATCTGTCTGTGACCTTTGACCTGCATGTTTATGTGTCATCATTTCACCTCATTGACAAGCAAGAACTTTTGACCAAGTCACAAAAAAGCCCCGTTTGATTCTCGCTTCCTCAATTTCATCACGTTTTTTTAGTCCAACTTGGATCCTTTTTGGAACCAAATAAGTACCTGGTACCACGCCTGGGAAAGCCCTGAGCGAGTCGGGTTAACACATGGTTCCCGGTGTCTCGTCACTCTTTTCCCACCCAAACCTTTAGCGCCCCGAATCAACTACAAGCCTCCCTAATCACCGTAAATCAAACAACGCGGCGCGAAGGTAGCGGGCAAATATTGAAACTGCCACTAACGGTTCCCAGGGCTCCGCTTTTTTGGCAGGCGCCGATCGGGCCGATGAAAATACCAGGTTAATGCGGCCATCTGTTAAAATACGGTTCTGGAAGATTCCTTTCAGCGGCAGACGTCTGTTGCGTTAATGCCGGCGCATTATAAAAACAGATCCCTTTAATTAGGAACGGTTCGAGAAATCCTGCTCGAAAGCTTCTCGAATTCAGCCTGTAAAACGAGCCGGCTCGCCAAGACGGGGGAGCGGCTCCCCTCAGCCGGGAAACCTACCTGGGAGTGTGTGTGTGTGTGTGTGTGTACGGTCTGTTTGTGTATACTTCCCAGCACCATTTATTTTTCAAAGTGGGTTGGATCGTCTTTGTTTCCTGCTGGTAAGAAAAACACGTGTAGTCCATGTGAGGTGTGTTTATTTGCCGTATCTGGTGCCCCTCCAGATTCCACGGTCTCACTTTGCCTCGGTTGGCTGTTTATCTTGGTTCAGAGTTTCAGCTCAGTCTTAATATACTCTCAGGGAAAAAGGGGGGAGAAGACAAAAAAAAAAAGAGCCAAAAAACAATCTCGTTCCACTGCTCCAGCTCCGAAAGCAGCCACATCTGGCTGGGAGCTGCCTCGCAGCGTTACCGCGCCGGCTTGCAGGCGAGTCCTCAAAGTTCTTGGGATTAAAGTTTGGTGGGAGGGAGAGAGAGAGAGAGAGAGAAAAAAACACTCGCTCGTTTAGCCGACGCAAAAATAGACTTTTCGGTTTGAACAGGTAGGTTTTTATTTAAATCAGGGAACCAAAAGACGGAGACGCCGAAGAGGATCGTCGCTCCAACTCTCTTGTTGTTTCAGCAGCAGAAAATCACCTTTGGTCCAGATTCATCCTCCAAATCTTAAACTCACAGTTTGAGTTTTTTTCCTGGAGCTGCCGCTTGGCTCTGCTCGACCCCCCCGTGCTTAGTCTGAAGTGAGGGACGGTTCCGACTCCTGGTTCCACTTTAGTACCTACTTACTGGGCTCCACTGGAGCAGCTGGTGGGCCATCACTTCGATTGTTTCATCACGTTTCTGTTGAATACCACTGGGTTTGGGGCCTTGTTGCTATGGAGACCTTTCCCACACTCACGCACTAAACGACGGGAAATGACCAAAACCGTGTGGAGTCCAGAGAGTGAGCAGGAAGTGGAAAAGTCCCACAAGGAGGCAACATTCGTGACTCTCTTCCTGTGTTGCTTTAACGCCGCCATTAAAACAGAGACGACACGGTGACGACGTAAACAAGCCGCTCGCAGCGAGCGAGATCGAAGTGGGTCAGTCTCATTTCAGGGGATAATTTTACACGCAGCACGACTCATTGCTTTCCAAATCTCCCGCTGTGCGGCTCCGGAAAACACCGACTCTGTGCGGACAAGCGAAGAAACTCGGAAACGCGGATCCTCTTCAACGCGAGCTCCTTTTCGACACCATTAACCGTCTCCGTTGGCCTAATTGCGGGTCTGAGATGTAACTTAAAGTTGGACGTCACTGTCTTAACTTCCCACCCGAACTCAATCCACTTAATGCAACATTAAATTAATAGGAACGGCGCGAGTAAAAGTGTTGGAACGGCGGAGAAACGGCGCCCGCGCTCGGTGGGGACATCTGCGGCATTAAAGGAGGTATTTGGGGGCGATGGGCTATGACATTAGCAGCTCTCACGTTACACATTTTTCCCCCCCATTGCCGCTCCCGCAAAGACGTTTCGGGATGGAAACCAACAGCTGCGTTCGCCAGCTCTTCGCGGCCCCACGCAGCGGCGGGTGGAGAGGGGAGCAGGGGTCTGCAGGGGAGGAGGGGCGGAGGGGGGGGGGGCGGAGTCCAGCCTCACCAGCCCAAAACCCCGCAAGCTGTCAGTTGCTCTAAGTGCGCGCTCACAGGGGCTGATTTAGATATTAAAGCGATGCCAAAGGGAGCAAAGCGAGCGAGCCGGCGCGCTCCTCGGGCGATGTGCTTAGTCACCACTGATTAGGAGCAACTGTATTTCACTGTAAAGATTCAATTCATTACTGATGGCGACGTGACCGCGCTGACTCACGGCTTTTGGGTTTTTTTCTCGCTGTTTTTTCCCGCTGCAGTCGTTCAGACTGAGCTCGGAAAAAAAGTGCTCCGAGTAGACGTCCGTTTAATTACCGGCAAAAGTGTTTTTTTGCGAACCGCCGCGCAGACAAAGACTCGGGGTCAAGGCGAAGACGGGATCACCGTTCGCTGCCGAGACGATGCCAAGCAGGAGAGCCCCCCCCCTTCCCCCTCCCCCGACAGGGAAATGTAAACACGGCTCATTGGAAACACTTGAACAACGGCCCCCCCCTCTCTGTGAAGTTCGAGGCACCCCGGCTCGTTTACCTACTTGAGTTCGCAGCTTCGATCACAAACATCAAGGCCGAGCGGAGGGAAAAAATAGGAGTAAAAGGAGCGCGAGCAGCCATGACGCCTTCAGAGGAGTCACGGAGAACCTGCTCAACCTCTCTGAGCGGAGACATGATGACAAAAGTGCAGGAACTTTCAAATTAAAAGCACCGCTCTGTTTTATGTTCGAAAATCTAAGTTTTAGGGCGTTTTTTCGATAGCCTGAAAGCAGGCAAAGCCTCGGAACGTCATCTCCGACGCCCCCTCTCGGGGTCCCGGACCACAACTTTGGAAACACTGTTCCTATGTCACATTTTCATGACAGAAACGCGTCTCGAGAGGATTACCTCCAGAATACCGGAGTCCAAAACCAACTTTGTGAGTTTATTGATGTTTTTCTGACCACATTACCTCCGTTTCCATCTTCTTACACGCACAAACGCATCTTCCGTGCCCGAAAATAACCCGATGTTCCAGCCGTAATATTGTCGGTCCCAGACTTGCGTTCTCAGGAAATTAGGAAAACACTCGGCGAAGGGCCGCTCGCGTTCCCTCGTCCATATGCTTTGACCCACGGCGCTCAGAGAACACGCACGAGGAAACTTTGAAGAGCTCTGTGGCACGGAAACCGGGATGGGATTGTGATTCATAACAGCTTTCTTCAGATTTGCCCTTACACAGATATTGAATTTTTTGAAGCTTTTCTGCTCGCAGCGCTCGCAACGAAGGGCGAAAAACTCGCAGCCAAAGGAAGCCGGTAATCCTCGGACGCTGTAGGAGGAGCCGAGGAGAAGTTTCATCTGGAAGACTTCTTCCTCGCCGTGAATTTTTCCCCCCTTTCCCTGTCTCGGCCCGTGTTGACTTTTCCAGTCGCAGAGAGGAAAAATGAGGGCACGCTGGAAATCTGAGGACAGCGTGAGGTTACGGCGCGCGGTCGGACCCTCCAGCCCGAAGCCGGCGCTCTCAGCGTTCTGCTATGCGGCTTTGCATAAGTGAAAGCTGTTTGAAGAAGCGTCTGAATCAGCATTAGCAATGGACTTGGAATGACTGGATCACGGTGGAAGTCTGAGCGAGCGGAAAAGCGATGCCTCATCGCATTCCCTCCTGGAAATAAAAGCTGGATAAAGTTTCGGATTCCACTGCTGTTTTTTTAATCTCTTTGAAAACATGTAGACGACACAAAATCCTTCTTTAAATTCCGTCCATTCACGCTCGGAGCGCTTCAAACTTTTCAGCCACTTTTCGCGACACCTTAACCAACTCTTGCAGTACCACCAGAATCCACAGGGGGCGGTGTAGCTTCCCATGCTCCAAAACGCTCCTCAGCATCCCTCCGTTCTTCTTCATTTGCCTGCTTTAGTCTTTCCCAGCTCGAGGGCTTCATCTCGCCGCCCTTTCATCGTCTCGCCGGCCCCCCCTGCTGGTCTCGTTTTCGCCGGTTGTCACGGCGCCGCCTCGGGACGTGTGAAAGCTGTCGGGTTTTAACGAGCCTCACGCAGTCAACAAGTACAAAGGTACTGCGGAAAGAAGGAGTCCCGAAACGCTTGGTCAGCTCTCGGTGATTTGTGCACACTCGGCACGCACGTTTGCTTTCGCGCTCCGGTGAGTCAATACAGGAAAGAATTCCTCCTGATGTTTGTGAGATTCAGCCGGTGAGATTCGGTTCGTTTCGGTGACCAAATGTTCTCACCTTTGTTTGGTTTGATTTAGTGTCCAAACGGAGCTTCAAAAGGCACCAACGGTTGGAACAGCTGCACGTCAGAGGCGCTAATTCCTGAAACAAACACGAACGAGGGGAACTTGAGCGCAGAAATCTGGAAAAACAAGAGTCCGCAACATGTTGCCGTGGTTACATGGATGCCGAGCGATGATCTCACTCGCTGTTTACGCGATCCGGTCCGCTCCGGCTTTGTTTTACCACCGTGCACGAAGCGCTCCAGGATTCACCTCGAGGACCCTTTTTTCGACGTCTGACCAGAGTTCGTTTGGTTCCGCACCAGAGTTCAGTTGCGCTTTCACACCGACCGAGACGCGAGTGAACTTTTTCCGAGGAAACCGACAGCTGCGAACTCCGTCCGACGACCTTCTGTCCCTCCTGACGCACAGCAGCGACAACGAAACGTTGCCTTCCGGTCCGTTAAGGTTCTCGTTTGTCTTCCGTCGAACCGAACGTTCCGAGTGCCTTTCGGGCTCTCTCCCCGGTTCGGAGCTGCTCCGACATGCGCTGGTTCCCGCTGTGATCTCGGGCGCTCCTCTTGTTCTGCAGCCGCGGATCTAACTGATGGACGTTGTGCAGCGATATTACAACTCAGGCAGCATATTAGTGGAGCGAAACTCCCTGTAGCCCATCTGAATCTGAAGTATGTGCCCCCGGTTTTATATGATGAATATGCAACAACTTAATGGCTTGCAAATGAGGGGGAAGTCTGGCACGCCGCCACCCAGAAATAGCTGCTGGAACTTTTGCCATCTCCTGCTTTCTTATCATCAGCTCATGCAGCCTCTCACTTAAATTCCTATTCACTGCGTATTTAGAGAAGCTGGCGCCGGCCTCGCTGCGAGATGCTGATTAAGTAGGTTGCGTTTACCAAGCAGGACGAGAACATTTACGTTCAGGCGACTCATGCCTCTAACGCCGATGAGTTTCAACGCTTTTACAAGTCGGTGTGTTTCCAATAACAGGTGAACTTTGGGGCGTGACAGCAAACTGGTGGCCGAATCAAACGACAGCGGGTTTTTTTTCCAACCTGCATCTTAAATACAAGCTCAAACTCGATCGTTGGCAAAGGGAATCAATTCAGAATCAGTATTTGGTGATATTTGTTGGACTCCTCGTTAATCTGATCGTTTTTAATCTGTTTTCCTGGACAGCCGGATCTCTCTGACAAAACAGAGGCCACGTAAAAACAAAAGGAGCAACTCTGCGGCGGAAGATACCGACGCTGTTGCTTTAATCGGCTCCCGTTTCCCCCGTAATCTTTCGTCATGTTCAACATTTCCGCTGCCGGAGAACAGAAGTTCCCATTTGCAATGCAATCGGAGATCGGCCTTATACATCATTCCTCCCGCGTTGCCGGCGTTTCCCGGCTGATATTGCTGTGTTTAAAGCCAACGCGGCGGCGTGACAGCATCATAGCCGAGATAGATGGCGTCGCCATTGACTGAGTGCGTTACCTCCGGCCCCACTTTGTCCTTGATGGCAGCACCCTTCCTTAAACTGTAATTTATTTGTTGTTCACTTGTCACTTTTGTTTGCCATCAAGCATGCGGCGTTACCTCCAGCGATAGCTCATCCGTTTAGCATTGCCTAAATAAGAAAGATGTTAGCCGGCGAGAGTAATCCCCCCCCCACCCCCCCGTGCGCGGGATGAAATGGTGCACGGGAAAATAGGGGCCTCCTTCGCCGATAAATATTGACGATAGCGAGCAGATTAAACTGCTTTCAGCAGAGGAAGGTCGGAACAGAGGGAAGGCGCCGAATACCAGGAACAGGTGATTTGTTTACCGGCAAATGCCGTAAAAGTTCTGCAATTAACGCAGTTTGAGCAGTGAATCAAACCCACTTTTTTTCCGGAAACTTCCTCCAGCGAGTTTGGAGACGTTTGGCTAATTGGCACTGATGTCAGAGAACAGCCGGACCAACAAACTGCCTTCGATGACAACCTTTGATTCCAGCGCGAGAGCAGCGTTCGCATTCTGTCCTCGCTTCTCCGAGGAGCCGATCGTCTCCCAAAGAAATCTAAAAGGCGTCGCGTCGGAGCTCCCGCTGAGTCTCGGGGTCTTTATGTCCCAGAAACGAGAGGCGGGTAGAATGTCTGCGTTCCAATCCAAACTCTGCGTCTTCCCCCGGAGTGCGGCGAGCACATTTCAATGATAGCGTCAGATATTGTTGTGTGCTGAGTTAACGTTTTGATGGCTGGAGATAAAGTCTAATCGGAGGGAGGGAACGGCTCGCGAAAACACACGTTATCCGACTGACTTCTTCCTGCTTTATTGGCCGTCAGACGCCACACGCCTGATTCACACGGATCAAGTTTTTAGCAGGATATAGATCTTAAATTTGGAAACCGAATTGACGATCGAGCTCGTGAGTGATCATCATGGCCGCCGCTCTTGTCTCACAGTGAAGAAAGTGTTGAAATAGTCTCCAGATTGCGCTTCATTGATCGTCGTTGGGGGGCGTCGACAATATCGTCAGCGGTGGCTTCCACCGTCCCCTCTGCATTTTGACGCCGTGTCGCTGCGAGGCCGCCGTGAACACGCGTCGGCGACGCCTCGCGGCGTCCTGTCCAGTGATTTCCTGTCCCCGTTTGGCGGACAGCGAGCTGACTTTTCCTCACAGGAGCATCGATTAGTCGTCTCTCCCGCGCGCTCGGATTGCTGATTTTTCCCGGTGTTACACAACCGCCGCGGAGTCGCAGGACGGCCGGGCCTCCCTGTGAGCGAGGAATCTTAATGAATGAAGCCATTCAGCACGACATATATTCAAGGTTTTCCCCTGGGTTGGGGCTTCCAGGCTGTGATAATCAATTAATATGCGCGCCTCAGGCCAAGCCGGGAGCACCGTGATCACAGATTATTATTCTGTCTGCTAATGACTTTATTCACAGAGCACTTATCCTTCTCGCTGCCCTTGTGTGTCTTGCTCACACTCGTACGTGTTCTTATGTCACCAAATCTTGGCGGAGACTTTGGTTCAGATCCGCGGAGGAAGCGATGAACCCACCCGTTGTCCGCCGGCATCCGAGGGTGACTAACGCGCCCTCGCCGTGTCAGGAAGCGCCCGCCCCCCCCCCGGTCGGCCACGGGAGGCGGTTGTCTGGTCTTTATGGGAGAGAGGCCCGAGCGGAGGAGACGTACTGTAGATTCACCCGGGCGACGCTGGTGTGCGCCTCAGGAATGCGGAGCTGACACCCACCTCGCCCCCCCCCTCCCCCCTCCCAACCCCACCCTCCACAGCGAGCCCCCACGCCTCCAAAAAAAGCCCACTTGTCAATTATGACTTTTCCATAAGCACAGTTATCGTGTTCCAGAAGGGAGCGAGGGCCGTCGTTAGATCCTAATCAGATATGTGCCGAGGAGGTTTTGACTTCCGCGTGACCCGGGGGAAGATTGACTGGCCGCTCATATAATTAGCTCTAATTGACACTAACGATAAAGCCAGATATTCGCGGTGGGGGAACGTCCAACGCGCTGCCGAGATAAAGACTTACAGCGAAACCAGGCCAAGGAAAAGCAGCCACTGAGGACACAGTGTGACTGCAGGTCCGTCGGTGTCACGTCGGGATTTTTCAGTCTGCCGGCAAACTAAGGCGGGGCCAACGTCGCTTGGGAGAGTCCAAAACTCATTTTACATTTGGTATCTATATAGTTTTATACACTCAAATTCTAGTATTTACCATTTTTTGTCCGTTTTTCATTCGAAAATCAAACACGCCGCTCTTGAGTATCTAAGAGTTGGATTGAAAACGACAAAGAATCTTCAGGAACTCAAAGAAACTGACGGTTTCCAACAGACACTTGATATCCCGACCAAAGTGATCCAAGCTGAAGCTTAAACAGTCAAACGTTGGCAAAT